>CM076584.1:916528967-916862480 GCA_034641835.2 Pinus albicaulis
ACACCTTATAATGGTTATGCTCATGGTGCAAGTCTCTACTCCCGGAATCTAGCCTCGACAAGTTCGGCCATCTTTACCCCCTTGTGTTCGCTTGTTCTCTCGAACAATGTATGCATTGGTACTGCTACCATTAATCAGGCTGAATATGATGTAGTGTGAGGTTTATTAGCCGATGCCCTTTCACATCGCATCCTCCACCTTTCATGTTCATTTAGATTCCCTGCTTCTCATCATGTAATTGAATGGTGTTTATCGTGTGCATAATCCTATCCTTTTTAGAAGATATTTACGAGTGAATCTTTTAAAGCGTGAATTTGAAATAATTACATTCAGTCATGTAGCTAGAGCACAAAATCACTATGTAGATAGCATTGCAAACCATATTCTAGATTGGAATTTAGCACACACATTTAACACAAGACAATAACATAAAACCAGCAAAACGATGCATATCCATAATATGTGTCGTATAAAATGTTTTAGAGTCCATCAACTCTAATACATATGACATGCCCATAGCATGTTACAAAAAACTAAAAACTGGGGGAACCACTACCCCTACACACTAATCACTATCTGGAGGATCTCGAGCCAATGGCTCTACTCTTGCAGCTCGTAGACCGCGCATCCCCTATCTGGCCATCGTCGTGCGCCGCATGACCCCTCGCCATTCTGAGGGTAGACCAATACATGGCTCTATGTACTGGTCATCTAAGTCTTGCTAGCCGCACTCTGAAACACTGGTCAGAAGCCTCTCACATCTATGACAGATGTCCTCTAGGAGGGTCGTTGCATCCTCATTTTGTGGTGCTCTCGATCCACTAGGTCCAGCAGTTCCTGATACTGCAGGTTGTCTCATATACCTGGCTGGTTTTATCGGTGTTGTATCTGCATACCAAAAGTGGATGAATCAGTACCATATACAATATTCTAAAACTTTACAATGCACATAAAATATTAGTAATTTTTCCCTTACCATCAGGCCCCCATACTTGACTAGGAGGCAGTGGCAAATCCAGGTCCCCACGATAACTCATCCCACTATAGGGATAATTATCTACGTACAATGGCATCTGATCCCAATGTGCAAAGAACTTAGGTCGGAACACCCGTCCAACCACCCCACCTCCTCCTCTGCACAGTAGCCACCCCCACCAGCGCATCCTAGGCTCCCTCGGGCCCCCATCCTAGAGTTGTATACGAGTTCAAAGTGTCAGGATCTTCTCAAAGAAGAGCGAGCACAACACTGTCCCATATTCACAGTCATGGTTCACTTGTCACTTACATAGCGATAACTGTCATTTCAATGATGACAGCATCATCTAGGCCCACCCATAGTAGGTCCCACTCAACACACTCTCCACAAGCATCATCTACCCTCCAGTGATGTGGTGCAGTGCCTAGTTGTCTAGGATCCACAACACCACTTGCGGCCACAACATGGGTCTCTAACCTCTCTAGATCCCAGATGGGTATCCATATCCCTTTGACATGCAGACCTTGACGATAATGGTGCTCTAAAAACTCCATGATGTTCCACCCTCACGGTAACACTGGCTGAGTATTCCCTACCATCCCAAGTGGTGGGAAACCAGTCAGGAAATATATATCCTGGACCGTCAACTCGATCTGGTGCCCTTGCACTATAAATACCTCATGGTTCGAGTCCCAATAGCTGACAATCTGGGCCAATAAGGGCTCTCCAGCTCTCATCAAAGGATTCTCCAAAAAATTTAGAACCCCAAACCTAGCCAATGCATTGCGGACACCCTGATCCTCCTGGATCTCTAATCGTAATGTGCCTAGGTATCTCTCTCTCCATTTGATCCGTAATTCTACCATATCTACACAAAACCATAATATTTGTCAGTGCACAGATAGGAAAGACTGTATCCAAACACAAAAACCTAGTTCTCATCCAAAAAAAAGCATAGAAAAACCCCTCCCTGTCAGGTCGCACTTTGCAGGCCCAATCCTAGGACAGGTCACAGTTTTCTTCCCAAAACCTGCTACCCAGGTCACATTTTTTTCCCCAAAAATTGCGACCCAGCTGTGAAAAGGAGCAGGGTTCTATTCCTGACTCTAGGGACCTAAACTGAACTTCAATCCACTAAAATGAAAGAGTAGGGTTAGGCCTCTTACCTACAACTGATGGATCTCAATTCCAACATTCATTTTGTCTGCTACGATCGCCACAAGATTTAAGGCCTTCTCTCCTCTCTACATTCATCATAACTCCACATGCAAATGAGTAAATTTGGAGGGAAAATGCCTTACTAAAAGAAAACTCCTGATTTTTCTTTCGCCTGCTACAGCCAAACCGTAGCTCAATTTGACAAATCGTCTACACCATTGGAAATCTCTCACCGAGCCCTCAAATGGGTATCTGTTAGTTTTTTGTGATTTGATAACTCACCGGGACACATTTTTTCCACAAAGCGTCACTTCACCACTCCCCAAAATCGAATTTCTTCACTTGCAACACTTGTACTTGGGGCACCATTTTTCTTCATACTTGTCCATGCTCGTGTCAATTTTTGTCATGAGTAACCATCATGTACTCATGTTTTTATGGTACCCATCGGAACTTTACTGTGTGTCAGCATCATCGAGTCACCTTTGTTTAGAGCATATGAGTTGAGTCATCATCACATTCATGGAGTCTATCCCGAGTCCCTATGTATCCCGCTATACTCCTCCATCCTTCATTGCTTGGTTCCTCTCTCATGTCGCACATTATGATCTTCAGTCCTACTGTCCCCTATCCCCCATGATATTGTGTCAGTCGCTGCCAGGTCATCCATGCCCTTTATGCTCTAACAAGGGAAGTCTTTCGTCCGCTACTCAGTACCCCCCATTTCATCATCATCCCTAGTCTCAGTCTGTTAGTCTCTCTACTATTTTATCCCATGCCTTAGTTGAGGATCCCTTATTACCTCACCTATGGTGGACCTCCTTCTATCAAAATTAAATCATTCATTCCAGAAGACAGGTCTAGAGGGCGGTGTACCTTGGTTCCATCTTCCACTCTTGTTCGTTGCCTCGGATCAGGAAAAGGGACTCCTTATTTCCCTTTAACTTGATTGTTTCTCAGCTCCAGCTCCTTTTTCAGCATGATCGAGATCCGTATGCTTGATGGTTCAATGATGCAACAGCTAATACCGGCGATTCCCAGGTGTGTGTGAGATGTTTCATCTCTCATGAGGGGATGGCCCTACAGGTAGCCCCCCACATGCCCAGATGACCTCTTCATTACAACCTTTGATACAGCTCCATATATTTGATGATGTCGGCCTCAACCACTTGCAACGCCTTTTTGTTTGCATGTATCAGTCATATTTTCAAAGCCCTTTCCTGTTTACAGGGGCATTTGGGTTGTATTTGTATCTCATGTACTCGAAAATTATTTTATAAGTTCTGGCTGTTTTCCCAGGCACAGTATGTATGTGGGATTCATTATCATGTTTTTACCTAGCTCATGTTTATGCCAGCATGTCCTATATTTTTCATTCCCTTGTTTACTAGACACATTATTCTTTGTACTTTGTCTCGGCAGGCATAGGTATGCCTCCCCTGATACCTATAGCATAGGTACTCACTCATACAAGAGACTTTTCGCACCTGTAAGTATCACCTTCTCAGAGTCTAGTCTTTTAGCACTTTGGTTTACCTTATATTTCTCTCTCTTTGACTTCCCCTTTAGTGTCTATTTATTGAGTTCTTACAATGTACTTCGGTCATACGATTAGCTCCTAACACTTGTGCGCTCGGGGGAAATATGTTACACCATTTTTTGATCATCTAATCTGTTACTATTAGATAGACCTAAGTACACCATGTAAGACCAATTTTACCCTAAGTAAAATTGCTTTCACTATGAAAAATAACTTAGTAAACCACCTTTATTAAGTTGTTTATGGTCTAAACAGGAAACCCCATGAGGACATATTAAATAAATCCACATTTGTTTGATTTTTCTCAAGGAATAATTAGTTAAACAGTAGTTTAATTAATATTCTTGTTCATATTTAACCCAAAACAGAAAAATTAATTAGATAAATTATTATTTATCTTATTATTTTCTAGGAATAATTATTTAAACCTTATTTAAATAAGATTCCTTGTTAAATTTGACTAAATCACTCATAAATAGTTAAATAAATCATTATTTATTTAATCATTACTCAACCATATCCTTAAAATTATAAATAAATCATTTATTTATTTATTATTTACAAATAAATGAATTTGACCCAAGTCAAATTGTTTTTCCCTCCAACAAATATAATAAAATATTCCATAAAAGTTGGATTTTGGTTTGGTTCATAATATTTTAATTATGCACCAATATCTAGACTAACACAATATTTTGTTATAAATAGAAGGGTTTTTCCATTTATTCACTACCTTTTGTTGCCTAAATATCACTCTGGATCTATACTTTTGTTCTGACTTTGATCCACCATCATTGTCATATTTTTCTATCTTTTTGCTTATGAGCTCCCTTTGAGTTCCATTTTTGTCTGGTTTTTCTACACCATCAAGAGAGAGGAATTTTAGATCTGAAGTGCTAAGGACTTACAAGAACATATCCCATTGAGGAGAACTAGTAACATCCTTCTATGTTTTCCTCCCAGGTGCCCTTAATATAAATTTCATTCAAGATATTCTTGTCTTTTCTATTGGATGCATGGAGTAAATCTCGTTTTTATTTACTGCTTAATGTATTTTGATGCATAGATCTATATTTTTGCAGCATTTATCTTGATCACCTAATTGCATATCTAAAGATATTGACAACCATATTTATTGTTAGGGTTGTTTGTTATACACAGCTAAAGTGGTCTTTTTTCATACACTTGCAATTAAGATTCATACTAACAATAGTTATCAGGACTCTGTCAATGGGAGGGAGAAGCTACCAGGTTGGGAGCGACTTTTTTCAGATTTGGTACAAGAATAATTCAGGTGGAATACCAGGAATGGATCCTCATCCAAGGCAGATGATGAGGAAAATTGCGCCTTGGCTAGTAAGGCAAAGAAGGGGAAGGGAAAGAAATTATATTCCAAATCTGAGACAGGCAAAGAAGGCAAGAAGCGTGAAATGTCCAAAGTGAAATGTTTTCACTGTCACAAGCATGGACATTATGCCACTAATTGTCCACAGAAGAAGAAAACCAACAAGAAGGCTTCATGATATGCAGTGGTTGAAGCTTTGGCTTCACAGTTTGAGTTGGACTTCTCACTCATCGCATGCATAGTGTCTAGTGCGATGGGATCATATTGGTACTTGGATAGTGGTGCATCTTTCCACATGACAGGAGACAAAGAACTCTTTAGTAGCTTGGAGGATATGGATCTTTAGATGAACATCAAGATGGGTGATGACGGGAGGTATAGTGCTACCGGGATCAGTACAATTACTTTCCAGAGATAGTTAGGTAAACCTTTCTTATTAAAATATTTCATGCATGTACCAGGCTTGAAAAAAAAAATAGTTTCAGTTTCTATGTTGGAGGATAGAGGATATGACGTAGTTTTCAGTGAAGGGAAAGCATTCCTTCGTCAAAAATCCACTGGAAAAGTTAAGAATATTTGGTTTCATGTGAATAAGCTCTACAAACTTGATGTAGATGGCTTTTTAAGCAAGTAAATCCTCTCTGTGGATAGAGACGATCCCTCTGGCCCTAGAGTGGGTCTAGAAACAAAGAGACATGCTAGAGTGTAGGCTCGTAATTACTAAATGAAAAGAGGACACGGTAGATTGATTTACCTAGAGTCCAATGTTGTCATCATGGCTGTAGTGGTGGTGGCTTATCGCTCCTACCTCGGAAAGTCACAATCCTTCTGCAGTCATGCTCGGATACCTGCACATAGATCAACAAACAAGAACAGCATACGACATAATAACTTCATTCATAACTACAAGCCAGTCAAAGAGGGATAAGAATATTTCTTTAAACAAATAATATAACGTAAAATGGGAACCAAACAATAGTCACGTATATGTATTGATAGAAGGAAGACTTATAACCAAAGCTTTGACGTCGTAGTCTCCTCCAGCAGGGTTCAGCCAAAGCGCGTCTAAGATGCTCGTCAGGGGATTCGGACGGGATGAGGGCATGGACTTAAGCTCTCTCGATGAAGTTCCTTCTTGTTCTATCTTTTCAATAATTTAGCTATAGTATACTCAGTTCTCCATGTTCATCTAGCTTATGCAAGGAGAGATAGCTTCTTTTTATAGAGGAAAAGGAGGAGGTTGGGATCCCTACGAAGGTGGAAGGGAGGCCTATCCTTTAGGAGGTTCCCACAAGAGGTGGAAACCATAAACTAAAGGAGGGAGTCCATGGTTATTCAGTCTAACCACTCCCAATGACTCATCCTCAAAGTTGTTAGAGTGGAATCTTCGCCTCTATTTTAAAAAAAAATCCATAAACAACTTGGCATGATTGGCTAACTGGGACAGAGCACCAACTAGCACAGGGCCCAGCATTAGTCTTACTTATTGGCGTGAGGGAGGAACTGCCTACTCGCGCCAAGGAAAAAATAGGGGTTTCTGAAGCTTTGCTCAGGGAATTGTCAATAGACGGAATATTTCTCTCATGTAAAGGAATGCAATGATGTTCTTTTCAAGGCATGACACTTCTTATTAGTCACATAAATGACCCTCCAATGTGAAAGATGGGGATTGCAGGGATAGTGACAAAATGTTGTGTAACAGATACCCCTTAAAGCATGAGTTCCGAGGGAGAGGGAGGGGAAAAATGCTTTACGAGAATGTGTTAGAACTAAAAACAACTATCAGAAAACCTGAAATTACAAATACAACTAATATCTCTGATACATGACCATGTGGTATGGGTGAAGCCATCCATAATAGAGTACATAAAAACTAAGATCCGAGGTATGTACGTGGCCATCCAGCAGTAAGGATCAACAAATAGACTCAGGTATGGTCACATCCATCCAATCAAAAGGTTCATGCAATAAGTTATTTTAATCCACAAGAACCCGCAGCCTGGATTTTATTAGACAAAACCCAGGGTCTTGCGCTCTATCTCGACCCAAACAAGTACAAATTCAAGCATGCAAATATATGAGTTGAAGTCGAACATGCAATAAAATCGTCTGATTGCCAGCCAATAATGAAAGATGTTAACATACGCAAGAGAAACCACCAATAATGACAATGGCCCTCAAGGTATGAGAGGTACAATCCACGGAATGTGAACAGTGATCTTACATCGAACACATGCAGAATCACTCGATCGAAGGCTAATGATGTGGACCTTGCGTCGAATGCAAAGAACCTACCATTGAGGCATGCAAGCTCCAAGGTACCAGAAGTGAGTCTCTAGATCAGATTCCTAGATGATGATCTGAAGTCGACAGGAAGTGACCTTGTCAAAGAAGGGCCATAATGTTTCTCTCGAAAAAAAATCATAGGGAGGTTGAAAAATGTAGAGGAAAACTTCTCTTGAACATATCAGTGACACGACACTATATTTGGCAGTATTTGACATCAAGGGATCTGAGGTCATGATGACGTGGAAAAGAGAAAATGAGAGGTCAAAAATAGGTTACCCAAACCCATGGAGGAAAAAAATGATGAAATGAGATATCCCAAATCTGACACGAATGTAGACAAGTGCCATTTTCAAGAGCGACATACTGCCAACATAACTAAAAACTGGTTCCATTTTCCCCACCATTTCTAGCGAGTATCCCAATTATCTTTAAAACAAGCTTGAAGGGGATAGCATATGCTTGTAATGTAAGTTTTTCCTTCGGAAAAATCCAACCTAGTACATTTTACGAGCCCTAGGAAGGAGGAACTCGAGTAACGTCATGGAGACGAAGTCCGATGTCATCAAGGTTTAACGAGTCTGACAAAGGGAGAACTCGACATCTTTTCATGTTTAGAGAGTTTGAAAATAAGGCGGAAAAGAAAACTCTAGCATGGCCCTTTTTGTAAATAGTCTCTCAGATCTGAAAAGGTAGAAAACAATATTTGAAAGAACCTCTTAGTCATAATAGGCTAAGGTATTCCTTTTTCGTAAATAATACATCCCAACCCGAAAAAGGGGTAAACGTATACTAGGTGGATATCTTTTTGCAACCATTTAACGAGTTCAAAATGACAAGAATATTTGCAATATTTTCAATTTTATAGAGTCAGAAAAGAGCTGAAAGATGACTCCAGTAGTGACTTTTTCGTGTTTTTACCGAGTCCAAAAAAGTATAAAATACAACTCGTTACTTCATCACTATCGCGTGAAAAGTTGTCGCTGCAAAAGAGATATGTGTAAAACCCATTTCTTGAAAAAATATGTCTTAAAACCTAATTATGGTTGTGAAAAGTTATAAAATGCCAAAAATGGTAAAAAAAATTACTTTTCACTTTTTTACCTCTTGTGGAGCAATAGTTACCCATTTTACACTGTGATTTTGCAGCGACGATAGTGGACGATCGGGCAGACCAATCTCAAATCCATCCATTCCAGGTAAGAGCCAACATCCTTCCCTTCTATTTATTCCTCTTTTATTTCCTGCAACCCTCAATTTTTATTTCTAAGGAGGAAAATGAAACTTTTAGGGCACAGTTAGCGCGAGTTTCGAGCACAGACTTGCGCTAATTACCCATTTTTATGAATTGGGGCGCACCCATTGGCACAACTATTTTAGAAACAGTCACGCCAACTGTGCAGACCATGTTAGCTTTTGAAAATGCAAGTTAAGGGCCCAATTTTTCACAAATTCAAGCTTCTAAATCAGCTAATACTGTCCATATGAACATGTTTGCAGGTATAAAGCGGCAAAATGGTGATGGAATGGAAAGAACGAGAAAACAACGAAGAAGATGAGCTTTCCATGGAAAATGAGAGATGCATGGAAGCTCTCAGAGACTGTGGACTAAAAAATTTCTTCTTGACACCGTGTCTCCAAGCTCAACCGAAGCTGCTACAGTATTTGATCAGCATATGGGATTAGGATCAGGAAAATTTCATCCTTCGAGATCAGGAACTCGAGATTGATGTTTCTAATGTCTACTTCATAACAGGACTATTGCAGAGGGGAGCAGCACCAATCCTAACTGGAACCTAGCCTTGCATGGAGAACATGTCCATGGTGATTGACAGGGTATGTCCAGGGGCATGGAAGGGATCAGGAAGTGGGAAAGTGGATATCCAGACTATCCCAAACTTGGCACTAAAAGTAGTGCTACACACCATCACACGAGCTGCGGGATCGCAAGCACCGCACAAAGCAACAAAGACACAACTACTTCTTGCTGTAGACTGCTTGACACTGACCATCTACAATTGGGTAGAGGCTATGACAATCAACATGAAATGCTAGCTGACAAAGTGCAAGAAGACCAAATTGAAGCAATTTGGTTACGAGTCTATCCTGGTATCATTCTTCGTGGAACGACTACCAATACTTCAACATCAGGAGGTCATAGTCTCGACACCACCAGTGAGGGAACCATGGATGGCCCAATGGGAAGCTCTGATGCTAAGGGCAAGGGGCGGTCAATAGATTTTACTGGTGATCCAGACCTCCCACTCCCAGCAGGAGAGGATTCGGATGAAGATTTGAGTAAGACTCACTTTTAATTTTCATGAATTTTACGATTTTTTTAATTATATATGTTCTAATGTTAAATCCATGCGCTTTCAAATTTTGGCCCAAGAGACCCGCAGGCATGTCTCCAATAGCGAGGCGAATCCCTCATGATTTTGACCCGCATGGCGAGGGAGGCGAGGAGGAGGAGATCTTGCACAACTTGGAGGGAATCACACACAGAGTCTTGGACTATGCACAATTCGACGATGTTCCTCATGCCTACCAGAGACATACCATAGGGGTGCCAAACCGAATTCACCACTTGTTGAGGTGGCTCGTACAGGCAGTGACATGCTACCATGAGCATCACACAGATTAGACACCTAGGTTTTATGTCTGCATATTTTGAGAGGCATGATGTCTCAGTATGTAATAGAAACACACATATTTTTTGAATTTATGATGCACATTGACGCAAACATTTGATATCTATATATATATATATATATATATATATATATATTCCTATATGGATATTTTACATATGATGATGATTTTACAGATTACGCAAATGTCTATCTAATACAATGTTATCCAATGTATCAATTAATGCATTCATTCTCCTGGGAATATGTTGATATGTAATAAAATCAAAATGTTTTTCCAGCAAACGAACACATAAATACAATCTTAGAATGTACGGGTTTCTGACTGAATAATGACCATTGAGCTAAAGAATGACAAGCTGTGAATGTAGATTTACAATCAATGTGCATTTGCTGAGATTGATTGCCTCGGTTAATAGTTCAAGGACAGCACTATACTCAGCGACATTGTTTGTAGTCCATCCTAGAAAAATACCTTACATATCTATCAACTCACCAACAAGATCATAAATTACCGAGGTTGTTGAAGACAAATTCCTGGTACTGCCAGAAGCACCATCTACGAAACCAACATAGGGGGTAATAGACATCTGCACAATAATCAAGACCAAATAAGCAAGAAAAATGCTCACAAAGCACATCAAACCAAAACATGTACAAAAATAAAAACAACACATATTTACACAAGTCATGCATGAATGACTCATGCATAATATTTTTTGAGATACAACCCATTTATGGGTTGTTCTAGAGGACAACCTTCATAATCAATGAGATCATGGGCCCCATTCTAAAACACAGGTTTAATAATGTAGGGCCCATGCAACATGGGTTAAAAATTTCCTACCCCCAGCTTATCATGGGCTTGGTCGTACAGGAGGATGAGGTCTCCTTTAACGAAGGAATGAGGGGAAGCCAATTGGTCAAAATGAGCTTTGACCCACTTCTTCTGTGCTTCAATAACCAAAGAAGAAAAGCATCCAGTTTCATCCATCCTTTCTAAGTAGAGGAGATGCTCTTCTTCTAGCAAATTTTTCAGTAATAATTCAACAGCTAACTTGAGCAAAGGTATTTCACACTCAATTGGAAGAGTAGTTTCCAGACCGTAAACCAACTGAAAAGGAGTGAATCTGGTCGCATTCTTAACTAAAATTTGGTATGCCCAAAGAGCCAAAAATAGCATGAGATGCTAATTGGATTTGTGGATCCCAATCATTCATTGAAGCATGGTGACAAGCACTTTGTTCACAGCTTCAACCTGGCCATTGGCCTGAGGATAGTACAGTGTTGAGCTGTCGTGACGGAGACCCAACTTAGAAGTCAACTCCGCCACCATATAATGCCGAAAATGGGAACCATGATCGTTAATGATAGCTTGAGGGACACCAAACCTAGCAATGATGTGATTGAATATGCCCCACTTCTCAAAGGGACCAATGGTAATGATAGGATGAAGAGGTACAGGCGACACACACATCTTGCGCTAATAGATTTAGCAATCATGACATTTACGAACCACGACAATGCAGTCCTTGAAGATAGAAGGCTAGAAATAACCAACATAAATAATCTTCTCTACAGTGGTATAACCAGACATGTGACTGCCACAGGCTCCACTGTGATAATTATTTAGGGCTTTCTCAACTTCCTCAAGAGTCAAACATCATCGAAGTATGGAATCCACTCCGACGCGATAGAGCGTATCTCCGACTATACGATAAGGTTGCGATTGGTGTTGGATGCGTCGGCAGGCATCCTTCGTCAACTGAGATCTGAAATTATAAGTCTAGAAATAGACGATTATATCATCGTACAAGGGATCGAGGGTGAAAATCAAGAAAAGTGTATCGTCTGGAATGTATTCCTCATAACAAGATGGAGCAGAGTCTGAAGGGAGGTAACAGATCAAATCAATGAAGACTAATGATTTATTTGACTTGGCAGTAGTGAATTCCAAATCGAACTCTTGGAGGATGAAAATCCACTTCGATTATTTTCCCCCCAGCAATTGTCGAGACAATATATAGGTCATAGGGTTGCAATCAGAAATCACGGTCATAGTACGCAAAGGAATATAATGACGAAAACACCAAACTGCCTAAACCGCAGCTAACGCTAACTTCTTGACATGTGCATAGCATGTCTTAGGATCGATAAGGTTACAAGATAAGTAATAGATAACATGCTCGTTACGATCATCATCGTCTTGTACTAGAACCATGGAAATTGTGCTGAAAACGGTGGCTAAATAGAGGGAAAATCACGATGATAGTTTGGAGGACACAGTAGAGGAGCGTTGACAAGAAATGTCTTCAACGCATCAAAGGACTTCTGAGTAATCTCATCCCAACAGAATGGGATGCCCTGCAAAGGTGGAAGGGAGGCCTATCCTTTAGAAGGTTCCCACGAGAGGTGGAAACCATAAACTAAAGGGGGGAGTCCGTGGTTATTCAATCCAAGCACTCCCAATGACTCATCCTCGAATTTTTTAGAGTGGAATCTCTGCCTCTATTTTTAAAATACATTCCATAAATAGCTTGGCATGGGTGACTAAGTGGGATAGAGTGCCAACTAGCACGGGGCCCAGCGTTAATCTTCCTCAATGGCACGAGGGCAGAACTGGATACTCATGCCAAGGCAAAAACAGGGGTTTCTGAAGCTTTCCTCAGGGAATTGTCAACAGAAAGAATATTTCTCTCATGTAAAGGAATGAAATGATGGTCTTTGCAAGGTGTTGCACACTTTGTCAACGACCCCATAGCAGTACACCCCCATTTTTTCAAATGGGATTCTTCATGTTCGACGTGGTTGCGCCATTCAGATTCCATCATCAGTCATCAGTCCAAATTTCATCGCCGATCGACAGTTTTTATAATGATGTAAACCCATTCTGCATTTTATGATGTAAATGATCTAAGTAAGACCGTCCATGTATGTAACAACCTAGGTAAGCCTAGTATGTTGTTGATGATCTCTATCCTAGGAGGTTTTTTGTCTCACTGATTCACGAAAGTGATCGGCGGAGTTTTTCCCTCCAGCCTCACCCCAAAGCTAGGGTGGATTTTGTCATCAGCATGCTAAGTGAGTCCTAGTGTTCTATCAAGTCCTTGTAAAAGTAGTTTGAACTACTTGGTCTACTAGATCATATGTTGAGTCGCAAAACTGGGTATTTATTTGAGGGTCTATATGAATGGGTTTTCCCCCTTCATGTATGTAAATGTATTATCTCATGTAAAAGAGGGTTGGAAAAATAATTATAATCCCCTCTTAGTCAATTAATTAAATTTTCTGGTCAATTAATTAATAAAATCCTAAACCAGAAATTTAATTAATTTAGGGTCCTAAATTAAGATTAAATCTTTAAAGGAAAAATTTGTTGGTCTTTGGAAAATGATTTTGACAGCCCCAAGCCAAGGGAATATTGAGAATTTTAAGAAATATTGGACCCTTGGGCCGTGGTGTTTAAGTCAAGGTCAAAATTTTGGGGTAATTAACTCAAAAATAGTATTTTTGAGTTAATTAAAATTGAATTAAATGATAAATTCGTTTTTTCCCCAAAATTTTAATTTCAACGTTCCGGATTAAAAGATAATTAAATCTTTTGGACGGTTGAGATTATTTTGACGAGGATCATCCAAACTAGCCGTTAGAGATCTGGTCCTATAAATTTAGAGGTCTTTGTCATTCTTGGATCATCCGATCTCAGGATCGTGCACTTGCTCTTAGAAGCTCTTGTAAACTTTTTTTGAGGAATAAAGCAAAAGACTTTGGGGTTACAAATCTGGATGTTCCTTCTCAGATCTATGTGGTGAATTGTCTCTAAACTCTGCTACTTGGTTTCTTGCATTTTACGGTTGATGGCCTTCATGGATTAATCTGCATATAGGTATCTTATGCAGTTTTCTGGGTTTATAAAATAACATTCTGATTTTTCTGCAAAGGTCTCATGTTGTTTTCTTAAATCTCTATCGATCTAAGATCTGGATCTAAGTGTGCAGAGAATTTTTTCTTAAGATTGGGCGTCTGGGGAAGTCTTCGGTTGGACCAGTCGACTCCCAATAAGCATAAATCTGATAAGCTCTTTATTTGTTAAATTTCGGGTCTATCTTATGATATTTGTGATTTTGTAGGGTTTCGAAGGCTTGTGCCTCTCACTAAAACTTTAAATTTCTGAAAATTGTGCTAAATGGTTTTTAATCTGACCTTGAGGGTTTTAAATTTGTAAAATAGTTGTAAATTTGTAAATTTTTTAGGACTGTGAGGGTTTATTTGTTTCATGGTGCATATATCTTCAGATCTGGTTATTTGTTGCAGGTTACAGGTTCAAATCGAATTTTTTTTTTTAATATCTAGGGCAGATCTGGCTTCCAAAGGCCAGATCTGGCCTCAACGCTGCCACTGTGGGCAAGATCTGGCTTCAGAATCGCTATTGGTGGCAGATCTGCATGATATTTAATTTGAAGAACACTGAAATCTGAGATTGCAGGGAGGAATTTTTTTTAATTTGAAAGGAAAATTTTAATTTGATTGGGTTATTCATCTGCTGTCCATCTGATCTTTGCCCTAGCCGTCCTCAATCGGTTCCTCTGCTCATCGAACTTTCAATCTGCCCTACCTGCAAAACGAGACACAACAAAATAAAACGCAGCATTCAATCTGCCGTCCAAGCCCTCCCTCACGTCCAGCATCGGACCCTTTTCCTTCAGCGATCTGCACACAAACGACAAACTCAAAACGCATACATAATTTGAAGCCCGTGCTCTACTCCTCCCATGTTTGTCATGCTTCATTCCGTCCAAGTTGCAAAACGATAAGCGGAAATCAAACCCGCATCCATCCCGTGCTAGCTTCCCATCAGCTTTGCATTCAAAAAAGGAGATCACGCACATTAAATCTATAAAAATACTTGTTTTAAAGGTTGTTCGATGTTATTTTTTGTAAAGGTTTTGTTTTTAATGCATACGTAGGGTTTTAGTCGTAGGTTTTGTCATGGATAGGGTAGCGTAGTGTTATTCGATTTCATTTCTTCGTTGTATATAGTTTAGATTTTAGGACTTAGATTTCAATTTTTATTTTTTTAGTTTAGTTTAATTTGGGTCGGTTTTTCATAAGTTTTGATTTGGATGGATTGTATAAAGTGATAGATTTTAAATTTCATTTCTTTTTTTATTAGTTTTAAATTGTTTCTTTTTAGACTTAGTTTAGTTTTTTAATTTCTAACTTTAGGTTCTAGTTTTAGTTTAGTCTAAGTTAGATCTAGCAGTTTTAATTAGACTTAACTTTAGTTTTTAATTTAGATTTTTAAATTTTAATTTAGTTTTAACTTAGTTTCAAATTTAGTTTAATTTTAACTTTAGGATTTAACTTTTAGATTAGAACTTTGTTTAAATTTAGAATTTTGATTTGTCTTAAAAATAAAATAAAATAAGTAATAAAAATTCCCAAAAATCTTTAAAAAAAATTAAAAAATACAAAATATAAAAAATTTAAAATGGTCCACTGAGCCTTATAATTTTTATCTAAGTTTGACTGTGGATATTTTAATTTTCGAGTTGGGTAATACTGGAACATCTTAATTTTGGAACATCTTAAACAGCTGGCATTTTCATTATTTATGGTTGTGGTGTTTTTAATTGGATATCATTGTGATCAATCGTGTTTTGATAAGCAGCAGTTAGTCATCATTTACTAGTTTATAATTGCGTAATGGGATTTTGTGTGACTCCATAAGGCACTGATTATAAAACGTGAAATCTAATCTAGATCTGTGAGATCCTGTTAATTTTATCAAGTATTTGGTGTTTTAGCTGTGTCTTCTGGATTTCGCCTCTTCATTTCTAATAGGGTCTACCTCCCTTAGCTTGCAAGGAGACAGCTTAAAGAGAGAGATTGGGGATAAAGGTGATGAAATTTCAATCAAGCCAGTGATGGTGCTCTTAACAATCAGGCATGGATGGACATTTTGGCGCCGTTGCCGGGGATAGAGTTTTTTTGTCCTTGGTCTTAACGACATTTTATAATCTTCTGATCTTTCATCGCCATTCATTAGCCTGTCGCAAGAGATCACATTTTCTGACGACTTTTCATCTCTGCATATTTTCATCATCTTATCTTTCGTCATATCACTAATCATTTCATCATCGTATCTTTAGCACCTGGACATTTCGGTTGGCTTCTTGTTTGGGTGGCGACTCCACTTATTCATCTATTTACTCCCAGACAAGAATCCCCCCCTGATATCCATCTGCTATCTCTCGATTATTTCTTCTGTTTTAGAATTAGTTTCATGTTCAAGTGGCGACTCCATTTCTTTCATTTCTTACAAGAGTTCCTGCTAAGAAGTTCGCTTCTTGAGGACCTTTTGACTATTCTTGAACACAAATCTATTTCTAAAATCTTAAAAACGATATCATGGATATTTTTGCCCCGTGTAATTTTGCTAATATTCAGGGTTATCCCCATGATCTCCCTCAAATGGATAAATTACCTATCTTTCAAGGAAATGATGCAGTTAGTGTTAAATCTCATTTGTTTGCTTTCACTAACTGGTGGAATAGAATTGCAGTTGCAAATAATAATTTCGATGATGTAAAGATGAAAACTTTTGTTCTTACTTTTGGTGAGGATGTTGCTGACTGGTTCATGGAAAAACCTGATAATTCATTCAATACTTTTGAATCCATTGTAACTGCTTTTAAGGAAAAGTATGGTGATAAAAGGGAAGATAGACATTTGGTAAGGGAAATCAGTACTATAAAAAGGAAAGAAAATGAAACGACTGAAGAATTTAACAGGAGATTTAATGGTATCCTTAGAGAAATATCTCAAACTCATAAACCTCCTGATGGATCTCTTCTGAATTTTTACATTGATGCTTTTGATTCTGATACTTCATATGAGTTAAGGCGGGCTAAAACTGCAAATTATAAGGCTTGTCAATCTTTCGCTGAGGAGATTGAAAAGGATAAGAAAGCATCTGGAATGTCCAAAACTCCAGATTTTGATAGGTCTTTGACAAATACTCTAGAAGATGATGATGACCCTATGAAAAGGTTAATGCAAAAACTTGAAAGCATGGAGCTTAATCATGCTAAGAAACTTGAAAGCATGGAGCTTAATCATGCTAAGGAAATAAGCGTCTTACAGGCTAGGTTGGTTCAAATGGAAAGGGCTCAAACGCAGAATTCCCAACCTAGAAATAATAATGCTTTGCAGAAAAGAGGCCTATCTTATGAGCAGAGACCGACAAATCAACTTGAGTTTGCAAATCTTGTGGATGAAGTTCCTCCTTATTGTAGAGCTTGTAATGATCTTCATGAAGAGGCTACTTGTCCCATTGTCAAAAGGATCATAGCTAGTAGAATGGCAAGGTCAAGTCATCAAATTAATGTTGTTGGTAAGGACTATCACATGCATATAGAAGATCATGAAGGACAGGTTAAGGAGCCAGCTCAGATGATTAAGGATGTGCAACCCAATCATACGCAAATAATTCAAAACATGGAATCTAACCAAATCAATCTTCAAAATAAGATAACTTCCATGGAAGCAAGTCATGCACAGGAAATAAATGTCATGGAAAACAGGTTAAAGATAATGGAAGTTAATCATTCTAATCAGATGTCCATCATGGAAGCAAGACACACCCAGGAAATGAATACCATGAAGGAAAATCACTTGTTGGAAATGAATACCATGAAGGAAAATCACTTGTTGGAAATGAGTTCCATACAGGAAAGGTTGGAAAAAATGGAAAAATTACATATACAAAAGTTTCAGTCGAAATTTGATTATGAAGATTCATCAACAGATCATGAGACTTCTTGTCTGCTAAAGCCATTCCCATCTCATCACACGGAGGATTTCACTATGGTTTCAAAGGATGTTGAGAAAGACCAAGCTTGTGTGTCACCATTGACAGAGTATATCCAGAATAATATTGGTCACGCTCAAGGTTCTTTGGATATTTTGTACAAACATCTTCAAGATGAGGACAAGGAGTTTACAGTGGTCTCATTGCTGACATCACAACCCACTTAGAAGAAGAGAAAGAAGCAAAAAAGAAGTAAGTGGTTTGATTCGTCTGATGGTCGAGAGCAGCTTGATATTTGGATAAGACAGAGTCCTACAATTAGCAAGATTGGACATGGCACATCTGAAAAGCAGCCTACAGACTTGCCTGAAAGCAGGCAAATGCTCAGCATACACTATATTGAGCACATCTGATGCCACAGGGCATCCTCTGTATCGTATTTCTAACCCTACTCCTCGTTATTTCAGCATTTCATTTTGCAGTTAGAGTAGATTTATTTTTCATGTTAAATAGAATAATGAATAAAAGAAGAGCTTCTATTTTTCATGTACTTAATGTTATATGATGATATTTGGATGGACGCTACTTATGTAATCTTGTGTGTTGCTTGGATGCAGATTTTGGATTCTCACATTCCTTCAATGAAGCAACGTGTCCCCAAGTAGAGCCAGAAGATGTTGACCGCACTTTGTCAACGACCCCATAGCAGTACACCCCCACTTTTTCAAATGGGATTCGTCATGTTCGACGTGGTTGCACCATTCAGATTCCGTCATCCAGATGTCATCGCCGATCGACAGTTTTTATAATGATGTAAACCCATTCTGCATTTTATGATGTAAATGATCTAAGTAAGACCATCAGTGTATGTAATAGCCTAGGTAAGCCTAGTATGTTGTTGATGATCTCTATCCTAGGAGGTTTTTTGTCTCACTGATTCACGAAAGTGATCGGCAGAGTTTTTCCCTCCAGCCTCACCCCAAAGCTAGGGTGGATTTTGTCATCAGCATGCTAAGTGAGTCCTAGTGTTCTGTCGAGTCTTTGTAAAAGTAGTTTGAACTACTTGGTCTACTAGATCATATGTTGAGTCGCAGAACTGGGTATTTATTTGAGGGTCTATATGAATGGGTTTTCCCCCTTCATGTATGTAAATGTATTATCTAATGTAAAAGAGGGTTGGAAAAATAATTATAATCCCCTCTTAGTCAATTAATTAAATTTTCTGGTCAATTAATTAATAAAATCCTAAACCAGAAATTTAATTAATTTAGGGTCCTAAATTAGGATTAAATCTTTAAAGGCAAAATTTGTTGGTCCTTGAAAAATGATTTTGACAGCCCCAGGCCAAGGGAATATTGAGAATTTTAAGAAATATTGGACCCTTGGGCCCTGGTGGTTAAGTCAAGGTCAAAATTTTGGGGTAATTAACTCAAAAATAATATTTTTGAGTTAATTAAAATTGAATTAAATGATAAATTCGTTTTTTTCCCAAAATTTTAATTTCAACGCTCCGGATTAAAAGATAATTAAATCTTTTGGACGGTTGAGATTATTTTGACGAGGATCATCCAAACTAGCCGTTAGAGATCTGGTCCTATAAATTTAGAGGTCTTTGTCATTCTTGGATCATCCGATCTCAGGATCGTGCACTTGCTCTTAGAAGCTCTTGTAAACTTTTTTTGAGGAATAAAGCAAAAGACTTTGGGGTTACAAATCTGGATGTTCCTTCTCAGATCTATGTGGTGAATTGTCTCTAAACTCTGCTACTTGGTTTCTTGCATTTTACGGTTGATGGCCTTCATGGATTAATCTGCATATAGGTATCTTATGCAGTTTTCTAGGTTTATAAAATAACATTCTGATTTTTCTGCAAAGGTCTCATGTTGTTTTCTTAAATCTCTATTGATCTAAGATCTGGATCTAAGTGTGCAGGGAATTTTTTCTTAAGATTGGGCGTCTGGGGAAGTCTTCGGTTGGACCAGCCGACTCTCAATAAACATAAATCTGATAAGCTCTTTATTTGTTAAATTCCGGGTCTATCTTACGATATTTGTGATTTTGCAGGGTTTCGAAGGCTTGTGCCTCTCACTAAAACTTTAAATTTCTGAAAATTGTGCTAAATGGATTTTAATCTGACCTTGAGGGTTTTAAATTTGTAAAATAGTTGTAAATTTGTAAATTTTTTAGGACTGTGAGGGTTTATTTGTTTCATGGTGCATATATCTTCAGATCTGGTTATTTGTTGCAGGTTACAAGTTCAAATCGAAAAAAAAAAATTTAAGATCTAGGGCAGATCTGGCTTCCAAAGGCCAGATCTGGCCTCAAAGCTGCCACTGTGGGCAAGATCTGGCTTCAGAATCGCTGTTGGTGGCAGATCTGCATGATATTTAATTTGAAGAACACTGAAATCTGAGATTGAAGGGAGGAATTTTTTTTAATTTGAAAGGAAAATTTTAATTTGATTGGGTTATTCATCTGCGATCCATCTGATCTTTGCCCTACCCGTCCTCAATCGGTTCCTCTGCTCATCGAACTTTCAATTTGCCCTATCTACAAAACGAGACACAACAAAATAAAACGCAGCATTCAATCTGCCGTCCAAGCCCTCCCTCACGTCCAACATCGGACCCTTTTCCTTCAGCGATCTGCACACAAACGACAAACTCAAAACGCATACATAATTTGAAGCCCGTGCTCTACTCCTCCCTTCTGTCGTGCTTCATTCCGTCCAAGTTGCAAAACGATAAGCTAGAAATCAAACCCGCGTCCATCCCGTGCTAGCTTCCCGTCGACCTGCGTTCAAAAAAGAAAAGGGGAGAACCGCACACATTAAATCTATAAAAATCGTGTTTAAAGGCTGTTCGATGTTATTTTTTTTGTAAAGGTTTTGTTTTAATGCATACGTAGGGTTTTAGTCGTAGGTTTTGTCATGGATAGGGTAGCGTAGTGTTATTCGATTAAATTTCTTCTGTTGTATATAGTTTAGATTTTAGGACTTAGATTTCGATTTTTATTTTTTTTTAGTTTAGTTTAATTTGGGTCGGTTTTTCATAAGTTTTGATTTGGATCGTTCTATGTCAGCGTAGATTTTAAATTTCATTTCTTTTTTTTTATTAGTTTTAAATTGTTTCTTTTTAGACTTAGTTTAGTTTTTAATTTCTAACTTTAGGTTCTAGTTTTAGTTTAGTCTAAGTTAGATCTAACTTAGTTTTAAATTAGACTTAACTTCAGTTTTTTTAATTTAGATATTTTTTTTTTTTTTTTTTAAAATTTTAATTTAGTTTTAACTTAGTTTTAAATTTTAACTTTAGCATTTAACTTTTAGATTAGAACTTTGTTTAGATTTAGAATTTTGATTTGTTTTAAAAAATAAAAATAAAAAATAATAAAAATTTCCAAAAATCTTTAAAAAAATTAAAAAATACAAAATTTCAATGGTCCATCGAAATTTTTAAAATTTTTATCTAAGTTTGATCAGGATATTTTAATTTTCGAGTTGCACACTGAACAATATAAATACGGCATTTTCATTATTCATGGTTGTGGTGTTTTTTTTAATTGAATATCATTGTGATCAATCGTGGTTTAAAAAGCAGCAGTTAGTCATCATTTACTGGTTTATAATCGCATAACGGGATTTTGTTTGACTCCATAAGGCACTAGTCTCTAAAGTGAAATCTAATCTAGATCTGTGGAATCTCGTTCATCTTATCAAGTATTTGATGTTTTAGCTGTGTCTCCTGGATTTATCCTTCATTTCTAATAGGGTCTACCTCCCTTAGCTTGCAAGGAGACTGCTTAAAGAGAGAGGTTGGGGATAGAGGTGACAACCCCCAATTCGGAACTGCCTCCTCCCACGAACAACTGTATGTAGGACAACACAAGGCATGACACTTCTTATTAGTCACAAAAATGACCCTCCAATGTGCGAGATGGGGATTGCAGGGATAGTGACAAAATGTTGTGTAACATGTCTGCACAACATTGATGGGTAAAGAAGACCAAATGGTGAGTCGGGATGAGGGTGAGTAATGGAATAAAAGATTGGGCCATCTACACCATGGTGCTTTGAATTTCATGCAACAAATTTCTATGGGGCTTCCAGGGTACCCTTGCGTAGATAGACATATGCAAGTGATGTACCAGGGGGAAGTATACAAACTCCACTTTTCATGAGAAGGAGAACCGAGCAGCGGAAATCCTTGAGAGAATTCACTCAGATGTGTGTGGACCATTCTCTACAGCTTATACAACAAAGCATAAGTATTATGTGATTTTTGTTGATGATTTTTCTAGAAAGTGTTGGATCTACTTCATGTAGAAGAAAGATCAGACATTCTCAAAATTTTATGAGTTCAAAGCACTGGTTGAGACAGATACAGGGAATCATGTGAAGGCTCTCAAGAGGGACAATGGTGGTGAGTACATCTTCAATGAATTCAAGAAATTTTGTTCCAAAGAAGGAATTCATAGAGAGTTGATTGCACCTCATAACCCACAGCAGAATGGGGTTGCAGAAAGAAAGAACGGAACAAATTTGGGTGAAACACGAGCAATGTTACATGATCAAGGCATACCATTGCATCTATGGGAAGAGTCATGCAACACAGTGGTATTTTTGCAGAACCATAGTCCTCATCAGATACTTGGCATGAGTACACCAGAGGAGGCTTTTTTCTAGTAAGAAACCTGATGTTTCATATTTGAAAATATTTGGCTCATATGTTTATTTCCATGTGACCAAATATTCCAAAAAGAGGCTAGAACCAACAACTGAGATTGGGATATTTTTGGGGTACACTGATACTCCCCACAACTATCAGGTGTATTTTCTGAAAATAAGGATGATTGTTGTAAGACAGGATGTAAAATTTGATGAGGAGAAATCCATGTGATTATCCCTTTAGAGGGAGCTTGATTTGCATGTAGATGAGGAACTCTTGGTTCCAAAGGATGAACCTTAAGATGTGGAGCAGCCACATGCGGAGGATTATGGAGTGGCAGAAACAACTCATGCAGAGCCATCCATCAGACATGGTAGGAGTCATACCACATAAGCTGACAGATTGAGACTTGATGTGGCAGAACATGTAGGAGCACCTACATCACTTCGCAGACAAATATAATATCCAAACATTTTTATTGGATACATGGCTCTTATGAGAAAGTGTATTGTGACAAAACCACTCTCTTTTGAGGAAGAAGTGCAGCAACCAACTTGGGTTGACGCCATGGTTGAGGAGTATGAATACATCGTGAGGAAAAATGCATGGGAAGTTGTCCCAAGACCAGTCAGGAAATCAATGGTTGGATCTAGATGGATCTATAAGGTGAAGCAAGAATTAGATGGGAGTGTGGAGAAGTACAAGGCTAGATTTGTAGCTCAGGGATTCTCACAAGTTGAGGGGATTAAATATGAGGATACTTTTGCACTGGCTACAAGGTACTCATCGATTAGATCTATCTTTGAACTCTCAGTGTAGATGGGGTGGTAGATACATCAGTGGATGTGAATACTGTATTTCTCAATGGATTTATTGAGGAAGAAGTGTAAATTGAGCATCCATAAGTTTTTGAGACCTTTGACAATGAGTCGCATGTGTGCAGACTCAAGAGAGCATTGTATGGGTTGAAGCAAGCACCTCATGCTAGGTACACCAGGATTGATAGCTATTTCACTGGGTTGGGCTTCACGAAGAGTGAAGTGGATGAAAACCTGTACCAAATTGTGGCTGATGGTAAGTTTTTTATTATCGTAATTTATGTTGATGATCTTATTTTGACAAGTGATGAGCAGCTCTTAACTTCTTGCAAAGAGGATCTTGCAAGGGATTTTGAGATGAAGGACATGGGACTCCTTCACTATTTCCTTGTTTTGGAGATATGCTAGTGTTATGGGGAGCTATTTGTTTCTCAAGGCAAGTATGCCAAAGAGGTACTGAGGAAGTTCCACATGGAGAGTTGTAAACCCATGGAGACTCCTCTTGTAGGAAACTGGAGGAAGGAGTATGCTACTTCAAGTGAGGTAGTGTACACTACTATTTACAGGTAGCTTGTGGGTTCACTCATGTACTTGGTGAACACACCACCATACATTTTCTACAAATTTAACCCACTTAGTCAAGTTATGGTTAAGCCGACCAAGCTCTTTTGTAATGTGGGGAATCATGTCTTGAGATATCTAAGGGGCACTGCAGAGTATGGATTATGGTATAGATGGACAGAGGGAGTGAAGCTTCAAGGATTCACTGATGTGGATTGGGAAGGAAGTCCATCAAACATGAAGAGCACATCAGGAGGGATCTTCAGCATAGGATCGACAACAGTTTCTTGGTACAATAGGAAGTAGAGATCAGTTGCACTCAGTTCAGCCAAGGCAGAGTACATGGCAGCCAGTCAGGCGACATGTGAGGCCATATGGATGAGGAATATTTTTTTTGGTTTGTTTGGTCATCAGATGGATCCAACTGTGATACATTTTGATAACCATAGTTGCATAAAACTCTTGGTTAATCCAGTATTCCATGATAGTTCCAAGCATATTGACATCTGGTACCACCATCTCAGAGATTGTGTTCAGAGATGCATTATGTTACTTCAGTACATTCCCACAGAAGATCAGGATGCATATATTCTAATGAAGGTGCTCGCCAAGAGAAAATTCGAATACCACAAAGGCATGATTGGGGTAGATGATAATCCCTTTCTTGTTGAGAGGGAGTGTTGAAAAGTCAACAAGAAAAGTGTGTCTAATTTAATTTTCCCTTAATTAAATTGGAAAATAAATTGTAATATTATCTCAAAAACACTTGTAATAGTTAACTAAGTGTGATAAGCTTAGTCAGCTCATGGAATTCAAGTTGAGGGTGTTTGGTGAGGCATGCAGAGTGATTCTATTTGTTTTTTAGTCCAAGTTGCAGTTAGTGTATTAGTTTAATGCATGAGAAATCAATGAACTCAATTAATTGAGTTAAAATCATTTTAATTAGTTGTAATTGATTGTTGCACTAGTGAGAGGTCAAGTGAATTAAATCAGATTTAATTCACATGCAGTGATCTGTCAAGTAACTGATGATTTACTATTAATAGCAGCATGCATGTTAGTTCTGATGAAGACCCAGTTGAGACAAAGGTTAAAGGGATGTTAACTATCAATTGTATTATTAGCAAACTTCCATGCATGTGATAATACACCCATAGGATTTCCCATGATCATTGTACAGTTTTGGAAGGCTAAAATTCATAAATAATAGGGATTTAATTCTACTGGAATTACGCAAACAAGGCAAGTTTAGTAGAGGTAGTAAATTGGCTAAGTGTTGGTCTACTTTTTTCAGATCAGTGTGAGATAGTTGTGAGAGTGCAACAAACTCTTGTGAGAAGGGTGCATTGTAATTGTTTCATGATTCCTTGGTTGAATATAAAATAGAAGATAGAATGGTTTCGAGTAGCAATATTTCCCTAGGAAAAATATATGTGTTGTGGATTGATTTACTTCTTTCTTTTACTTGGTGTGATTGTTCGATCATGTTATTTTCCATAATTAATTTGTAGAAGGATTCAGTATCTTGTGTTAGCATGTCGCATGATCGGATTGAATCCATTGGTATACATATTGTTTGTATAATTTCTAAAGTATCCAATCTATGAAATGTTTTCAGATCTACATGCATCTAACTGTGACGGGATCATTGCAATGCTTCAGAGTTTTCTTTGACCTGGAGCCTTCGCAACCAATTGTAGAGCTCCTTAGGAAAATTTCCCCAAAAGATCTCATTCAACTCGCTCATTGATTTAGAAAAAAAAATCTAATCTTTGGTATTCTTTTCCTTCTTATGTCAAAGCTCAACTTGTTGTGATATGAACCAATCTACATGATTATCCCACCAGCTTCATATTTCCCTCTCATAGATCCTTGAAACCGTGATCTAGTTCTCCGATATAGTTTCAAGTCTCAGCAACGGAACCATTTGTTGGAAAAATAATGACTTTTTCTCAAGACCCAATTTCAGGCTCAGAGGCCAACAAGATCCCGTTGTAGTCTAGGAAAACGCCGACATTTTCACCTTGCTCAAAGGAGAGCAAGGATTCTAACCTAAGGTGTGTCATGACCTTACTGAGATAGGAGAACTAGAACCACAGCATCACAGTGAAGTTAGCCCTTTATTATCTAACATCAATACACTATGATTATGCATGCAAAAACTCTTATTGCATAACATTCAATGAAGGTATCTACCATATCAAATAGCTTAAATAGAGATATCATACAAATTTTAAGTAATCCCATAAAACACCATACCCTATCAGATATTCGTTTGGTATACAAATCATGACCACATAAAGCATCTCTGTATTATATTAATCTTCCATTACAGCATATTACATTCAGTATCAAAGTCTCCGAGGAGCTCTATTCACAACAAAACCATAATATAACTAACTGAATCATTCCTTCTCTGTAGAAAATTTTTAATACAATTATGTATTTCCATATTCTCTTGATCTAACAATTATATGCCATTTTTAAATACATAATCCTTCTACTTAAATATTTGTGGAAATTTAATCGCCAATTGCAAACACATGAAGAAAGATCAATCACACATAACACAGATACTTTTATTACGAAAGAATAAATCTAAAAACCCCACTATCATATATTATGTATATATCATGGATCATGAAACAATATCATACAAAACTCTAATCCAAGAGCTCTCAGTACAATATAAAATCGTCTCACACTATCATACAAAATTGGCATAAACATGCACCAATTTACTGCCTCCTGACATCCTGCCTCCACTGTGCAATCCCTGATGATCACAATCATTGAATGAATTCGATCTTGCCTTGCCTTGACTACACAATCCTCATTGGCATCTCCAATGTGTGTTTGGTTGCACTTGTGCACCCACTATAGTCACAACTGATATTCAAACTATCCCTTTCACCTATCTCTCAACTGGGTCTCCACTAGCTCTAACATGCATGCAGTTAACAGTAGTAAATATTCAGTTGCATGTGAGATCACTCCATGTGAGTTAATTTAATATTTAATTCACTGATCTCTCACTAGTTTATCTTTAGTTACAACTAGTTACAACTAGCACAACTGAGTTTAACTCACTTAACTGAGTTAAACTACTTTACAACTCACATAACTACACATCCAACTCTGTTACAAATTTGTATCACTCAGTTACAATGAAGTCCACTAGCATGTCCCACCATCCAACCTTTGAACTCAAAATTCCTTCAGTTAACTAGTTTTCCACATATTTTAACTGAAATCAAGTGCTTCAAGAGAATAGATTATTATTTATTGTCTAATTATTGTTAAGAGATAACAATAATCGACATGCATTCTATTTTTATACATGCATTCCACGAAACAACTTCACACGTGCATTCCAAAAATAGATGCCCATCCATCCATATAATTTTCTCAACCATCTATAAATATATTACTGCTAAAAATAGACTTTGATCTAAATTCTAAAAATAGATGTATCACCTAAAAATATCCTATGGGCCCCACTTAGTGTAGGTGCTTAATTTTCACTAGGATCATCATCTTGTTGAATCTCAACACTCCCTCTCAACAAGAAAGGGATTATCCTTCACCCCGATCCTGTCTCTATGGTATTTTAATTTTCTCCTGATGAGCGCCTTCGTCAGAATATCTACATCCTGATATTCTATAGGAATGTACTGAAGCAACATGATCTTCCGCTGCACACAATCTCTGATATGATGATACCAGATATCTCTATGCTTATATCTATCATGAAACACATGATTAATCGAGAATTTGATGCAACTCTGATTATCACAATGAATCATTGTAGGATCTAAATGAGAACCGAACAAACCAACCAGGATCTTCCTCATCCAAATAGCCTCACATGCAGCTTGACTTGCTGCCATGTATTCCGCTTCCGCTGAACTGAGTTCCACGGATCTATGTTTCCTACTGTACCAAGAAACAGTTGTAGATCTGATACTGAAGACCCCTCCTAATGTGCTCTTTCTATCCGTTGGGCTACCTGCCCAATCTACATCCGTGAAGCCATGCAACTTCACCTCATATGTCTATCTGTACCATAATCCATACTAAGATGTGCCCCTGAGATCTCTCAAGACATGCTTTCCTTCCTTTCAAAAGAGCTTGGTAGGCTCAACCATCGCTTTACTAAGTTGGTTCATTGCATAGCATATGTCCGGTCTTGTATTAGCTAAATACATGAGTGAACCCACCAACTTTCGATAGATAGTAGCATCCACTACCTCTCCCAATTTAGCATCCTCTTTCCTCCAGTTTCCTGGAAGAGCAGTATCCATGGATTTGCAGCCCTCCATGCGAAACTTACTGAGTATCTCCCTTGCATACTTTCCTTGAGACACAAACACACTGCTATATTTCCAATCCAAGGAAATAGTGAAGGAGGCCCATATCCTTCATCTCGAACACCTTTGCAAGGTCCTCCTTGCATGAGTGTATCAGTTGCTCATCACCAGTTAGTATTAAATCATCAATGTAAAGAACAATGATTAAAAGCTTACCCTCCACCACAATCTAGTATAGGTTTGCATCCACCTCACTCTTGGTGAAGCCAAGTCCATTGAAATAGTTGTTGATCTGAGTGTATCAAGCATGGGGTGCTTGATTCAGCCGATACAACACTCTTTTGAGTCTGCACACATGTGAATCACTGCTAAAGATTTCAAATCCTTCAGGCTACTCAATGTACACTTCTTCCTCAATGATCCCATTAAGGAACACAATATTCACATCCATCTGATGAATGTGCCAACCCATCTGTGCTAAGAGAGAAAGGATGGTCCTTATGGAATAATACCGTGCAAAAAGTGAAAAGTTTTCTTCATAATCAATCCCCTCGATCTGTGAGAAGCCCCGGGCCACAAATATTGCCTTATACTTCTCAACACTCCCATCAACAGCTTTCTTTACCTTATAGATCCATCTTGAACCTACAACTGATTTATCAACTGGCCTTGGAAAAATTTCCCAAGCACTGTTTCTAACAATGGAGTCATATGCCTCCACCATTGCATCTACCCATGTGGGCTCTTACACTGCTTCCTGAAAGGAAGATGGCTCAGTCACAATACATTTTCTCATTAGTGTAGTATCCCAAAATGGGGATGAAACAATACATAAACATAAAACTAGAGTAGCAGTGATAAATCAACTCATAGAATGTAATAAGAACCATATAGACATCATATTAATGTCATAGCAGAAAATAGATACGAGATCTTGAGGAAATAATCACTCAAGCTAGGCAACACAAGCCTCAAGAGAACATGTACATGAAAAATGAAGTACCCTGCTACACAGAAAATTCCCAAGGCTATGACAGCACAGTTTTATTAGAGATAACTGTTGCTGAGGAGTTTCAATACACAAATATACAAATATAGGGCCCAAAAAATATTGGGAGTGAAGATCTAGACTCCCAAACTCAATTTCAAGACAATCCGAAAAGGACTTCCTGAAATATGCAAAATGGAAAAAATGTCGGTGTTATAGTCTCAAGACTTAGTAGCAGCTGCAACTCAAGAACTGGATGGAGATGACTGTAGATGATGCACAAGCTGAAAAATCCTCCTCCAATGGATCTTCCAAGTGAAAATCTTATCCTAACATTGAAGATCTCACCCTCCACACAATCACTGCAAATGCTCATTGAAAATAATGCAGTCAAGGAGAGGCACTGTGTTGTAGATGATGGAAAAAGGTTGGCCTGATGCCAAAGATATTGAAATCAGCTCAAATTCTTCCTCACTTATCCTCCAAAGGAAAGAAGGCTTACTCCTCTGAAAAATAAGCTCTAGAAGTGGTGTTGTGAAACCCCCACTGCAACACCCTTGAACACAACATTATACTTCAGTAGAAATAATGTTGTAGCTGAAGGAGGTGGCTTGGCCTTAAGCCTGAATGTGGAGAAATGAAGTACAAGGTCCTTCAATAGGCCTCTCTTGAAAGGAGAAGGAATTCCTAAATAGGAATTTCTTGTGCTAAGCAGCATAGCAACTCTGCTAAACAGCAAGAGAATGAAAAATAGTCATACAGACCATAAAATCAATAATCCATAACATGAGTTCATATGGCTGCCTTGCCCTGCTTTTATACAAATGGAAGCCCTCTCTCCATGGGTCCTACTCATTAGGGTTTCCTCCACCAAGGAATATTCCTCCCACTATCTCTGTGTTGTCTCAAAAGATGATCTCCACCTCTTATCCCAGCACTGTTGACTTGGTCAAACTTGACCTTGTCCACATGCAAATGCTCCTTTTCACACATGAGGGTGTGAAATCCAGCTCTCATGACTATCCCTTTTCAAACTATGAGGGATTTTATTCATATTTCTAAAATGTGTGGGCCTCCTTACCCATTTATTCATCTCCTAAGTGAAATTAGCAAAAATCAATATTCCAATTAGTTGCATGCTAATTTTAAAATATTACAATTAGAGCCATGTATCCAATGAATCGGTCAGGAGAATGTCTATGTTTGCATTGTGAAGTAGGGACTCCTACATTCTGTGCCACATCAAGCTTCAACCTCTCAACTTATGTGGTACGCCTTCTGTCAGTTCTAATGTTTGGCTCTACGTGAGTGGAATCCTCCACTCCATGAACCTCCTCTTGTGGCCGATCCACATCTAGAATCTCATCTTTAGGAACAAGCAGTTCCTCCTCTCCATGTAATTCTAGCTCCCTCTCAGGCAACAACTTCATGGCTTTCTCCTCATTGAATTTTATATCCCGTCGCACCACAGTCATTCGACTGTTTGGAAAATACACACGATAATTATTGAGTGTTTATGTGTACCCCACAAATATCCCAACTTCAGCAATCGGTTCCAACTTCTTCCCGGCGTTCTTGGTCACATGCACATAAAAATATGAGCCAAAAATATTAAAGTGAGAAACATCTAGTTTCTTACTAGTAAAATCTTCTTCACGTGTACTCATGCCAAGTACTCTATGAGGACAACGGTTTTGCACATAAACCGCAGTGTTGCATGCTTTCGCCCACAAGTGCATTGGTAGGCCCTGATCATGCAGCATAGCTCATGCAGCACCCATGATCGTTCTGTTCTTCCTCTCCATGACCCCATTTCATTATGGGTTATGAGGCGCTATGAGTTTTCCTTGAATTCCTTCTTTGCTATAGAAGTCTTTGAATTTGTTTGAGATATATTCACCACCATTATCGCTCCTAAGAGCCTTCACTTACTTCCCCGACTCTTTCTCCACCAATGCTTTAAACTCACAGAACTTTAAGAATTTTTTATCCTTCTTCTGCATGACGAATATCGAGCATCTACGTGAATAGTTATCAACAAAAATAACATAATATCTATGTTTTTTTATTGAAGCAACCAAGAATGGCTCATACACATCTATGTGAACTCTCTCCAGGATCACCAAAGCATGGTTCTCCTTTTCATGAAAGGTGGTCTTCAAAATCTTACACATAGTACATCCATTACACTGATCTATCTGCATAAGTGTACCCTTGGGAAGTCCTGTAAAAATCTGCTGCAAAATCTTCAGGGTGCCATGGTGAAGATGGCCCAATTTCCTGTGCCATAATTCACCCTCATCCCAGCTCACCACTTCTTCTTTTTTTCCCACCATTGCAGCGCAACCATCCACATCTAGACTTTAGATATTCTTGACTCGAATTCCTATCCTCTTGGTTTGACCCGTTTTTTTATGTCGCAAGAAATATTTTCCACCGCTGAAAACAACATCATAGCCTCTGTCCTCCAACATCATGATTGAGACCAAGTTTTTCTTCAGACCTGGAACATGCATAACATCTTTCAACAGAAATGGTTTACCTGACTCCCTCTCAAAGGTAATGGTACCAATGTTGGTCGCACTGTATTTTCCATCATCGCCCATCTCTATATGCATCAGGAGATCTTTCTCCTTCAATTCACTGAAAATTTCCTTATCTCTCGTCATGTGGAAGGAAGCACCACTATCAAGATACCACACTAATCCCATTGCACTTGAAACCAAGCATGCGATCAAAGAGAAATCAAGTTCAAATTGTGAGGCAAGGGCCTCACCAGTTGCATCTCCAGCAACCTTCTTTTTCTTCTTTTTATGTGCGTAGTTAGTGGCGAGATGCCCATGTTCGTGACAGTGAAAACACTTCACCTTGGACAAATCCAGATTCTTACCTTTAGCCTCAAATTTTGAATGGGAATTCTTCCCTTTCCCTTTCCCTTCTTTGGCAACCAAATCACAATCCTCTTCATCATCATTCTTTGATGCATAGCCATCTCTAATGTTCTGCCTAAAATCCTCTTGCACTAGATCCGACCACAGTCGTTCCCCATCCATTGACAGAGTCTTGATAACTGTGCCAAATCTTAGGAAGTTCCAAGAGAGCCAAAACCACCAAATCATCATCAACAACCATGATTCCCACACTCCCCGGTTCATCCTGACATTGGAAAAACTTTGTGAGATACTTAGGAATATTATCTCCCTTTTCCATCTTGATCTTTTTGAGTTTATAATTCAGCGCCAATTTCTATGGCCGCTGCTTCTTTGGAAAATATTTGTCAAAGCCTTCCACATTGCAAATGGAGTGGCTTTCCCATGAAGGCATGAGACAATATGGTCTCTCACACCTTCCAACAGAATCCTTCTCGTCTTCGCTACTTTCTTTTGCCATGCGTCAAGTAATGCAGCATCTGTCGAAGTGTGCTTCAGAACATCACTGTCGATGAATTCCTTCAAACCATTATCTTCAAACACCACCTCCATCCTATCCTTCCATGCAATGTAGTTTGATATTTCCTCGAGTGCATACTCTAACTGCAAACCATTGAAATCCATTTCGATTTTTACTCAACTGTTGCACCAAGAAATTCTTGCAGCAAATTCGAATTGTTTCCTCCAAAAAACTCAACTACTGCTTCAAAAATTGCAATATTAGCTACTCTGATACCATGTAGAAAATTCTTAATACAATTATTTACTATCAGATTCTCTTTATCTAACAATTATATTCCATTGTTAAATATAGAATCCTTCTACTTAAATCTTTGTGGAAATTTGATTGCCAATTGCAAACACATGAAGAAAGACCAATCACACATAACATAGATGTTTTTACTGGGAAATCATAAAGCTAAAAACCCCACTATCATATATTATGTATATATCATGGATCATGAAACAATCACATACAAAACTCTAATCCAAGAGCTCTTAGTACAATGTACAATCGTCTCACACTATCATACAAAAATTGTCATAAAAATGCACCAATTTACTGCCTCCTGACAACCTTCCTCCACTGCTTAATCCCTGATGATCACAATAATTGAATGAATTATATCTTGCCTTGCCTTTACTGTGCAATCCTCATTGGCATCTCCAATGTGTGTTTGGTTGCACTTGTGCACCCACTATATTCACAACTAATAGTCAAATTGTCCCTTTCGTCTATCTCTCAACTGGGTCTCCAATATATCTGACATGCATGTAGTTAACAGTATAAATCTTCAGTTTCATGTGAGATCACTCCATGTGAATTAATTTAATATTGATCTCTCACTAGTGTGTCTTTAGTTACAACTAGCACAACTGAGTTTAACTAACTTAACTGAGTTAAACTACTTTACAACTCACATAACTACATATCCAACTCTGTTACAACTTTGTATCACTCAGTTACAACGAAGTCCACTAGCATGTCCCACCAACCAATGGAAATCAAGAAATTCAAGAGAATATATTATTATTTATTGTATAATTATTGTTAAGAGATAACAATAGTTGACATGCATTCTATTTTTAGGCATGCAATACACGAAACAACTTTGCACATGCATTCAAAAAATAGACGCCCATCAATCCCTATAATTTTCTCAACCATCTATAAATATATTACTGCTAAAAATAGACTTTGATCCAAATTCTAAAAAGTTACATATCACCTAAAACTAACCTGCGGGCCCCACCTAGTGTAGGTGCTTAATTTTCACTAGGATCGTCATCTTGTTGAATCTAAAAATTCTCTTCCTTCCTTATCTACTGTCTTCTCTCGGCACTGGGAGTCTTTGCTTCTTTTCCACTTGGCTGGCTTGCTATGCTTCATCGCTCCTCATTCTATTATGTGCTTCTCTTTGCTTCTTGGAGTCTTAATTTCTGTTTGATGTTAGTTTTTCTTGCCACTTGTGTCGCTGCCTATTCGCACTCTGCCACATGCCCACCAACCATCTATAACCCTCAACGGCTCTTTTCACCCCGCAACGGCTCTCCGCAACTCATCGTCTCCACAACGTAAAATCTGAAACTTCAAAACTGATTTAATGCTTTGTCCAAAACAAAGGCCCCAACACGATAACTTATCAAATAAATAACAAGTCATTATTAACTTGATTTATTCTCATAAAATAAGATTGGGTAGACTCCCATTTATCCATATTGATATCCTTCAACTTATTCTTGAGAAAGAAGATTTGATTTTCGTTATTTTCTTTGAACATACCAATAAACTTATCATGCATTTCCTTAGAAGTTCCAAAGTCATAAATATAGGAAACTAAATGATTTTGAATGGAGTCAACTAGATTTTTCTTAGCTTTGACCTCACGTTTTTTGTACTTTGTTTTAGCAAAAATATGTGCATTTGAAGGAGGATCCATCACTTACCCTTGAACATTGTCCAATACTTAATTCTCCTCCAAGGTAAAATCAAGAGTCATCTTCCAGACATGATAATTTGACTTGTCATTGGGCTTATCCTCAATCTTCAAATATGAAGTAGCAACCATGGAGACTAGTCCTTGTCAACAAATATCTTGGTGATTGCTTCCTCATGTTAGCTATGATACCATGTTGATTTTAGATAAAAATGGTATGTTTTATTCTTGCAACAATTACTTCAATGTTCTTTAATTATCCCAATGACAATTCCACTTAGATTTCATAACAATCACATAAACCATTAATTCACATTGATTGTAATTGTAGATAGAACATCAACAATAAATTAAAAAGACAAGTCAAGACAAGAAAACACCAATATTTGGCTAAATCTATGGAAAAAACCCCATAGGAGGAAAATTTTTAATCAATCCTTTTATTATCAAATATAAAATGTTCAACAAAGACAAATTTTCCAATAGAGTACAATGATGAAATTCAAAGTCAATGTGACTTGACTTTTGCAAAATATCCAAACCAATTTCCAATTAATGAGGTCAAATTTGATTTTCTTGATAAAGGTGTGTGATTATAAAAAAGTCAATATAATTCAAATTTTCCTAACTAGAGAGCAGTCAATGTTCAACCCAACAGTCAAACATCTCCTCTTGAGCTTGGTTAAAGTCAAGGACACTCATCTTTTCTTGGTGGTCAAACAGTAGCAAAAAAATGAAAAAAATGACAGTCAAACCTAGTCAAATGATGAAGTCACCCTATGGTCAAGACAATCCTCCAAGGCTATGGTCAAACTTGCTCAAATGATGAAGTCACCCTACAGTCAAACCTAGTCAAACAACTCCTCATGCCTCGGTTTTTGTGCCAAATAATGTGGCTTGCTAGGACAGATCCTTTTCTGGTCAAAATGTAGTCAAAAAATACCTCAAAAGTCTAGAATTCAATGTTGATCAAAATCTCCTCAAAACTTAAATTCAACGCAGGTCAAAACAACTCCAAGAATTTTCACATGTGGAAGAATAGTCGCCTCAGATGTATGAACCAATCAAATGAGAAGAGAGTATGATGTGTGTGAGATGTGCCAAAGGAGGTTGAGGGTCTCCTTTATTTATATGCAATATAGGGGGTTAATTTTTTCTAATTTGGCCCCAAGCCAACCTTGACCAAATGTGCACTTGTGGGCTTGACATCAAAAAGTTACTTCTCCTTGTCCAAATCTAGTGCTTCCAAGGCCGATTTTGGTCCTCTCAAAAAAAGGAATTTTTTCCAATAATCATCTTAGGCCAATGAAATTCCCAAAATTGAATTTGACCCTAGTTGCACATTTTAACACTCCCCAATGTGAATTCCAAATTAGACCTCACACCATTAACAGAAGGAACCACATCTAGAGTATCATCCTAGCCTCCATAACTTAAGTTCTACCTCAGTTGCAATGAATATCATAATATATTGCATGAAGATCCTTTGAAGTCATCAAGTAAGTTGACAATTTGAAACACCAATTTCAATCTGTAAAAGGAGGCCTTCATAAGAAGGGAGACAAAAGTGAGTATCTAGAAGGAAAGTAATAGTATTATCCTAAGCGAGGCACATGGGAGCACAAAAAAACTTGTTGGACAACCTGCAAAATATTTCACAATATATAAATATTCATGATAGCAAGTACAACACACATTCAAAAATATAATCACATGTTGACGATGTTGGATAATTCCAACATAAAGGGGATCTCCCCTATATAAGGTCCCAATTATACCTCGCATCATTTGGTATAGGATTCCCGTCCATAAATATGGTATGGATGCCATTTTCTTAAAGGTTTTCCTTGGCCTAAGTGCTTAGCATGAGATTTAAGTGCATATGTGCTTTTGAATGAGCAAGAGATACTTCCTCGTGAATGTTCAATTGTAGATGTATCAAGGTTATTTCACTACAAAGGGGAAGAAAGTGAGCCTCCAAAAGAGAAGTAATAGTGACTAATTTAATGGAGGCACACATAGATTAGAAAGACTCATCTAGCATCAAGTGAAATAGTTCACATATATAGATGTGACGATCATTATAATCATTACAACACATTTCCAATAAGTTAAGCAACAAAGTAATCGAAATAGTTCAACTATTTTAATACATGTGAAAGCAAACATGACTCATAAATATTCAAATTTTAAACTTAAAACATCCACAATCCATTCATGAAAATGTGTTGTCCAAAAGTCGTCAAGTATCAATAAAAACTTCCAATATACATAATTACAATGAACATCACTATCTCCAATAGTGAAGCGTTAGAGCCACTACCTGCTCCCCAAAATTACTAACACTATCTCTCTAATGCCCTATGGGATAAATTGAGGTTAAAATTCCTTTGGATGAGTAATGAGGATCCTTTTATAACTTGAGGCATAACCTTTCATATCCTCAGGACTCTTGACTTTCCAACTTCTAATGACCTTTGGACTTCTAGAACCTTTGGACTTCCAAATGAATTTTGGAATTACATATGACTCTTGGTATTACATGCCTTTTTGACTTCTATACAGGGATCGTTTATCCATACATGACTCTTGGAATTCTACTTCTTTGTCTTTACAATAATTAAATGATTACATCATAACTTCCACATCATTATGTGATAATACATGACAAGTCACTATTATTGATGACTGGGACTTATAGTGACTGACGACATAGAATTTCTTCAATGGTGAAATGACTTCCAATTGTGTATTTTCTCTTGGATGCAGCTTTTGATTATTGGTGTCTTCGCCCTCTAAAGGGTCTTTTATGTTATGTGGTCTTCAAGGTGCTTTGACCATCAAGACTTCAAGGTGTTCTTTGTTCTTGAATGTTTTCTTTGGATTCATTATTTGCCCAATCTTCTTCATACATCCTTACCATGTTTTTCCTGACATGCCCATAACTGCAATCACTTATGGAAAGCAAACATCGGTATGAAAAAATATCCCATTCTAACATGCTACGTGTATATTTTTTGTTCGTGCCTTGATAGTGCACTCGAGAGAGATGAGGAGGACTTCTGGGTGTAAGGGCTCACTTTGAAAAGTTGAAGAGAGGAAGCTTTAGGGCTTTGCAATGTGTTCATGTGCTCAAGAGAAGAGAAAGAAACTCAAGGGAGGCGCAAGGTGCATGTCTGAAGAATGAAGGATGAGGCTTTGATATTTCCAATTGAAATATGCTCTCAAGGAAACAAGTAGGGTGTAGGGCATGTTAGTTTCATAATTTTCATTTTTCCATCAGTGATCAAAATCACTCTTTTCATATTCATTTTAGGGGTCCCACTCATAAATTTCTTTATCATTCCACTATGTCATGCAAAAAATTCACTCACTAATGGTAGCCCTAGTCATAAAACCTCACTCTCCCTCAAAAATTCACATTTTATGGCCCACCTTCATGTCTTGTTGAGAATAAATCAGTCTTGAAATCTCATTTCAGTATGTCATTATGTCAGTTAAAGTCAACACAGAGTTTGGTCATTCAAGGTCCATTTAGGTCACTAGGTTTCATTTTCCACGGTTCAATAATACTCCATTTCATCTCAACAAGATCAGCAAAAGTGTGAGAGTGATTGAATAATATTTCTTTATCATTTTAAGAATATTTTTCAACATGTAAATATGATTTTTAAAGTTTGTAATTATGGTTTCAAAGTATTATTTTCATACTATAGTGTAATTTTATTCAAAACAGAGATGTAATTTATTTTTTTATTTTTATTTTTTTGTAATTTTATGCTCATTACATGTAATAAGTACTATCCCAAGATGCCAACTCAAACTCATATACCAAACTGAATATCAGAAAAGTAAAAATGCAAAGAGTGCCAAACTCCAGCACATCAACCTGCAAAGAAGAAAATTAAAGTGAAAAAAGTATTCAGTAAAAACTTCAAAGGTGAAATGAAACATTAGAAAAGTGGGTTTTAAATCAAAAGATCAATTTCATTAAAGTGTTAAAGCCTTCATGACATCAAATTAAAACTCATTTGTCTCCTACCATCATTGAGCACACTCCAAGAGGGAAACATTTCGAGTTTCTAGGCGAAAATTTGCAAAAAACTGAGCAGAGGGCGCACTTCCTTCTACGAGTGTGCACTTGCTTCTGCGAGGGCGCACTTGCTTCTGCGAGGGTGCACTTCCTTCTGTGAGGGCACACTTAATTATACGAGGGTGCACTTGACCAGAAAAGCCAGAAACTCATTCCAATTGAAAAAAAATTGCTTCCTAAGATTCAGAAACCTTCTCATCGACCTCCAGCAAGTGAGTGAAAGATAATTCCATCAATTATCCTCTCCATCAAGTTCATTTGTTGGGTCTTGTGATTTTTTTTTTAGAATTTTGTGTTTAAATAATTTTAAAACCCTATTATTTCCCATTGCACTCTTAATTCCCCAAATTTCTTCTCCCTACACCTTCATACCCTTCCTACATTTCAAAATACCCATTCCTAAACCCCTGTATTACAAATCCCCTTTCCCTAACCCTTTTTCCCAATGCCCTAATCCCTAGGTGCTACAACTACCTAGGCTCCTAACCCCAAACCTTTAAATAGTTTCCCCATCCTAAATTCCACCATATCACTACTCCATATCCCCTTTCCCATTTCATAAATCCCTAGCACCATCTCCCTCAATTTCCATTTCACATTCCTCATTCCTAAGACCAATTTCCACCATCATCACATTTCCCTAGGGTTTTTACTTCAAAATATCATGGTAGAAGAATAGAACAAACCATATAGTGAGGGAGAAGAAACATAGGCTAGAAGGCCACATAAAGGGGGAATAATACTCAGACTGGAGCCAAAACATACTAGAGAACTTTTGGCATCTCCTATGGCAGTGACATGTTTCAAACATGTTGGGTGTTTTGAGTTCTGTGAGAAAATTTAGAGGGTCCAACACCATGGCATGTTGACTAGGATTTTCATATACAGACTCCATGAAAACCAAGTTTCTCTATATGGTGCCACCTTTAATGTGTCAACTTCCATCATTTCAGCTTCCACCAGGATCCCAAGGGTTGGGATAAATGGTTCAAGCACAGTGAATTGGAGGAGCACTACTATGAGCCTTTCATGAAACCAAGATATAAGAATGAGAAAATGAGGTTCTTTCCTTTTTCTACCTCCTGGACAGATATGCACCAATGATGAATGTAATCATGAAATACTTTTCATGCGAAGGTAGATTTTCAATACTTTATACCTATCACATCCAGCTCTTAATGCATTTCACTAGGGTAAAGATTCTCAACATACCCTACTACCTTTCCCAAAGAATTAATAAGATGGCATTTATTGTCTAGAAAAGGGAGTATGAAAATCAAATGAGAATTCTTTTCCATCATTCCCCTATCAAAATCATAGTCCTCTATCATCTCAATGAACTAAACATTGGATGGAGCACCTTCATAACCAATGATATATTCAGAGAGACATCTACTCATCATGCACAAAATGTGCCTTCATCATCTCAACCATCCACTTCCATCCCTCCATCTTAGTCCATAGAATATTCATCATCATCAGATCAATCCCCTTCACCCATTTCACCTCCTTCATCTCCATTTCATCGTGACATTGGATCACCTAGCAGGATTGAATTCAGTGAGCCTAAAAGGGCTAATGTGGATGAGTTGAGCCATTGGCAAAAACCTACCAGAGAGGTCATAGGGTTGTGTTTTCTCCACACATATTGGAAGGGGCCATGCCTTCTACATCAACAAAGTAGGTCGACAAAGGAAAAGAAAAGGTGATTGAGGTAGAAATTCAGCCAAAGGTTAGACATGAAGAGAACCTCCATGAGACTGAGCATGATTTTGAGCTTTATGACCTAGGTGAGGAGGATGATGATTAAAACATAAACATAGCCATCAAAGGAAAGGATGCCAATATTAGAGAGCTCTAGACTAATCTTGACAGGGCCAAGTTTTTCATAAACATCCTTGAGCAGGAGAATAAGTAGTTGAAAACCAAGCAATTCATTGATGAGTTTGACTATATCACAGCTCAAAGGGAGGCAGAAAAAGCTAAATCTTTACTTGATGAGACCCTAGAGAAGCATGGTTTGATTGAATAACAAGAAGAACAATCACCAAGAGGCAGGTTTAGAACTAGATGGTTAAAAATAGCCTTGGAGCTTGAAAGACAAAGGCATAGAGAGATTGTTGATGAAGCCATCCTCGATGATCAATTATTGGAGATGATCAAAGAATACTAGGAAGGTCGGCTTCAAGCTATCAATGACCACTTGGAGAAGTTGTTAAAGAAGGCTAAAAAGGACAACAATATTCAAAGGAGAATGGACAGACACTATGCCAAAAGAGAAATAAATACAAGGGTAAAATTCAAGGCAGAAAATGCAAAGATTGAAGCCCTAACCCACCAAAAAGAGAAGAATAAATTAGATATGCTTTCAGAGGCTTCACTCCAAGCCTAGCCACCTCACCAGCACTCTCTCCACCAATTTTGAAGCCATTTGACCCATTTTTAAAAAATCTGTGTTTTTCTGTGTATTCTTGAACAAGTTCATATCAGCAAATTGGTCATATGTGCAGCGCCCTAGGAATTGCACACTTTTTTGAGGCACTTTTTGAGGAAAAAGAGACCAAGTGGATTCCTAAGGAAAAATACATCTAAGAAAACCACTTTTCCAGCCCTGGTTTGCAGATTTGGCAAGTCAAAATGTCAAAAAACTAGCTAAAATCATGTTTATGCCCCTATTTTGGCCTAGGCGTTGGGCACAGAGAAGTCTTGGGGGAATGAAGTTTTGAGGGATAAAATCACCTTCATTTTGCAAACTGGAGATATATTCATAAAGTAGACTTGAATATATTTCCAACAATCCATTTTGGGCCTGATTTAGACACATAGAAGTCAACCAAAATCATCCTTGAATAGGGAGGGTGCACTTGACACAGCGAGGGCACACTTAACAGAAAAATGGCACTCTTGACCATTTGCTGATTTTCTTCAAATTTCACTGTAATTGTTACTTTATCTCAGAAATTGATGTTTCCACCTATGTAATTGAGGATTGTAAATGTAATTATGTTATGGATAAGCTACCTAGGGGTAGATTCATGAATTAAAATTTGTCATTATTTCAAATGAACCAATTTGAATGTATTTAGGGAGGAGTCACTTAGAGCTCCCTATACTCCAGATTTCAGTTCATAATTTTGTGGATCTCTTCCTCACCTCATGGATTCGACCCCTGAGGATGAGTGAATGTTGTTTTGATGTTTATTTATTCCCTTTCTTCACTCTTATCAAGCATTGGAATTCGTTTTTGATGCTATATCATTGATCAAGGACTATTGTACTCAGTTTGGCTAGTTAATAAAGAAGAGTTGCAGCTATTTTTTGGGATACATGTGGTATGATGTTTATCATTGTTTTTCATTTACTTTCATATGTTATAATGTGTTTTATTCATGTTCATTACATCTCTTTTGTATGATCTCTTTCAAAATGATAGGAAGAATACATGCTTGCTCATGCTTTGTTTAGGGAAAGCTATCATAATTTTTCAATTTTCCTCTGTTTAGGACGAATACATCTGCTCTTCCTAGCTCCTCACATCTCATCACAATGATATTTAATTGTTAAGCCTTATGCCTACCTTTCCCCATTGAATCTCTATAACCCTAATCCTATTTTCTCTGACCTAGCCTCTTTGACCTAATATCCTCATCCAACAACCCAATCAAATCAAATCAAAACCCCTGAACTCATACCTAGCCTAAGACTTTTTCATTCAGCAGGCCTCTCCAACTTGGTAGGACTAGATACCAAGCCAAAATATTGGTTTGTGATTACCTCTATTAGGATTTCTTCTTCATCCTTAGATATTTGGTGGAGCGATAACAAGGCTTAGAGTTGAAGGCTGAAGGGAGAGGCTTTAGGGATTCAAGGTGCGTTCATGCACTCAGGAAGGCAAATGAGGCAAGAGTGCGAATTGATAAAGGTTTAAGGGGTCAAGCTTTAGGTCTTTAGAGTGCGCTCATGCAATCAAATGGACAAGGAGGTTGCATAGTGCATTGCTAAAGGTTAAAGGGGTTAGTCTTTAGGTCTTTGGGGTGCACTCATGCACTCTAGAAGGGCACACTTCTTCGAGTCGAACGAGTGCACTCAAGGGAAGACTTGGTTTTGAGGGCACAGTTCGGAACAAGGAAGGCGAGTGAATATTATTAGTGCACTGTACACTCTTGGAGGTTGAATGGCACACTTCTGAACAACAAAGGATTCAAACTCAAGGCTTGAGAGTACGGTTTTGTGCTCCTATCCTTAACGGGTTCACATTGCAACCAAAATTTTTCTAAGTGTGGAGGATGGAACAAGGGGCGACGTAAAATTCTAGTTTAAAAACACTTCCGAAGTATAATAGACAAAGTGTGTGTGACTGCAACCAAAATGTCGTTTTCCGACAAACAAAGGTGTCATGACCATGAAATGCATTAAAGATGTTCTAATCAATGTGATGAAATTTTCAAATTATCAAGAACACTTGAAGCACATAGAATTACTTTAAATGACACTTGAAGACCAAAGTGTCACTTGATGTGACAGTTGAGTAGGCTCCAAAATTTAAATGTAGTGAAATTTTGGAAGGTGTTGTAGCAGCGACAAAACCCTGTGACACACTAGGCATACTTGAGCTTCTATGTTATGAATAGTGTTTAAAATAAAGGTTCATCCCTTCAAGAAGTGCTAATTTACCAATCGTATTTCCTTACCTTCCCCTCTCGACCTGGTTGTATACACAACACCTTGCTTCACATTCACTTGGTTCCAACACATAAAAGACATATCATATCTCAATTGTTTCAATTTAGGAAAGGGTAATGTGCACAACGATTTTAAGATATTCAGAGTATGAGTTTCATCTCTAGTGTTTCTTCGTTTCCACAAGGATGGAAAATACCCAAGTGGAGTCACTTCAGGAGCATAAACGTTGATTCGCTACCAGTAGGCCTAGACCATACCTCATCAAAGTCGCTTGCTTCACCTCCCTGCGTAGGAAGCCTTTCTCTTCTTTCACCATTTATTTATTTATTTAATAGGATTGTTCTTTGACACTTATTATTTTCAAGGAAGGAAGAGGGATCCTAAATTAGTTTATGTGGAACTTGAAATAAAAACAAATGATAGACCTAGTCAAAATCATTGGATATATCAATCTTCATAGCTATTCCATGATCCTCATGGAATTTACTAGAGTGGATGGCTTCTTGGACTAAAAATAACATTGTCTACAATTTATCAATTTCCATGAACCCCCCTTAGCTGGTAGAGATGATTTTTTCAATAGGGATTTAATTATTTTAACAATCATCTCAGAGGTAATATAAATGAGACGTTCCATATATAAATTGGGTGAAAATGAAAAATGAAGGAGAAAAATATATATTTGGTGATGAGAGTTGGGAAGGAATATTTAACCACTCCTCCCATTCTATGTGATATATGGACATACCTAATCATTTTTATGAGGTCAAATTAGATAATGTGTCATCATGAGGGATAGTGATCTATATATGAAATTGCTTGAGGATTATGTTAAATTTTGCAAGTGATTAATTAGGGTTTTAAGCCTCTTATGTCAAATTATTAAACACATAAACATGAATTTAAACTTAATTTTTTGCAAAAAACATGAGAAAACATCACCATAACAGTAAACACAACACAAAAAATGATGAAGGAGTTCACCCCTCCTAGACTACATCTACTGGTCCAGCTTCCAATGCTTGGGCATATTTCATTATGCTAAAAAAATGGTGTTTACATCAAATTAGAGTGCCCAAATGGCTTCAACAGTAGCTCCAATGGATAAGAACTATAAAAAACCCCTATCTAGCATCTTTCAAATCCCAAAAAGGCCGAAAAATGAAAAAATTATAATCTCCCAATGTTTCTTTGCTATTCGTTCTACAAATTCCCCTTTTTTGGGCCCTAGGTGAAAATTTGTGCCTTTTTCGGTGTTGTGAGGATACATTTTGGCCTGGCGCCGGCAAGATTCCTTCCAAGAAGGAGGTAAATTTTTTCCTCCTTAATCGCACTGGTGACCCCCATACCTGGCCAAATTTCCGCCACATCACGTTAATCATGTCGTTGATTGTGCAATTCCCATCAGTTTCAAACCTGGCCTACGTGTGAGCAGCAACCTAAGGGTAAATGTGGCTTGTGTTAGCAGAACCCTGCCCCTAGCAGATTTCGATACACTCCTATATGTTCAGCACCAGTGGGGACATGAAGTATTATGGTTACATGTGAACGCTCAACGGTTATAACCACATCCAAAGTGGTTAACAAAGTCAGTTGCTCAAAACTGTAACATCAAATCCTAGCAACCCACCATATGAACAATGATCTAAACCATAACCGTAACACCAACCAACTGGTGGCATAATTTTTTGGCATATACCCTGACCTTTACATGTGAACAAGCATTTGTTTAACCATTTTTCCAACTTGGGGGTTAACTCCATGAGTAATATGTTATAACGTTGAACTTTGGGTTGTGTCATATAGTATGGTTGCGATGTGGTTTATGACATAAAAAAATTCGTTGAAACATACCATGCTATACTTTAGTTATAAACTTATGTAATGATTTTATAATATAAAACATATTTTGAGGCCTGGGTTAACCCCTAACCCTGGTCTACGAACCAGGGTCAGGGGTTAACCCCAGTCCCAACCCTCAATCACAATTGTAATAAAGTTTAAATATTAGTTGGAGCCTTATAGTTTAAGAACCACGGATAGCGGAGTTGGTATGAGTCTTGGCTTGCATAGTGGAGAATGAAATTTTGAACCTCATGGGATGTTGCTCTCCCTTTCAAAATTTTGGTGGCCACTAGGAGGCCATGTGGAAACCTCTAGTTGGCCCACGTGGTGCCTCCCGGTTGGTCCACTTCACCAACCTCATAACCCAATAATATTTCACAAATCACAAACCAATAAGAAACAGAAAAATGGAAAATAGAGATAGGCTGGAGAGACGTAGTCAGGGCCCAATTAGCAGTACGGACTGCTCACTATGCAACCATGTACATCTAAAAACAAAAAACAAAAAATATGTTTCCATAAATAAACAGAACACGATTGCAGGATCATACGGTGTTGGTTTTGTGAGTTGCGGCGGATTCATAATGACGAGATATATGCGATCGTTCAGGTTCTGAACCATTCTGATAACTTTCATTTTTTAGCATAAAGTTGATCCACTGAATCAGATAGAAGTGTGCTAAAAATACATCAACATTTGGAATTTTATTAGGATCCAAATCCCATAAGGCCTTCCTCGCTTCATATTTATAAATCTCATCATTAAGAATGACATTTTATTCTCTCAAGACTCAATAAGGTACATCATCCAACATCTCCTCGACCACATTTAGATGTGCCCCTAAATATGCATGGTACATATCTTGAAATTTTGAAACAATTTTTGCTTTGATGGCATCAAATTTACCCCTTTCTTTCCTTCCTCAGTGTGAATTTATTTGGTTTTGTTTCACCACACCCTTTCTCTAGTTTTCTTAAGAAAAAATTATGTATTATGTTTCCATATGACTAACCAAAGAATTTGGGATTTGAGTCTTCATGAAGCCTCAATTTCTCTCAAAAAATCCTTATATTCTAGAAAAGGTTATTTTTCCTCTATCAGGAGTCACTTCATGACTTCGCCATCTTCTGTTTATTAGATTGTACTTTCTCTGGATGGTATTAGCTCACTTGAAGCCAATGCTTAGGAAGAGAGAAATTATTTTCAGCCCATTCCTTCAAATTTTATTTTAGAGTTTTAAATTTGTGTTCCTAAATAAATGTGGGGGGGCCTATGATCCATTTACTCCTTGTTTGAGAGAAAATATCTCTAGTTGAATTTTCATTGAGACAAAGAAAATTATATCTGAAGGGAATGGGGCCATAATTGCCAACATCATTAAGAACTAAAGATATGGGTATATGGTATGAAAGAGGCTAAGGGATGATATTGGACGAGGATAAATTTATTGGAAATATGTTGACATTGATGTCAACAAGTAGCAGGAGGTACAAGTGTCAAATAAATTCTTCAAGGAGCAAGATCCAAGCACACAAGAGGGGAAAAAGATCAAAGTCGGTGTAGTGGATTTGAAGCCAATTTCAAAGCACCGTACCACATAAGATGCAGGTGAAAATCACCCAAATGGATAGAGATTTGAAAGAGCTTTCCAACAGTATATGTAAGTCTTGAAAAGGCCTCCTAGATTAAAAGATAAATCCAATAACATAGTTACCAATCAAATGAGAAAATTACCTGGTACCCGTTTTTTTGAGGTAGCAAAAAAACACCCAATTTTGAAAAGTGGTGACGCGTAATCACCCTTTTTTTAGCATAGTTTTGGCACATTGAATTTTCTTATGATTTTTTTTTAATTTCATGATTTTCAAGTCGATTTTGAAAAGTGGTGATGTAAAATAACTTGTTTTTTTTGGGGGGGCATATTTTTGAAACTTTAAATTTTCTTTTATTTATTTTTTAAATATCATGTCGATTTAGAAAAATGGTCATTTTTTTAGCACTTTAAATTTTTTTATTTATCAAGTATGAACATTTGTTTTAAAATGTTAATGATTTTCATGCTAATTTTGAAAAGTGTTGATGCAACATCAATCATTTTTGTTTAGAGTGGTGATTTTCATTTTGGTAATAAAACATAAAAAAAAAATTTAAAAACATGACCAAAAAAAAATCAAATATAAAAAAATATGAAAAAACGCAAATAAAAGTGTAAACAAAAACAAAAATAACTTGTAATAAAAACTTTAAACAAAAATAATAATAAATAAATAAATTCAAAAAAAAAAAATTTAAAAACTCATAATTTAAAGACAAAAAAAAATTAAAATTAAAATTTTAAAAAAAACAACATAATTAAAGAAAATGATAAAATAAAAAAATAAAAATAAAAAGTTAAAAATAATTAAAATTAAAATATTCAAAATACTAAAATTAAAAATAACTAAAATTGGGAAATTTAAATTTAAAAAATAAAAAATAAAAATAAAATTTAAAAATAAAGAGAAGTATATATATATATATATATATATATATATATATTTCAAATAAAAAATAATAATAATAATAATAATTTTTTTTAATTAAAAAAATCAAAAATTTCGAAAAAAATTAATAATAATAATAAATTAATAAAAAACAAAATTAAAAAATTAAAAATAAATAACACAATTTTAATTTAAAAAAAAAAAAATTATTAGGAATTAAAAATAAATAAAAATTTAAAAATTAAATTTAAAAACAAAAAAATTAAATTAAATAATAAATAGTAAATAATAAAAAATAAATAAAAAACATCGTCGTCGCCCTAAGGTCAACAAGGCTCAGTCGACACGACAAATAGATGGCAGCTCTCTACCGCCCGTTGGCCGATTCTGGGAATCACCGTCGCCCTAGGTCGAATCCGGGAATCACCGTCACCACCTTGGGGGCCGCGGGGGTCAATTCTGGGCAGCTCCCCTGAATTACGTGGCTTTTGTTTTTATTGTTATTTTTTTATAACTTAAAAAAATAATATTTTTTTTTTGCTTTTTTTTTGTTTTGGGTTAATTTTTAATTTTTTTCTTTAAATTGTGTGTTTTTTTTATTTTCTTTTTTTATATCTTTTGTGATTTTTTTTGTTTTTTTTTTTTGTTTTTGTTTTTTTTTTATTGTTTACAAGTGATATTTTATCTTTAATACCATGCCTAAAAATCATTGGAATTTCATTTTCATAAAGGTGATATTTTATCTTGAATGTCATCCTTGGATTTTCAAGGCTTTCAGAGACACGATAATAGATTATCTTGAATACCATGCGTAAAAATTGTTGCAATTTTAAGACTTATGATATTTTATCTTTAATGTCATGTTTATCGTTGAAATTTTAAGGTTTTTCAGAGTCATGATATTTTATATTTAATGTCATTATTAAAAATTGTTGACAATTTACCCTGAAAAGAAAAAGACTTAACACTTTTCGTTTTCAAGGTGTTTTTTGCACACACCAAATTGACAACATTATTCCAGCAACAACACTTTTCGTTTTCAAGTTGCTTTTTGCACACAAAAAATTATGGATATTATTCTAGCATCAACACTTTTTGTTTTCAAGTTGTTTTTTGTACACAAAAAATTAGCGATGTTATTCCACCATCAACACTTATTATTTCGAGGGTGTTTTTTCAATCCTTTTCTCAAGAAAAAATTTAGCTTTCAGCATAATTTAAAAAATGTTGAAATTTGACACTAAAAAAAACAGTTCATTCTAGAAGACACACTTTTCCTTTTTACGCTTTTTTTCATGTTTTTTCAGTTTTTTTGGGCTACAGTTCTCGTTTTGAGGTAATAGTTCTCATTTGATCAGTAACTATGTTCAATAAAATTTTGGTGGCCCCAAGGCCTTCACAGCAGAGTTAAAGGTGGTTGGAGTCTTTAGCACATAGCTAAAGTTGGCGCAAGTACCAAACTTGGTGCCAAGACTAGCAGAGCCTCTAAGTGAGACCTTTAGGTAGACATGGAAATAATGGGTTGGACCACAAGCAGAGCCCACCCGATGGATATATCCCAGTGGAATATTTTTGGTACCCATGTCTAACTGACTCGGAAGAGGAGGACCAAGATGACACCATCTCGACACTAGTACCCTGGCGGATTCACCTTGGAGGTTGGCTAACAACACCCAAGTCTAAGCGACTTGGCGATATTCATCGAGACACAACAGTTAAGCATTGTCTAATGGGGAGTGAGAAATGGAGCCCATAGTACATACTAGCCCGTAGGAGGTAGCCCGAAGGATGAAGCCCGGAAGTTTTTTTAGGGCACACATGGCTAAGCATGAGGAGGAAAAGGTCGGGCCACATTCTGGCTTTTTGAGGGCACTGGAGACAACCCTTTAAATGGGCTTTGTGGTCACGAAATTGGTTTCATGCATAGTTGATCATGCATATCAACGAAGGAGAGATATTATGGGGATACGCCTTTAAAAACCACAATCCGCTAAGGAGTGGTGTTGAAGACAAAGGACTTGAACCCAATGATTTTCGGAAAAATTAAATAACAAAGGAAATGGTCACAAAAAAAGGCCTCAGATGAATTTTACTCTCTCCTCCAAGAGGACAAGTGGTAGCTCGTGATTAGCCCATATAGCGGAGGATAGTGACATAAGCATTAGCCAATAAGGTGAGGATAGGTGGCATGTAAATTTATCATTTTTGGGAACCCAAAAGGCCCATTTTTGAGTGAAATGTGTCACCACTTCATAGGCGCCAAGTATCTTGGGCGATGCTAAAATTATGTCATCCTGGAGGTATGATCCCCACAGTTAACAAAAATGTGCAAAGGGAAAGCGTCGAGAGAGGATTTTCGGGACATGTTAGCAGGTTTACAGATTGGAAGCCAATAATAAATGTGCTAGGAGGGCCCCAGGAGAAAACTCAACCTGCGAGACAAGAGCCCGGAAGATTCCATTTTATGCATTTGGTGGTGGTGATGAGTAGAAGTGTTGGACATGGGATCCCCTCGAATAAAGAAGTAGAGAAAGAAACCACAGATGAGGAGTATATCACATAGTGCGGAGTCCATTTTGAGTCTTAGGGGCCTTGGGGTGGGTCAAAGCCCCTTATTGTGTAATGTAATGGAAATATTTTGTTAGCGTTGAACTCTACCCATGGTTTTGTACCATGGTATTGTAAATGAAAAATCTATATAAGGAGTCTAATAGAATTCATAGGCAATGAAGAAGTAGAAGTTGATGAAATGCATTTGGATGTAAGAGTGTTTTGAGTCAGAGCCTATGTTTTGGGATAGAGGAAAGGCTCATGTAGTTGAGTGCATGGAGACCTTAGGAATTCTGCAGTTGTGTGCCGCAGACCCAGGCAGCTGAGTGTGCAGGGTGGAATTAAATTTATGAGAAATATTTGAGTAAGTAAAGAAAGACTTTTGAAGATAGATCTAATTTTTGTTGATGTGTTTTAATTTATTGTTGTTTATTCTTATCTATGTTAAGTAAGGTTTTTAATTTTTAATTGCATAGCGAAGTCTGGTTTATGATTGTTTATGTTATTTTATGCTTGATTAAGAAAGATCACACATTCTAGTTGTAAGTTCAACAAATGTATTGAAAAATGCTTGTATAATTGATAGATCTGTTATGTGAATAATTTTCAAGGAATAAAAGCCATAAAGCCATAGCCCATTATCCCTCTGGATGCAGAAACCTAGTTCTAGCATCTCCCTATATTTCGTCGGGTGATATTTCGGTCTGCACAAGCATATCGTTACCGAAAGGGCCGGTAATAGTGGGTTTTATTGGTTCATACAACCACATTTGAACCTGGTTCTAGGCCCCATCAAGCCAAAAAACAATTATGTTGTCGGGATTGGAATCTAACTGAGGGATAGTTGGATGTGGAGTCTATCTAAGTAAGAGATTTAATATTGGGTAGATCTAAAAGAACACAAGTTCACTATGCAAGAAAACAAAAACTCATGCATCTCTAATGAACATTGGTTATATATATATATATATATATATATATATATATATATATATATATATATATATATATATATATATATATATATATATATATATATAAGTACGAGATCTTTTTTGCATCATTTTTAGTGAGTTGTACGAGTGGATATCAAGACTATTTGTGCAGATAGGTCAGTTAAATAATACGCTAACTGCGTGGACCCCAGATCTGAATGAGAAGCTGAAAAATACTGATAACCAAATCATGAGGGCGGTTTATTATTGCATCAATAGTATCCTTGGAGGGTTTATTATTGAGTTTGCAATCCAGACTTTTGTGCCTTATAGCGAAGCAGAATGCAATTTATTTAAAGGCCCTAAAGGTAAGTACCTAAATTAACTGAAGTTATGGATTAGAATGCTATTGTGTCGAAAAGGTATATCACGGATGCACTCAGATTGATGTTCGAAGAAATAGAACCTGGTGCTATGCGGAATGGTAAAATATTCAGAACAAATTGGGGTACGTATTTTGAAACTGAATCATTTATCTGTTGTTTGGGTTTGAAGAAATAGAAAGCAACCCCGCTACCCCGAGAAGTTTGTCGTCGAGATCTAAAATTCAGCAAAGCACTGTATATATTCCACATCATTCCACCCCCATCATCACCCAATACCATTATGTTCCTTCACCTCCACCTCCCCCCTTCACTATGGCCCAGCCCCCAAAGAAGCTTGTGTTCAAGGGATTGGATGATCTGGAACAATTTTGGTTTGTTGCAGAAATGATATGTATTTCGAAAATTATTATAGATGAAAATATGATGAAATCACAGTTGGGTACCGCACTTCAAGATAGATCATTGTCCTAGTACATGAAATATATTACGACAAATGAAAATGCTACATTTGCTGAGACGAATACCACGTTGAATGTTGAATTTGAGAAACCTAAGTCACAATCCCAGTGTATCACATAAATTAAAGAGATTAAGAAGTTGGCTATTGAGACCGCATGGGAGGTATATTAGAGATTTAAGACATTTTTGAGCCAAATTAGCTTCAAGATCCCAAATGAATAGCATAGAGAATTGTTCATTGTTGTGTTGTTTCCCCATCTCATATTTTCGTTGTCACAATAGAAGATTGCAACGTAGGCTGAAGCACTAGAGATCGCGATGAAGCTTGAAGCTTGAAGCGATGAAGCTTGAAGTAGTTGATACCAGCATAGGAGTGTAACAGATTTAGACTCATTTGGAGAGCTTTCACATGGAGCTCCAGGATCTAAAGAAGCGAAAGGAGGTTAGAACTGATATAAGGTTGGAATTTTGGTGTATCAAGTGCAAAGATAAGGGTCACTATAAATAACAGTGCCATGTTTATAGAGACTATTTAGGCACTGGGATGTTGATTCCATTGAAGCCTGGATCAAGTTTTGGACCAACTGTAGGGCACCATGTATGGTGTAGCTTATGTGAAGTTTAAGACCAACATTCCACGGACTATTGTCACCTATTGCAAAAAAATTCATATCGCTGAAGCAATTGTTCTGTAATTTCTGCAGTTCGGTGGGACACGATGAAAAACATTGTAAGAGCTACGATTTTATGATGAAGAACAACATTTGTGCATACAAAATGCAGGTAGAAGGTTGTGAAGCTTCAGGTTCACCGACTGCGCAAGGAGGTTTCCTAGGCTGAAGTCATGACCAAGAAGGAGGCGTGGGTCGTGGACGAGGGCAGATTGTCAGAATCCTACTGTAGCTTCCTATAAGTATTGTGAAGAATTTGTTCATGAAATCAAAGATTGTTCCATTTTGTTAGCAAAAATTCAGTAGAAATGCAACCATCAACTGGCTTAGAATATACAAATAATGAGGGTTGAACCGAGCCAGGATGATCCTAACATTAACATAGTAACACGCAGTAGTGTGAATACCAAAGGAAACCGCAGAAGAAAAGAGGACTGTGACGAAGACATGGGTAAGAAAAGATGAAGATAAAAACATTGGGTTTAACGTGAAGTGCAAGAAAGACACTTTCATGGAAGAAAAGAAGACATTTATGACTCCTAAAGCTTTGATATCCACAGCGCAAAGAAAAATATTTCCATTAAGGGATAACCCGAAGGAAGATACTGAAGTAAAGGAAGTTGATCAGTTTATCTTGGCAGCCTTCTTACATACATGTATGAAATTACTAATGCACCAGAAGATTGTAGAAGGGTTGTAGGAGCTGATAGAAAACTACACTCGCAAGGAAAATTTGCAACTAGAACAGTGTGCAGTGAAAAAGGTGTACAAGAACAAGAAAATAATTAGCCAGGAGATGTGGTTGATTGCACAGATTAGAGGCTATGAGATGGATCAAGTCATTCTGGATCTAGGTTTAGATGTCAATGTTCTGCCAAATAAGACATGGGAGTGAATGGAAAGGCCTAACCTAAAATGGTCACCAATTTAACTTAGGATGGAAAATCAGTAGAAGATCATTCCTATGGAGTGATTGCAGGGGATCAGCATAGATATTTATGGAGCTAGTGTGTTGGTCGACTTCGAAGTTATTGAGATTGTTAATGATATCAATCATTATCCTACGTTGTTTGGATTTTATTGGGCTTACAACATGGATGTTATAATCAACCTAAAGAAGAGGAATATGATCTTTGAAAAGAATGGTACCCGAGTTGTTGTGTCATTAGATCCCTCTGAAGGTGCGTGCTATCCAGAGCATGTCCAACATGAGAATGGCGATGCTGAGATTGATTAGATATATAAACTTACTACGTAGGATGAAGAAATAACCCCACCATGTGATCTAGGTGGATATCGGTGGCCACCTACCTATTCCATTTGGACCCACACCATCAATTCTTGCATCTTTTCACATTCAGCACAACTTACTATTTTTAGCAGGTTTTCGGGTCTTGCACTCCCGGAGCCGTTTTGGGGTCTTAATGATCCAGGTGGATATTGGTGGCCACCCACCTATTCCATTTGAACCCCCACCATCAGTTCTTTTAGTTTTTAAGTTGCAGCAGAACTTACTATTTTTAGCAGTTTTTTGAGCCCTGAACTTCCGAAGCTGTTTTGAGGCCCTAAACGATGTTTTTTGGGAAAACCGGGAGCAACATGGGTACATCAATGTTTCTCACACTAAAATTGTACTCCTCGGATAGATATTTCTAACGAGGTATGATACGCGTCAAACATAGATCGTATGCCGAAGTTACATCCCCGAGAAGTTGAAACACCAATTTACCCAAATGGGGCCCATAGTTTTGGCGCTTCATCTCTTAGGGTTAGGTTTATGGACGTTTAGAGTTCTCCATTGTTTCTCAATAATAAATAGGCCCTTGAGCCTCATTGTAACATAGTTCAGAGGTATGTAGCCACCACATCTCTTCTTAGAGATACGCTACCAACACCCTAGCTATTTTTATTCCCATTATGTCTGTAAGCATATTTCAGTCATTTGATTTAAATAAAATGAAGTATTGTTTCCGCTGCCTCTCTGTGTTTATGTCTATTTTTGTATTTTATTGTGTTCCTGCATAAATCCAAATCAGTGGTATTAGAGCAATCTTCTCTTTCTCTGTTTTTCTTTGCATGTCCCTAACGCAGTCAGGGTATAAGGAGTTAGGGCTTGATCTGGTTGAACCGTTGCAAGATCAGCTTCGCAAACCCCAACAACCTCCAATGGTGGAAGAAAAGAAAGATGAGGGGGAAGGAGATCCTATCAAAATATTGCTCGAGGAGGCCCTCGAGAAACAAAGGAATGCGATGATGGATAACTTTGCTCAGATCCTTCAACGACTGCCCACCTACAGCACATCTACATCTAATAGCCACTCTGGAGGCGCCACTCCCTTCAAGGTATAGGTAAACTTTGACATTCCTATATATGAAGGCCAGATAGATGCAGACACCATAGATAGATGGTTAAATTTTCCGGAAGGGTATTTCTCATTCCATGATTTCTCCGACCAAGAAAAGATTATTTTTGCACTCCTCAAAGCTGCTCCCCATGTCAAAGACTCATGGGAAACCTACTGTGAGCAAGAGGACGAAGGGGAACCCTCTCTGTTCTTGGCCACACCCACTTGGAATTCGTTCCAACATGGCATCAAGGAACAATATCACCCCATGCGGAGATATGAGGACAAATACATCCAATGGAGCACACTGCAGCAGTAAAGGGATAAAGATGTGTACGAACTAACGAATTTTTTCCATACCCAATGCACAAAGTTGGGTATTAAATATTCAAAGAGACATTTGGTTCTCAAGTACCGCAGCTATCTGCAAAAACACATTCAGGAGGAGATGGAGATCCTCGACATTACATTGCTTGGCATGGCATATCGCTATGTCACCAAGATCGAGCATAAATTTAAGCAGAAGAAGCGAGACTTTGGATCTGTGAATCTGAAGCCAGGGAAAGGTGCCCCCGAACCGCATAACAAGGGGAAAGGAAAAATCGGGGTGACTTAGAACAACACCACAAATCCAAATAAGGACACGGGGAAGTGGTGTGAATTTCATAACAGCCCCACTCATAGCACAAATGAGTGTCGGGCCAAACAGTCATTGGTGGCTGAACTAAAGGCACCCAAATCAGATGCATTTTCTAATCCTAAGTCAAAACTAGACAAAGGAAATGACAAAGGGAAGCAAATCATTGATGCGGATCCCAGTGACATTGTTGCCACCACCAAGATCCAGAGGAGGGGGAGCGCCTCTTCCATTCGCAGATTTGGGTGAAGGGTTCTCCACTACAATTCCTTATCAATAGCGGAAGCCAAAATAATCTCATCTTAGAAGAGGTCGTGAAGCGGCTCGGCCTACCAACCATAGAACACCCACAGCCATATACCATAGGGTGGCTTCACCCAGAGAGAGACATCCGCATCCGCCAACAGTGTCGCCTTCCGTATAACATCAAGCCATTCAGGATGAGGTATTATGTGATGTTGCTTCTCTTTATCTAGTTGATGTATTATTGGGCCAACCATACTTGTGCAGGCGAGATGTTGTGTATGATTCTAGGCCTTGTGATGTTATTATTAATTTGGGAAATAACTTGTACAGGATACCGGAGGTAGTACCGCCTCCTGACATCTCTTTGACTACTACAAAACAACGCAGTAATATTGTTTCCTAAACCAGGAAATTTATTTTCCTTACAACTCGCTCACAGGGAAAGAATAATATTGTGGCCGCAACCTCGAAACAGGGTTCCCCTGCACAGCTGCAACAGATGGACAAAGTCATGGAGGAATACAAGGACATTTTCTCCTCACTCACAAAGGTTACTCTACACTGTCAAGACAAGCACTCCATTGATCTGACCCCCAACGCACTGCCACCTGATGTTGCCATACCTCCTGTAAGTACACATAAAAAATCCACACATGTACTGTTTGAGGCTGATAAAGAAACCAAATTTACTAAACGCATCCAGCATGTCCGCCTGCAAGTCCATGACATCTTCAACAAATCTAATACCCAGTTCAACAGAATTTGCCTCATCTCATGGAGGATCTCAACGCAATGGAGACCATTGCTTCCTAAGGAGGGAGGAATGATCCAAGTGGATATCGGTGGCCACCCACCTATTCCATTTGGACCCGCACCATCAATTCTTGCAGCTTTTCACAATCAGCACAACTTACTATTTTTAGCAGGTTTTTCGGTCCTACCCTCTCGGAGCTGTTTTGGGACCTTAATGATACAGGTGGATATTGGTGGCCACCCACCTATTCCATTTGAACCCCCACCATCATTTCTTTCAGTTTTTAAGTTGCAGCACAACTTACTATTTTTAGCAGTTTTTGGGGTCCTGAACTTCTGGAGTCATTTTGAGGCCCTAAACACTGTAGTAAGATTGTTTCCCAAACCAGGAAATTATTTTCCTTACAACTTGATCATAGGGAAAGAAGAATATTGCAGCCACAACCTCAAAACAGGGCTCCCCTGCACGGCTGCAGTAGATGGAAAAAATCATGGAGGAATACGAGGACATTTCTCCTCACTCACAGAGGTTCCTCTACACTGTCAGGACAAGCACTCCATTGATCTGACCCCCAACGCACTGCCGCCTGATGTTGCCATACCTCCTAAAAATACACATACATAATCCACACATGTATTGTCTGAGGCTAATAAAGAAACCAAATTTACTAAACACATCCAACATGTTCGCCCGTAGGTCCATGACATCTTCAACAAATCTAATACAAAGTTCAACAAAATTTTCCTCATCTCATGGAGGATCTCAACACAATGGGGACCATTGATTTCTAAGGGGGAAGGAATGATCGAGGTGGATAACGGTGGCCACCCACCTATTCCATTTGGACCCGCACCATCAATTCTTCCAGCTTTTCACATTCAGCACAACTTACTATTTTTAGCAGGTTTTTGAGTCCTGCATTCCCGGAGCTATTTTGGGGCCTTAATCATCCAGGTGGATATTGGTGGCCACCCACCTATTCCATTTGAACCCCCACCATCAGTTCTTTCAGTTTTTAAGTTGCAGCACAACTTACTATTTTTAGCAATTTTTCGGGTCTTGAACTTCCGGAGCCGTTTTGAGGTCCTAAACAACACAGTAAGATTGTTTCCCAAACCAGAAAATTTATTTTCCTTACAACTTGCTCACATTTAAAGAAGAATATTGTGGCCACAACCTCAAAACAGGGCTCCCCTACATGGTTGTAGCAGATGGGCAAAGTCATGGAGGAATACGAAGACATTTTCTCCTCACTCACAGAGGTTCCTCTACACTGTCAGGACAAGCACTCCATTGATCTGACCCCCAACGCATCGTCGCCAGATGTTAACATGCCTCCTGCAACTACACATAAATAATCCACACATGTACTGTCTGAGGCTGATAAAGAAACCAAATTTACTAAACACATCCAGCATTTTCGCCTGTAGGTCCATGACATCTTCAACAAATCTAATACTTAATTCAACAAAATTTGCCTCATCTCATGGAGGATCTCAACACAATGGGGACCATTGCTTCCTAAGGAGGGAGGAAAGATCCAGGTGGATATCAGTGGCCACCCACCTATTCCATTTGGACCCGCACCTCAATTCTTGCAGCTTTTCACATTTAGCACAACTTATTATTTTTAGCAGGTTTTCGGGTCCTGCACTCCCGAAGCCATTTTGGGGCCTTAATAATCCAGGTGGATATTGGTGGCCACCCAACTATTCCATTTGAACCCCCACCATCAGTTCTTCCAGTTTTTAAGTTGCAGCAAAATTTACTATTTTTAGCAAGTTTTCGGGTCCTGAAATTCCAGAGTGATTTTAAGGCCCTAAACAACATTTTTCCAAAAAAACCGAGAGTAACATGGGTCCATGGACTAATGCTTCTCTCATTGAAAATTGTACTCCTCAGATAGATCTTTCTAATGAGGTATGATACATGTCAAACGGAGATTGTATGCCGAAGTTACGTCCCCGGGAAGTTGAAACACCAATTTACCCAAACGGTGCCCATAGTTTTGGCGCTTCATCTCCTAGGGTTAGGTTTTTGGACGTTTAGAGTTCTCCATTGTTTCTCAATAATAAATAGGCCTTTGAGCCTCATTATAACACATTTCAGAGATATGTAGCGGCCACATCTCTTCTTAGAGATACGCTACCAGCACCCTAGCTATTTTTATTTCCATTATGTCGGTAAGCATATTTCAATCATTTGATTTAAATAAAATGAAGTATTGTTTCTACTGCATCTCTATGTTTATGTATATTTTTGTATTTTATTGTGTTCCTGCATAAATCTGGATCAGTGGTATTAGAGCGGTATTCTCTTTCTCTATTTTTCTTTGCATGTCCCCAACACGGTCAGGGTATAAGGAGTTAGGGCTCGATCTGGTTGAACCCTTGCAAGATCAGCCTTGCAAACCCCAACAACCTCCCATGGCAGAAGAAAAGAAAGATGAGGGAGCAGGAGATCCTATCAAAATATTGCTCGAGGAGGCCCTCGAAAAACAAAGGAACGTGATGATGGATAACTTTTCTCAGATCCTTCAACAACTGCCCACCTACGGTGCATCTACATCCAACAGCCACTCTGGAGGCGCCACTCCCTTCAAGGTACAGGTAAACTTTTAAATTCCTATATTTTAAGGCCAAATAGATGTAGCCATTGTAGATAGATGGTTAAATTTGTTGGAAGGGTATTTCTCGGTCCATGATTTCTCCAACCAAAAAAAATATTATTTTTTCACTCCTCAAAGCCTCTCCCCATGTCAAAGACTGGTGGGAAACCTATTGTGAGCAAGAGGACGAAGGGGACCCCTCTCATTTATTGGCCACACACACTTGTAATTTTTTCTGAGACAGCATCAAGGAACAATATTACCCCGTGGGGAGCTATAAGAAAAAATACATCAAATGGAGCATGTTGTGGCAGCAAAGGGATCAAGATTTGCACGAACTAATGAATTTGTTCCATACCCTGTGCACAAAGTTGGGTATTAAAGATTCAGAGAGACATTTGGTGCTTAAGTACCGTAGTTGTTTGCACAAACACATTCAGAAGGATATGGAGTTCCTCGACATTACATCTCTTGGCACGACATATCGCTATGCCGCCAAGATCGAGCATAAATTTAAACAGAAGAAGCGAGACTTTGGATCTGTGAATCCGAAGCCAGGGAAAGGTGCCCCCAAACCACAGAACAAGGGGAAAGGCTAAAGCGGGGTGACTCAGAACAACACCACAAATCCAAATAAGGACACGAGGAAGTGGTGTGAATTTCATAACAACCCCACTCATAGCACAAACGAGTGTCGGGCCAAACAATTGTTGGTGGCCGAACTAAAGGCACCCGAATCAGATGCATTTTCTAATCCTGAGTCAGAACCTGACAAAGGAAATGAAAAAGGGAAGAAAATCATTGATGTGGATCCCAGTGCCATTTTTTCCACCACCAAGATCTAGAGGAGGGGGAGCGACCCTTCCATTCGTAGATGTGGGTGAACGGTTCCCCTCTGCAATTCCTTGTCAATAGCGGAATCCAAAAGAATATCATTTCAGAAGAGGTCATGAAGCGGCTCGCCCTACCAACCATAGGGCAACCATATGCCATCGAGTGGCTTCACCCAAGGATATCTATCCGCATTTTCCAACAATGTCGCCTTCCGTATAGCATGAAGCCATTCACGAATGAGGTATTATGTGATGTTGCTCCTCTTGATGTAGTTGATGTATTATTGGACCAACCATACTTTTGGAGGTGACATGTTTTTTATGATTCTAGGCCTCGTGCTGTTATTATTACTTTGGGAAATAACTTGTACAAAATACCGGAGGTAGTACCACCTCCTATCATCTCTTTGACTACTGCAAAATAACGCAGTAAGATTGTTTCCCCAACCAGGAAATTTATTTTCCTTACAACTCGCTCACAGGGAAATAATAATATTGTAGCCATAACCTCGAAACAGGCCTCCCCTACACAGTTGCAGCAGATGGACAAAGTCATGGAGGAATACGTGGACATTTTCTCCTCACTCATAGAGGTTCCTCTACACTATCAGGATAAGCACTCCATTCATCTGACCCCCAACGCACCGTCGCCTAATTTTGCCATACCTCCTGCAACTACACATACATAATCCACACATGTACTATTTGAGGCTTATAAAGAAACCAAATTTACTAAACGCATCCAACATGTCCGCCCGCAGGTCCATGACATCTTCAACAAATCTAATACCCAGTTCAACAAAATTTACCTCATCTCATGGAGGATCTCAACGCAATGGGGACCATTGCTCCCTAAGGAGGGAGGAATGGTCCAGGTGGATATCAGTGGCCACCCACCTATTCCATTTGGACACGCACCATCAATTCTTGCAGCTTTTCACATTCAGCACAACTTACTATTTTTAGCAGGTTTTCGAGTCCCGCACTCTCGGAGCCATTTTGGGGCCATAATGATCCAGGTGGATATTGGTGGCCACCCACCTATTCCATTTTAACCCCCACCATCATTTCTTTGAGTTTTTAAGTTGCAGCACAACTTACTATTTTTAGTATTTTTTTAGGTCCTGAAATTCTACAGCCGTTTTGAGGCCCTAAACGACGTTTTTTCGGAAAACCGAGAGCAACATGGGGCCATGCACCAATGTTTCTCAAGTTCTACTCCTTGGATATATCTTTATAACGAGGTATGTTATGCGTCAAACAGCTATCATATGCCAAAGTTACATCCCTGGGAATTTTAAACACCAATTTACCCAAACGGGGCCCATAGTTTTGGTGCTTCATCTCCTAGGGTTAGGTTTTTGAACGTTTAGAGTTCTCCATTGTTATTCAATAATAAATAGGCCCTTGAGCCTCATTGTAACATAGTTCAAAGGTTTGTAGCCACCAAATCTCTTCTCAGAGATATGCTACCAGCACCCTAGCTATTTTTATTTCCGTTATGTCTGTAAGCATATTTCAGTCATTTGATTTAAATAAAATGAAGTATTGTTTCCACTGCATCTCTGTGTTTATGTCCATTTTTGTATTTTATTGCGTTCCTGCATAAATCTGGATCAGTGGTATCATAGCGGTCTGCTCTTTCTCTATTTTTCTTTGCATGACCCCAATGCGTTCAGGGTATAAGGAGTTAGGGCTCGATCTGGTTGAACCCTTGCAAGATCAACCTTGCAAACCCCGATGACCTCCCATGGCGGAAGAAAAGAAATATGAGGGAGTAGGAGATCCTATCAAAATATTGCTTGAGGAGGCCCTCGAGAAACAAAGGAATGCGATGATGGATAATTTTCTCAGATCCTTCAACGACTCCTCACCTACGACGCATCTGCATCCAACGACCACTCTGGAGGCACCACTCCCTTCAAGGTACAGGTAAACTTTGACATTCCTGCATTTGAAGGAAAAATAGATGTACACGCTATATATAGATGGTTAAATTTGCTGGAAGGGTATTTCTCAGTCCATGATTTCTTCGACCGAGAAAATATTATTTTTTCACTCCTCAAAGTCGCTCCCCATGTCAAAGACTGGTGGGAAACCTATTGTGAACAAGAGGACAAAGGGGAACCCTCTCTGTTCTTGGCCATACCCACTTCGAATTCATTCTGAGGTGGCATCAAGGAACAATATTACCCCGTGGGGAGTTATGAGGACAAATACATCCAATGGAGCACGCTATGGCAATAAAGGGATCAAGATGTGCACAAACTAATGAATTTGTTCCATACCCTATGCACAAAGTTGGGTATTAAAGATTCAGAGAGACATTTGGTTCTCAAGTACCACAGTTTTCTGTGCAAACATATTCAGGAGGAGATGGATTTCCTCAACATTACATCGATTGGCACAGCATATCTCTATGCCGCCAAGATCGAGCATAAATTTAAGCAGAAGAAGTGAGACTTTGGATCTACAAATTCGAAGCTAGGGAAAGGTGCCCCTGAACTGAAGAACAAGGGGAAAGGCCAAAGCGGGGCAACTCAAAACAACAACATAAATCCAAAGAAGGACACGAGGAAGTGGTGTGAATTTCATAACAGCCCCACTCATAGCACAAACGAGTGTCAGGCCAAATAGTCGTTGGTGGCCGATCTAAAGGCACCCGAATTAGATGCATTTTCTCATCCTAAGTCAGAACCAGACAAAGTAAATGACAAAGGGAAGCAAATCATTGATGTGGATCCCAGTGCCATTGTTGCCACCACCAAGATCTAGAGGGAGGATCCCGAGGATCCAGAGGAGGGGGAGCGCCTCTTCCATTCGTAGATGTGGGTGAAGTGTTCTCCACTGCAATTCCTTGTCGATAGTGGAAGCCAAAAGAATCTCATTTCAGCAGAGGTCGTGAAGTGGCTTGGCCTACCGACCATCTACCGACCATAGCACACCCGCAGCCATATATCGTCGGGTGGTTTCACCCAAGGAGAGATATCCACATCCACCAACAGTGTTGCCTTTTGTATAGCATCAAGACATTCACAGATGAGTTATTATGTGATGTTGCTCCTCTTGATGTAGCTGATGTATTATTGGGCCAACTATACTTGTGGAGGTGACATGTTGTGTATGATTCTAGGCCTTGTGTTGTTATTATTACTTCGGGAAATAACTTGTACAAGATATCGGACGTCATTAGGGGAATTTTTAGGTCTAAAATGGGCCTCCTAAGGAAGTTATAAAATAATAGTGGAAATAATAAAATAGGATTTGATTGCATCATCAAATTTTAGAGGGAAAAAAACAAAAAAATACTTTTTCAACTCGTATTTTGAACTTATCTCCCTAAGGTTTTACTCAAATTTTGAGCGGGAATACTCGTTGGATGCAAAATTTAATTTCTCATCCAAGGAGTACCCATGTTGCATAATTTTGATGGAATTTGCTACATGAAAAAAAAGAAATACATAAAAAACGTGATTGCAATCACATTTTTTATGTATTTCTCATTTTGCGTGTAGCAGGGTCCATCAAATGTATGCAATATGGGTACTCCATGGATGAGGAATTAAATTTTGCATCCAAAGAGTATTCCCACTTGAAATTTGAGTAATCCCCTAGGGAGATAAGTTGAAAATATGAGTTGAAAAAGTAGTTTTATTATTTTATTATTTTTTAATCTTTTTACTTTTTTACTCCATAAATGGTGAATCATCTCCCATGGTTGACATCATTATCTTGAATCCTATTGGTTCTTATAAAGTTTATTCTATTTGTACATTTTTCTAAGGAGGCCCATTTTAGACCTCAAAATTCCCCTAATGAGTATTGCCTCCTGTCATCTCTTTGACTACTGCAAAACAACGCAGTAAGATTGTTTCCCAAACTAAGAAATTTATTTTCCTTACAACTAGGTCACATGGAAAGAAGAATATTTCGGCCACAACCTCAAAACAGGGCTCCCCTACATGGCCACAGCAGATGGAAAAAGTCACGGAGGAATATGAGGACATTTTCTCCTCACTCACAGAGGTTCCTCTACACTGTCAAGACAAGCACTCCATTTATTCGACCCCCAATGCACCGTTGCCTAATGTTTTCATACCTCCTACAACTACACATACAGAATCCACACATGTACTTTCTATGGCTGATAAAGAAACCAAATTTACTAAATGCATCCAGCATGTCTGCCCACAGGTCCATGACATCTTCAACAAATCTAATACCCAATTCAACAGAATTTGCCTCATCTCATGGAGGATCTCAATGAAATTGGGACCATTGCTTCCTAAGGAGGGAGGAATGATCTAGGTGGATATCAGTGGCCGCTCACCTATTCCATTTGGACCCGCACCATCAATTCTTGCAACTTTTCACATTCAGCACAACTTACTATTTTTAGCAGGTTTTCGGGTCCTACACTCCTAAAGCCATTTTGGAGCCTTAATGATCCAGGTGGATATTGATTGCCACCCACCTATTCCATTTGAACCCCCACCATCAGTTCTTTCAATTTTTAGGTTGCAACACAACTTACTATTTTTAGTAGTTTTCAGGACCTGAACTTCCGGAGCCGTTTTGAGGCCCTAAACGATGTTTTTTGGGAAAACTGGGAGCAACATGGGTCCACAGATTGATGTTTCTCACACTGAAATTTGTACTCCTCGATAGATATTTCTAACGAGGTATGATATGTGTCAAACAGAGATCATATGCGGAAGTTACGTCCCCGGGAAGTTGAAACACCAATTTACCCAAACGAGGCCCATAATTTTGGCGCTTCATCTCATAGGGTTAGGTTTTTGGACGTTTAGAGTTCTCCATTGTTTCTCAATAATAAATAGGCCCTCAAGCCTCATTGTAACACAGTTCAAAGGTCTGTAGCCGCCACATCTCTTCTCTTCTCAAAGATACGCTACCAGAACCCTAGATCTTTTTATTTCCATTATGTCTATAAGCATATTTTAGTCATTTGATTTAAATAAAATGAAGTATTGTTTCCATTGGATCTCTGTGTTTATGTCTATTTCTATATTTTATTGTGTTCCTGCATAAATCTGAATCATCGTGGATGGTAGAATATTTTGGGAGCGTGATATTTCGTGCGTTTCAGATTTCGATGAAGAGTTGGAGCATTGGTAGAATCTCTTACATGAAGTCACTACTAAGTGTTGTAATAGATTCTCCAAATCTTTGCCTTGTGTCCACTCAGAAGTGCTGACTTGCCTTTTTATGATGGAACTAGGAATATTTTCTTGTTTCTCAAATAATTTGAGCAAAAGGTTCCTAAGGACCAAAGATACGAATCTTTGGACTTCGTGTTAAGGTATACTCCAATCCGATGGTGGAGTGTGCACAAAGAAATATTAGAAGGATGGAAGGAGTTTTGCAAATTGATAAGGTTGAGGTTTGGTCATGTAGACACAAATATCACAGAGAAGTATGATGGCAAGAAAGATCCTCATGAGCATTTATCTCACTAGATAGAAGCTTGGGGTCCAGAACCTCAACCAAAGTGGGTGAAAAAGTTATTTCATTCCCTGGATACGATACCTGAGCAGTGGTATCTTGAAATAGAGTTGCACCATGTCACTAGGGATTGGGATGAGATAATAGAATGATTCTTGTTAACTTATAGCTTCGCTGATGGCTAGGAGTTCATAAATGAGGCTCTTCAAGAATTCAAAGCAAGAGTGTTCCGCATGACAAAGGAGCCAAAGGCATTGGTACAGCCTGATCAGGCTGCGCAGTTGGAACATTCCCAAGGAATTTACAGCTAGTCCACTTGCAAGTATTCGATAAACAATTTTATGTTGAGGGAGACCCATGTATGCCTATTGGAAGGAGCATGTAGGACTATAAACAAGTTTGACTAAGGTTGGATACATTGAAGTAGAAATATTGTGCAGCAAGATGAAAGCAAGTGCGGCTGGAGGGTATTGTGTCAAGGAAGGCAGGGCTACGCCGAAGGGGTGAGTCTCACAGATTTCATCCAAAAAGTGAGTTTTGGAATAGTAAAATTTTATTGGAAATTTACTTGGCCATTAAAAGCAGTGAGAGGGATGAAATTAACGGGCATATATGAGCAGATTTGCCACCAAAGTGGCATTTATGAAGAAGATCTAAGAGCGATGATCGGATTTGAATTCGAATTTCACTATAAATCAAGGATCATGCTCCCCATTCGAGCACTTTGTGTGCTAAGACTTAGAAGTGAGATATGTTGTCTGCAAGAGCGTCGAGCAATCTATTGCATGTCAGATTAAAGTTTCACAAAATTCATAGAAGCATCAATCAAAGCAGGGCTGAACCACACAATCCAGCAAGGTTTAGACACCATAATGACAAAAACACTACCAATAACCGTCGGAGGGCTAAATTCTCCCAGGAAGAAGACGACTGTAGGTGCAGTGTCATCCAAGAAGCCACAGAAGCTAGTAACAATATCGTCACCCTAGAAGAAACAACCTAAGGAACAATAGAGTAAGGGGGCCCAAGACTAGTAGAAGGAGGCTATTGAGATCAAGTCTAATGAAGAAGAAGTAGCACCATAGGAAAGTGATGTTGAGGATTTTGTGCCTATCTCTAGGTTACCTCTGTATATTCTGCCTTGGAAGCGGGAAGCTAAGAAGCCAACGAAGGATATGGATGCAGTGAAATACAAGGTCTTTACGCCTTTGATTTTGGATGAAGTACCAGTAGAGGGATAGTTATTGGCCAAGGTGCCCCAACTAGGGATGGAGGACTAGGACTTCAATGACCAAAGTAAATACTCGCAGTTTGAGCCTAGACGATATCTATGCCAACGAAGCTATGCAAGAGGAGTGACCAGATTGGAGCTGATGAAATGGGTGTTTGGTAACCAGGAGACCAGGATACTCAACATGTTTTATTTGCCACACTTTGGGGGAAGTTTGATTAACACTATTTGTGTGTGCCAATTGTTAGCATTAGTGCATGACAACTTCTTGTGGCTAGGGAAGAAGATCACTATCGATGTGATGTTAATAAGGATGATTACGGCCCTTTTGTGTCTCGGATTGGACCCTGCAAAAGCTTTTGTGGGAGAATCTCAAGACAAACAGCTCGTCGATTAGATGAGGTAATATTATAATCTAATGAAGGGAACCCGGGGTTATGTAATTAACTCCATTTGTGATATAGTTGTTTGCTTTGTTACACACATTTTAGCCGATAAGATTATGAGGAAGAGCCATAGAGAGTATGCTTCTACGCTGGTCATATCCTTGGTTGTGGAGTGTACCAAAGGCATTGTTTATGGCTTGGCATAGTATATGTGTTGTGAATTCCTCTCTAATTACATGGCAACTTAGGAAGAGGGTAAGCAGTTCCACTATGTGTGGCTCTTGCTCCTCATTGTATTGATGGCTTGGAGGGAGCCCGAAGAGTCATAGTTCCCCACTCCGGACCCAGATTTGTGTGAGGAAACCAGATATTCCTTATTATGGCATTCGACAAAGCCAACCAAGGTTATGGCCAATAATATTTTTTGTGTTTCCTTTGAGATGAGTTTACGGACGGTGGTTAACCAAAAGCCTTGGTTATCACCTAACATTATGAATCATTCTCGACAAATTGTGGAGTTCAAAGCGGACTTCCACCACATTCACATTCAGGCAAAGAAGGACCTTGTTGGGGTTTGGTACAAGTTGTCGTACCTTATAGAAGAAGAATATGGGGAAGCCCTCATTAGTAAGTGGTCGAACAATTGGTTAAATCTAAGCACATACATTTGTGACTAAGAAATAAACTGACACAAAGATTATGGAGACAAGAGGGGATGACACTATCGGTGGTTATATCAGTTTAGACCCATATTTTACCACCAATAGGTGACAATGACAGAAGGGAGGCATTAGGAAGAAGGAAAATTTTGATAATTCCACTAGCCATGAAGCCATGGCCCTTACTGAAGGGGACCTCGACGAAATTGGAGACATTGTGAAGCATGCAAATGAGCACTTATGGGGTGTTGGGGCCTTTGTTTTGGACAAATCATGAAACCAATTTTGAAGTTGTGGACTGTCTCTTGCAGAGACGATGAGACGCCAAGAGTCGTTGGAGGGTGCAAAGAGACATTTAGGGTTGTGGATGGTTGGTGGGAAGGTGGCGGAGTGTGGACAGGCAGCGGCACAAGTGGCAAGAACAGGTGACAACAAACAGAAATAAAGACTCCAAGAAGAATACCGAAGCATGGAACAAAATGAGTAATGGTAGAGCGCAGCAAGGAAACCAAGAGGAAAAGAATTAAATATTGCTGGTGCCGAGAGAATGTCGTAGATAAGGAAGGAAGAGAAAGAAGGATTCAATTAGTTCTGTTTTGGTTTTGTTGCGAATAGAGATTTGTGGAGACTCTAATGCTAAATTTAATATGTTGTAATGGAATACAAATATAATACAGAGATGCTTTCTGTGGTCATGATTTGTGTATTGAATAAATTTCTGATAGTGTATGGTGCTTTATGGGATTACTTAAAAATTTCTGATATCTATGTTTAAGGTATTTGATATGGTAGATCCCTTCATCGAATGTTATGTAAAAGAGTTTTTTCATGCATAATCATAGTGTACTGATGTTAGATAATAAAGGGCTAGCTTCATTGTGATGTTGTGGTTTTGTTTCTCCTATCTCAGTAAGGTCACGGCACACCTCAGGTGAGACTCCTTTCTCTCCTTTGAGCAAGGTGAAAATGTCGGCGTTGTCCTAGACTACAACGGTAACTTGTTGGCCTCTGAGCCTAAACCTAGGTCTTTCCCAAAACTCATTCTTTCGCCAACAAATGGTTCTTTTGTTGGACTTGAAACTATATCAGAGAACTAGATCATGGTGTCAAGGATATATGAGATAATAATGTAGATCATTTCATATTGCAACAAGTTGAGCTCCAACATCAGAAGGAAAGGAATATCAAATATCAGATCATGTTTTCTGAATCAGCGAGCGACTTGTATGAGATCTTTTGGGGAAATTTTCCTGAGGATATCTACAATTGGTTGCGAAGGCTCCAGGTCAAATCAAACTTTGGAGAATTGCATCAATCTTGTTGCAGTTGGATGCATGTATATCTGACAAAATTGCACAAACTAGATACTGATCTAATGTGAGTAGTAAATTTTTGGGTTCAGTCCATAGTATAAGGGTTTATTTTGGAATTTGCAACTGAATGTCACCAATATTTCGCTAAAGTAGAAGATATCTTCAAGTTTGGTTTGCGAGGGAAGTTACTGAAGGAAATTCCTTTGTGGATTAAAGCTTTAATGGTGGACAAGGGATTACTGACTTTCCCAGGTACTGCTATGGAAGCATAAACACCCAGTACTGGGGGGAGGATTTAAGGGGGAAATGTTACGAAAGGGGAAAAGGGGAAACTAGGGAAATGGACGTCGGGAGTTCCAATAAGTTAATAAATCTAAGAGCATATCGGAGGGCGCAAATAATTGAGAAGTGTCGGAGAGGGAAATACGAGAGTTTTAGAAGTAGAAGAAGAACATACATGGGCAAGAAGAGGCGATGTAGATGACAGTGGAGAGAGGAGTTTATATAGGGACCACGGGAATGGAGGGGTCCACTTGAGAAGTTAGATAGGTTTATAGGAGCCCATCCCAAGAGGAGAATGGAAAGACGTCCAATGGAGAGGAGGACACAAGCCCTGAGAATGATTCAGACATTAAACTGCATGTTGCGATATAATTACTATTTCAAGAAGCACCGGGGGCCTCAATACAAGGCGATCTTATTCCCCAAATTCCATGTAGTATTTTTCCCAACCTTCCCCTCGTACTATATCACCCACCAGATAAATTTTTGATGAATTTTCGAATTTCAAGTAAAATACACAATATTCAGTCTATAGTGCAAGTGAATATTAGTAATAGTGCTAGCAGAGGAATTTCTCAACCAGGAACTAGAGGGTGTGTACTACTTCCACCTACGCAAACATGAATGGCAGGGTTGTTTACCAGATATCCTGAGTTCTTAGGAAAAGGAAATGATGATGTGGAACAACATTGGTACTTGTGCGAAGCAATCTAGAGAGCTCGTCAAACACCAGATGTTGTTAAGATAATTGAATTCCAAACTACACTCAGAGGAAGAGCACTACGGTAGTTCCTTAAATGGTCTGAGGTACACCAAAATCCATTCATGGACGATTTCAAGAGGGAAATTTTCCAAGATTTTAAATTGTCGCAGACTAACCAATAAGGGTTATCTGAGATATGGGATATTAATCAATGAGAAGGAGAGACCTCTTGGGACCTAATGAGAAGATTTAAAGATGAAATCGAGAAACAGAGTTACCCAATAGACCCAAATCATCAACGTGGCTGGTTCATCAAGGCCCTTCTACCTCTTACCAGGACACTGTTAACACAGTAGAATATTGACACACTCCAGGACACGCTAGAATAGGCAATGAAAATCAAAGAATGGCAGGGTACCCACAAGAATTCAGGGGATGGGTAACCACACAGGATCCTTCCATACTAGGACTACAGCACCAAATTTCAATTCCAATAGATAAACTCAAGGATATGCAACTCACACAGCCAGTGCAACTCAATGTATGGTGCACACATTGCTTGTTAGAAGGAAATCTAGTCTCTAAGTGCCCTAGTTTGCACAGAAGGGATGTTTCCAGCGAGTGGATTCGCTTAAGTAAATAAAAAAGGATTGTACCCTATCCAAACACATTTACATGGCTTCTCAAACTAGCACAATGCAACTTCAAAGGAATATTGTGAGATCTACAAAGGAGTCAGCCACCCCCATGGACTTTGTTCCATTTTACATAAATACTCTAAGGTCCCAAAAAAATGTCTACTATGAGTTTTGTGCCTCGATGACCCATCACATAGACTAGTGTAGAGCTTTGGATGCACTAGCTGATAGATTGGATAGAACCTCTTACAGGGTAAATGAGGCTCCGTGAGGACAAGGAGGGATAGGAATGAGAGGAGGCAAGACGGGTGGAAGAGGGCCCCTAAGATGCTATAATTGTGATCAAGATGGCCATGTTGCAAGGGAATCCACATTACCAAGAAGGCCATGGTTCTCTCCATGCTGAGTAAATGCACATTCCATAGAACATTGTCCTGATTTAATAAAAAGGTGGGAATAAAGGGACAGGTAGTGGGGCGCTAGTTTGGTCAATGCAGAGCTGAGATTGTCTGAGTCATAGCCTTTACCAAGTGTGGCCATAATAGATAGAGGACGAAAGAATACAGGAGGAGATGCAAGATAAATGGAGTCATTAATGCTGATGAAACTAGCATCACCAAAGAAATCCTATGAACCCAAACAACAAAAACAGTACTTCAAAGAAGCGGTGGAAAATTTTTCAAAATTAGGCACCCACAAAGACCTGCAGTAGATACAACTAGTGAAAGAAGGAGAAAAGGCTACAATAACATGTATACCAATAGAAGAATGGTTCATACTATTCCTAAGCATCGTAAATGATGTGCAAATGTTGGAAATTCTGAAATAGAATTTGAAGATAGTTGTGGGAGGAGGAATGGAGCATGTAAACCCAATCAATGTTAACCTTTCAAAGAGACATGTGCGAAGGGTGAAAAGAAATAAAGGACGGATATGAAGGAATTATGGATAAATGCGCAAGTTTTGGGGTTCCAAATATGGGATACAATGCTAGATTTAGGTTCAGATGTTAATATACTTCCAAGAAAAACTTAGGAGGCATTAAGAAAGCCTAAATTGGCATTCTCTTCCATACAGTTACGTATGGAAAATCAGTATTGTATCGTACCAGTGGAGAGATTAGAAGATGTTGAGGTTGATGTGGTAGGGGTTAATAACTATATTTATTTTGAACTGATTAATATTATGGTTGATAAATACCCATACCCAACCTTGTTGGGGATTGACTAGGCATTTGAGAACTATGCAGTCATTGAATTAAATAAGGTGCTAATGATATTCAAAGACTAATAATTCGGAGTGGTTCTACCATGAGATCCATATCAAGGGCCTCGTTACACAGAAATTATCGACACCAGAGAAGATGTAGGACTCCTGAACCAACTATACCAGACAACATCGGGAAAAAGATAATACTATATTAACCTGACGGCAGAGGGGACAGTAAGATGGCAGAGTGTTCAGTGCTCCAAGGTTGGGTCTGAAGTCACGTCGGATGACTAGCAGCAAGGAGGGTATGAAGTCAACACCAAAAGGTGCACTGCGATTCATGAAATCAAATAGGTCGAGACAGAAGCAAGAGGTTACTCCACTATTACTATCATGGATACTATCAATAATTTTATCAATAAAGTAGATGATATTTTCCTAGAGGAGCATACAGTTCCTCTAATGAATGTGGCACTGTAATCAACTTCGGCGAGGTGGTGGGGAAACCACTGCAACTACCTTCATAGTTGCAAACAAATGGAAAATGCCCTGAGAACAAGATTCCAAGAATCAGTGGGACCACAACTAGATAAAAATTACAAAGTAACTTCTGACCCCTATTCCCATGTAAAAAAAATTTAAGACTGATGGGAACTAGAGGACTACCCCAAATGCTTGTGGGTGCATAACTATGTGCACTTGCTGGACACAATCCCGCAAGCATCGTATCTTATGGGAGAGAAAAAGAGACAAACCAGTAATTGGAAATTACTATCTGATAGGTTTTTAAAGAGGTTTTCTTTCGAAGAAGACACTCAATAGTTAACAGACACCTTGCAAGTCTTGAAAAGGATTCTGCTCTCCCAGGGCCCTTGGAGACTACAAAACAACCTTCTTTAAATCAGATATGAATCAATCTATCGATAAGCAGTGGCTTGTGGTAAGGTAGATCAGGAAATGGATGACGATGATATAGAGAACCTTAGACATATATCGTTTGAAGAAAAGGAAGGGGATCGAAGAATTCAAGATGAGCCCATTACAGAGGGATTGCACTTATTTCCGCACAAGATTAAAAAACATAATATTATGAATGTTGAGAAGCCCAAGTTAGCTTCCATCGATGACTATTGGGATGAAGAAACAACAAAAGATATTTTTGATCTACTAATGGAATATGAAGACGTATTCCCCTCATCTATAGCAGAAATAAAAGGCATCAAAGGAGACTTAGGGGAGATGCACATTATGTTAAAACTGGAAGCTAGAGCAGTGAAACACAGGCTATATCAGTTGAACCCCAGAATAAAAGAAAAATGAAGAAGGAGATAGAAAAAATTCTAGATGCAGGGCTGATATTCCTTGTTGAGGAAGAAGAATGGGTCAATCCCATAGTCATACAAAACAAAAAATAAAAATCAAAGATAAGAGTATGTGTAGACTACCGGATTCTAAATAATGCATGTGTGCATGATCCTTTTCCTACACCATTCAATGATGAAGTGTTGGATAATGTAGCAGGGAATGAGGCCTATTCCTTCACATATGGGTTCTCGGGGTATCACCTGGACAGGATAATTGAGGAAGACAAAAGGAAAACCACATTTACCACTGAATGGGGCTCGTATGCCTATCATGTGATGCCTTTTGGACTAAAGAATTCACCGGTGGTGTTCTCAAGGATAGTCATAGAAGCATTCAAAGAATAATACACAGATTCCTAGAGGTTTACATGGATGACTGGACCATATTTAGTCTGTTGAGGAAACATGCAAGTCTACTCCATATAGTGTTTGATCAGTGCAAGAAGTTGTAGATCTATCTAAACATAAAGAAAATCATTTTCGCAATCCCCTTTGGAACATTTTTGGGTCACATGGTGTGTAAGGAGGGAGTGTGTGTGGACCCCGCCAAGGTTGAGGTAATTGTTAATATGTACCCTCCAGAGAAAGTTAAACAATCGAGGTCTTTGCTGAGGCATATAGGCTACTTCATAATATTTATCCGCAACTATTCCCACATCAGTGCCCCATTGGAAAATTTGCTAAGTAAAATGGAACATTTCATGTGGACTGAGGATTGTAATAAAGCACTGGATGCACTAAAAGAAAAACTAGCCATTGCACCTATCCTGACATAGCCGAATTGGGATAAGCAATTCCATGTGCACATTGACGCTTCAGGAATTTTTTTGGGGGCAGTGCTAGCACAACCAGGGGAAACAAATGTAGACAATCCAATATATTTGGTAAGCTAGAAACTATCAACTGCATAGAAGAACTACACAACCATAGAAACGGAAGCTCTTTCAATGGTTTACTCCCTCTAAAAGTTTCGACACTACTTGCTCAGGCATTCCTTCAAATTCTTTACAGACCACCTAGCATTAAAGTATCTGGTAAAAAAACTAGTGCTGGAAGGTAGGATCTGTAGATGGATATTACTATTCCAAGAATTTACATTTGAGGTTATAGTGAAGAAGGGGAAATTAAATGTGGGGCCCAACCATCTATCAAGACTGGAATCAGGAGAGAATGGTGGGACATTAGACGATCAGCTACAAAATGCGGATTTGTTTTGTGTAGAGGCTATCCCAGATTACTTGGAGAAAATAGCAACATTTTTTGGCTTCAGGAAAGTACCCATAATAATACAAAATAATGCAAAGGAAACACTTAATCGTTAGGGAAGTTGACTAATAGCTCATTGAATGCCATTTGTATAAGATGGGACTAGACCAGGTACTAAAAAGGTGCATATTAGACCATGAAATACTGGAAATTCTGTGGGAATGCCACAATGGAGTTGAGGGAGGACATGTTGGAGGTAACTGTAGTGCAATAAAAATACTACAAGCAAGGTTATGGTGGCCTACACTCCACAAGGATGCTAAGGAGTATGTAAATAAGTGTGACATATGTTAGAGAACTGGAAAACCTTCACACGGGGATGAACTAACATTACAACCCATCAGAGCGGTACATGAATTTGAAAAATGTAAAGTTGACTTTATAGGACCTATAGCCCCAGTTTCACGCCATTCACACACAAGGTCTATCATAACCGCAACTAAATATCTGACCAGGTGGGTTGAGTTAGCACCAGTAAAGGACTGTATAGTAGATACAATAGCTAGGTTCATTTTTTAGAACATCATTACAATATTTGTTTGTCCAAGGAGTCTCGCAAGAGATCAAGGCACACATTTCATGAATGCCACAGTCAAATCACTATTTCAAAACTTTATGATAAAACACCATAAAATCAGTCTGTATCACCCGCATGCAAGTGGAACTGTAGAAGCATTCAACAAAATTTTAGAAAGGGGCTTGACAAAAGTTTGTAGTGCAAACTGGGATGACTGGGACGAGAGAATTCTAGCTACATTATGGGCATATAGGACCACGGTGAAAAGATTTCATAATTAGACACCATTCCAGCTGGTGTATGGAATTTAAGCATAGTTTATTATTCCCAACCTATTTGTTGCTACAAAAACTCATATTTTCAAGGAAGATTCTATAACAAGGTGTCTCTAATAAATTCAAGAGTTGGAGGAATCAAGGTTCCTTGCATATTTCCACCAATTAGTCTAGAAGTGGCACTATAAAGCTTGGCATGATTGACATATTAAGAAAAATACATTCAAAATTGGTGTTCATGTACTACTCTACGATAGCATGTTCCAAATATTTTCAGGGAAACTCCAAAAGCACTAGATGTGGTTATTTTATGTCATAAAAAATTTGGGATTCAAGAGCTATACAGCTTTCACAGTTAGATGGAGTAATATTTCCTAGTTGGGTGAATGGTGCACACCTAAAACCCTTCCACGAATGATCAATTTAAATTTTTATTTACAATAAACTCTTGCACCTAAGAGAATTTTGTAGGTTAGGTAGTCAATAAATATCTTACAACCAAGAGACATCTATAGGCTAGATGAGCAGTTTCCGCAAGTTTGTTAAAATGTAACCCACTGAATAACGCCTGTGTCACGAGTATTCCACTACTACCTGGTTGCGGCATGGGGACCATAACGCAACCAATTGTGGTTGGGAAAGTGTCATACGGCCAAGCGACATCAACCATTATTCCGTCATAATTATCCATCATTTAGGTGTCAGTCTATAGAGTTAGCCAAAAATTCAAAAATATTTTCTATAATTAGAAACATCACTCCATAATAAAGTTTCCACATCCTACCATAATAATTAGCCATCACATCTGTCCAATTTGTGAGACCACCGTCAGCAGAGTCAAATTACACCTCATCCAAAGTAACCACTCACACGATTGTAGTTGTGGAGGAAACATTAAAAAAATTAATTAGTTATCCAATCACATCAACTCCCATCATGCCAAAGCTCCTACTTAATTTGCATGGAGGAAGGGAAAACCAAAGTGCCGGAAAACAGAGAATTGGGAAAGAATGAAACTGTTGTAATGGTCATCCACAACATTCCAGGAGAGCTCCAAAGGTGCATACCACCAACAACAGTGGTATACTATAGAAGAAATAGCATGACGAAGATGACAGTGTCAATGGTGGAGCCAGAGCTTGATCAAAGAATTCAGAAGTTGGAGCCACTGATAGGAAATTATGACAATATGACGTTGATAGATACATATTTCACTAATTCATTTTAGTTTCCAGCATTGAAAAGGTAGGTCTACATCGATAATTATGTTAAGGAAAGTAGTAGTGAAGGAGCTCAGGTCCACCCAAATTTCAGAGGAATTCAGAGGTCGAAAATCCTTCATCTGAGGAGCCTACTAGTATTCAGCTCACAAGGAGTAGCAATGAAATGCATGAAGTTGTTGATCAGTAGAATCCACAACGAATCTCTATGGCTCGGCAAGGAGATAAAAATTCATGAAAAGGACATTCACCAACTCATTGGGCTATCAGCAACAGGGATCGATGTATGTAATGTTCCAAATGGGAAAAAATAGGCACAGTAGGGAATATCTTGAGATATTTCACTATGGATTCATAGCATTATGGAAAAAAACCAGAAATTCTAAACCAGAGATAGACTGGTAGTGCATTTACTAGTCATATCACCTCTAGAGAGAGGGTGAAAACCAGAGGCTTCCTGGCCCGTTCCAGACTCTGTCTATAGAAAACTAATGAAACACAGAAAGTGTGGGAGAAACACACTCCTCTTGAATTTTTCAACCTTGGGATCCTTAGATCTTCATATCTAAACAATGGATCCAAAATAGCAGCAAAAACCAAAGAATCAAGGAGCGGGAAGTTCCACTTCCAGGAAAAACTGCAAGAGGATTAAGGAAAACGTTGTATAAGAAAAATGGTGCAAGAATAACACTAACCAGGGATATTTTCCCTTATTATTTGTTGTTTGGGACCTCCATGCTGAATTTCAGGAAAAAAAAATGAGTTTAAGGGCCTCAAACAGATCTCCCACGAAGATGACTAGTTAAAAATCAGCTAAAGAGAAGAGCTGATGGAATGAAAGAAAACCCACTTCAGAATTGCGCAGTTTCAGTAGAGAGTCACTAGAAATCAGCCATAAGAAATATATTACAGTATAGCAGCAGAAAATAACACTTTAAATGAAGTTCCTTAAGAATTAAAGTGAATTTCATGAGGAAATAAGAAATAAATATTCAGAAATAGGAGTTGCAATGTATGTAAAAATTGCAGAAATAAATGAACAGCGTCACTCTAAGTGTGCTTCAGAAGTATAATGTTAAATTACAGATATACAGAAAATTCATGGCTGAATTATCAGATCCATATCAGATTTGGAAACTACTCAGCCTTCTAATCGAGATCCCCTTAGGGTTTTTACAAAATAATGCACTAGAAAGTGTAGATCTAACTTTTTGTACACAGAACTGCAGAAAGCTTCAGTAATTTCTGAAGATGAATTTATTCATAATATACATCAGATCTGAGCATGAGATATCAGCAAGCTACTTCATAAATCTTCAAGGTGAGAGGCAAGCCTCCATCACTAGAAACAAGTACAATGAAAGATCTAGGCAATAGTGAAGTAGTACATAGGAAATAACGCAGTTATCCATGGAGACTACGCAACAGCTTGAGCAGAATAGTATAGCAGATGAAATAAAAATATATGAAATCAAAATACAATAGAGATCCTCTTCCGGGTGGTCACAAGACACCCTCCCTACGGGAAATCCCTCAAAACATCTAGATCCTTACAGATCTGAATCACCACTTGCTGCAACTTCACTGTAGCAGCAAAACCCTCAACAGGACCAGTGCTGCTAATGGAGATGAAGCTTGGAAAAAATGCCGAATAGTGGAGAAATGCATCACATTACCCTCCAAGAGCTACTCAAAGAAGGATAGAGGATTCCTAAACAGGAGATCCTCTCTTCCTCTTTCTAAGCAGCAAAGAGAAATGGAGTTGCCTTAGCAAGCTCAGAAAATGAAATATGATCAACAACCTCCTCATGAGCCTTCATCCTCCTTTTATAAGATTTGAGTCTCTTGGAAAACCCTAAACCACTTTCATCTTTTGGTTCCTTTCACACTGATTTATTCTTGATTTTCAAGAGGATTATACATCCTCCTTTACAATTTGTTCATTAATCATGAAATACAAAATAAATAAGGAAAAATTAATGTTCCAAATTAGCTGAAGCTAATTTAGGAACATTACAGTCTCCCCCTCCCAAATGTTGCTTGTCCTCAAGAAACTGCAAGTGTGCTGCAAAAATTCCCCTTCTTCTCTTGTGGCCTCCTCTTCAAATATTCTCCTCCATTGCTCTGGATTTCTGCAATATCTTTTTCCTCCCAATGGTCCTCCCTTAACATGCAAGTTTTCCCTTGATGAATAAAATCAAAGGCTCTCATCATGAAGAAATGGAAGGTTGTTGTGGAAACCTTCTTACTGATCCATGGCCTCCTCAAAATATAAGTGATGTCCATCATGGGGTTTTCATGATCCATGAAAGACTCCCATCCCCATGCTATCATCAAAATGAAGTGGTTTACCTCCCAGCTTGGAAATTCGTAGAAGATCTCCTCCCCAATACATGTGAGAGGCATGTCACCAACCAACATATGGCTCACTTTACCAAGAGACAAGTGATCTATCATAGTGGCCATACAAAATCTCATGCTCCCATGGAAGCATGCAATGCAAAAAGAATGGGGAACTCCTTCCCCCATGGGCACATTCAACAAGTGTGTCTTTTCTCCAAATATGCCCCCAAAAAAGATAAGGACATCTTCAGCTTGTGGGATCATGATTAGAATCATGCTAGCTGCCACGTGTGATATATGAGAGGGAATATGTTCCCTCATGTGCAACCAGTACAGTTTTATCCTTAACTGCCATATAATAAGATATGACAAGTGTCTCCCCCAATACTTGTTTGCTGCATCATGTCTTTGGAATGCTTGGAGAATGTACATCATGGTTGGTGTAAAAGAATCACACCATGAGGAATACAATAGCTTTCCAAGGTTCTTCAAGGAATGGCCTTCATCATCATAGTTCATGGCCTTGGATGGCCCATGAAACCCATCATACTTAGTGCCCCATCTTAGCACCATGCCCTAGAAATGAGTGTCAAAAAAATATAAGCATATAGGAGATACAAAATAATGCTCAGGAGGATGAGCCTCTCTATATACTTGTTTTACATCAGTGGGGTAAATCATGTATGAGTTCCCTCTCACACTTAAAGAATAAGGAGGTGTGAATGGTGGCTCCTCCCAAGAGCTATGTTCCACCTCCTCTACCAAGTAGTCCATGCACTTATTCATATGAGATTACACATCTTCTTTGTATCCTTACCATATGAATCCACCCAAGAGAGTATGATATGCTTTGAAAAAACCAGTGGGTTTGGAAAGCAGGATTTCATAGATGGCATCAAATAGTCCCTCCTTGAGTTTGGAGTCACTAGCCAAAAGAATAAGATTATAGAAATAGATAACTCCATCTACCACCTTGAACCTTTCATCCTTTACTTCCCCTTCAAGAACCCCTCATGTGAAAATTTCCTTGGAGTATTCCATCTTGAGTTGGGAATCCCAACAAGGATCCAAGCTCTCCAAGAATGACAGTGCTGTAGAGGTTTGAAATGCAGCCCCTATCTTCTCATGGCTCCTATATTTGACATCCTTGATATCAAAATCACATGTTGGAGCATCATTATCTTCCCCTTTATGCCCCATTGGCAGTTGTTCTTACACAAGACAAGATTGGAGCATATGGAAATCAACTTCCCCTTGGAAAGTCCTTGTTTTCCAAAACCTCCTCCTTTTGGCCCATGTATACAAGATTGTTAGGATCCCCTTGCCATCTTCAGAAATCTCCTTTGTGAATGAAGATATCATGGGCTACGCCAAAGATATGGAGTTTCCATGTGCCATCATGCTTATGCCATCATAGATCTCTGATTTCTCCTTTCTTAGCGTAGATATCTGAGTGGGAGTTTGCAATGTCCCTTTCAGGAAATTGCTCATCTCTCTCCTGAATGCTTGAGATATTCTCTACGTTGTACTAGCTTCTCCCAAGGCTCCCTCCTTAGCCAAGTATGCATATGCAGCCCATATTTGAGAGAACACTTTATATTTCCTCCTATCAAGTGGTGCTCCTAATAGAGGACCTCCTTGCAAAGAGGTGTCAAGGCATAGAGTAGAATGTGGATGTAGGCTAACATATTTTTCCCTACCTTCAATGCATAAGTCATCTTGCCTTATTTGTGCTTCTAAGTTCTGAAGTAGAGAAGGGTTCATGCTTTCCACCTTTTGATTCCCTTACTCCTCTTCTACCTCCCCTATCTCCAAGACCTCATCATTGATCAATGATAGTACATGCTCCTCATGCATGAGATCCTGTGGGACTCTTTGCAAGGGTGCAAGAGTCTCATCTCTTGGAGCAAGTGCTCCAACCTCTTCCTCATGAAGTGCTTGAGGTTCCCTTGAGGTGATTGTGTTCTCACCTCCCACTTCCTTCTCCTCCTCTTCAATAACTGAAATTGTCCCATCATCAATGAGAGACAATAGATCTTGATCAACTATTGAAGGAGAAACCTTCATGCTTTCCTCTTGAGATGAGGACTCTTCACCAAATGGAGATCTTGCCCTTGGAAATGCATCAATCAAGCTCACACCTTAATTTTCCCCCTTCATGAAGGAATTACTGGAAAAATACTGAAGCTCTCATGATATGGCTGAGTGCACATATCCATGAGATGAGGATTCAGAAATTTCCTCATGCACATGTCTTGTAGATCTGATTGGAAGATATTCTTTTTGAAACTCCTTAGGAGCTTCATTGTTGCTTCTCTTTTCTTCTTGCACATCCTCCTTGGGGAGGCTCTTCTTAGATCTGAAAATAGATGATATTAAACTCATATTCTTCATGTTGACCTTGCTCTTGATTTCACTGATATCTTATTCTCACAGGCTGTGCCAGAGATCATGCTCTAATACCACTGTAATGTTCCAAATGGGGGAAAATAAGCACAATAGGGAATATATTGATATATTCCATTATGTATTCATATAATTATGGAAAAACACCATAAATTATAAACCAGAGATAGATTGGTAGGGCATTTATTGGTCATATCACCTCTAGAGAGAGGGTGAAAACTAGAAGCTTCCTGGCCCGTTATAAACTCTGTCTATAGAAAAATGATGAAACACAACAAGTGTGGGAGAAACAAACTCCTCTTGGAGTTTGAAACCCTTGGGGTCATTAGATATTCAGATCTAAAGAATGGATCCAAAAGAGCTGCAAAAACCAAACAAGCAAGGAGCGGGAAGTTCCACTTCCGGGAAAAAATGCAAGAGGCTCAAGGAAAACGTTGTATAAGAAAAATGGTGCAAGAATAACACTAACCAAGGCTGGGTTCCCTTATTAATTTATTTTTTCGACCTCCATACTGAATTTCATGAAAAAAAAATGAGTTTAAGGGCCTTAAATAGATCTCCCATGAAGCTGACTAGTTAAAAATCAGCTAAAGAGAAGAGCTGATGGAATGAAAGAAAACCCACTTCAGAATTGTGCAGTTTCAGAAGAGAGTCATTGGAAATCAGCCATAAAACAAATATTATAGTATATAAGTAGAAAATCAGACTTTGAATGGAATTCCTTAAGAATTACAGTGAATTTCATGAGGAAATAAGCAGAAAATATTCAGAAATAGGAGCTACAATGTACGTAAAAGTTGCAAAAATAAATGAACAGCGTCCCTCTAAGTGTGTTTCAGTAGTATAATGCTAGATTAAATATCTAAAGAAAATTCATGGCTGAAACATCAAATACATATCAGATCTGGAAACTACTCAGCCTTCTAATCAAGATCCCCTTAGGGTTTTTACAAAATAATGCACTAGAAAGTGTAGATCTAACTTTTTGTACACAGAACTATAGAAAGCTTCAGTAATTTCTGAAGATGAATTTATTCATAATATAAATCAGATATGAGCATGAGATATCAGCAAGATACTTCATAAATCTTCAAGGTGAGAGGCAAGCCTCAATCACCAGAAACAAGTACAATGAAAGATCTAGGCAATAGTGAAGCAGTACATAGGAAATAATGTCGTTATCTAAGGAGAATGCATAACAGCTTGAGAAGAATAGTACAACAGATGAAATATACAGATCTAAAATAAAAATACAATAGAGATCCTCTTCCGGGTGGTCACAAGACACCCTCCCTGAGAGAAATCCCTCAAAACATCTAGATCCTTGCAGATCTGAATCACCACTTGCTGCAACTTCATTGCAGCAGAAAAACCCTCAACAAGACCAGCACTGCTAATGGAGATGAAGCTTGGCCAAAATGCCGAATAGTGGAGAAATGCATCACATTACCCTCCAAGAGCTACTCAAAGAAGGATAGAGGATTCCTAAACAGGAGATCCTCTCTTTCTCTTGCGAAGTAGCAAAGAGAAATGGAGTTGCCTTAGCAAGCTCAAAAAATGAAATATGATCAACAACCTCCTCATGAGCCTTCATCCTCCTTTTATAAGATTTGAGTCTCTTGGAAAACCCTAAACCACTTTCATCTTTTGGTTCCTTTCACACTTGGAAACCCCTTCTAGAACAGTGCAGTCCATCAAGGAGGTTCAATGAACCTAGAAAGTGTTGTTGACTTGGTCAAATAGGATCTCCTTTGGTGGTTTTGGCCCTTTCACACCTGCAATATTTTATTCCAATGGCCTAAATATGTCTCTTTTCACATAGGCATTGATTTATTCTTGATTTGCAAGAGGATTAGACATCCTCCTTTACAATTTGTTCATTAATCATGAAATACAAAATTAATGTTCCAAATTCGCTGAAGCTAATTTAGGAACATTACAATGTAGCCATGACATTCCAGACCACGTCTAAGAGAGCGAAGAAGTTCGGCAAGCATGATTATTATAAGAAATGTGATACTAAAAGAGGAGGAAAAGGGGTGAATATAGACCTGATCAACGCGCCCAATGTTAAGTTTTCATGCTATTTTCTTGCAGGAAAGATGATGAGGCACTATACGAAAGGAGAGTGCATGTTGGATATGATTTCAGTTGTGGAGCATTGTGTGCAAGGAGCACAACTCAATTAGTGAGCCTTCCTGCTACAAGAACTCTTCGAGGCTTGTGAAGACAACTTCAAAAGGGCCACATGATTCATTTATGGATATTTGATAATGGCGCTAGCCATGCGGAAGTGGTGCCCGCCAGGGAAGAGGCCACTTGTAGAGATAAGTGAAGACCACCCATTAGCCCTTAGGTATATGTCGTGGAGAATCTCGAGGGATCCCAGCAACAAGGAGATAAATTAAGAAGCATTTATAGAATGGTACACGCTACTTCTAAATGTTATACGTGCCCAGAAAATAATTCCTAAGATGTTGTTTGACGATTACTCTAAATATATATGATTTGGAGTCTCACATGGTAATACGTGGATCAAACCCTATTGCGTTGCGGCGGATACATTGCAAAAGAGACCATTGAAGTTCCAGTTAACAGAGGAGGCTTTTCATACGGAGGTCATGTCTTGGCTAGGGGTAGTAGGGGATATTCAGGACAAGAAGCACATATATTCCTTCGAGGCCATGGTTCCCTAGCCGCTTCCAAGAGAGACACCAATGGATGCAACTCAACGAATCTCTTAGATACAACTCCAACCACTACTGCAAAAACAAGACACAAGAGTGAAACCATTCAACGAGGTAATAGTAAGTATCAAAGCTTTTACTACTTTGTTTCCTTCATTCAATGAATTCCAAGCTTTTAACACCGTGTCACCTTTGATTATAACCCATGTCCTCACCACTCTCCCCACCACCACCCTATATTCCCAATATCAGTTGACAATCATTTCCCCTTGCAAAACCAAAGAAACCAAACCACCCATCCTAGGCCCCAAAGGAAAAATGGCCAAAATCGTAAAATCTTCCCAAGTCATGGACTTAACAAAGGAGTACCTGGTACTATATATAAGTACAGGAATTCCTATTACTGACGAACCAGAGAAAGGTACCCAAACTCCCTCAGCTATGTCACAATACAATCCTTCATCATCCCAGGTCACCCTGACCTCCTCCCCGAACACCTCAAATTCATCGTCGCACACCTCCCATACTTCCAAGTACCCTCTAGCCCACACTGCATCCACTTTTGCGACCATTGCTGATGCAATTACAACAATAATGGTAACGATGATCGAAACCGAGGTGGAATTTAACTTAGGTACTGCCTAAGTAATTGCGGTTAACCTAGCCTTGGTAGATCTGGGAACTTTCCTTAATTTACTTTTACAAACAGACTTACAATGGTTGAAGCTACACCAAGAAAAATCCATTTTCATGGATTTCAAAAATCCCTATTAGCATTACCTCCATTCATATCCATTCCTCCATCCACCCCCAGTGTAAACCCAACTCAAACCCCTATCACACCATTGAATCAACTAAACTCCTCACAGGAACAACCTAACCGATATGTTGCCAATGGCCAGCCGCTTAGGGAGAGGAATCCAAGTCTTGAAGCGATGAGCAGTAGAGACCTCCAAGGGTGGACAGCAATTCAACTATTCAGTTTCATACAAGTAGCAGCATGGCAGGCAGAATCCATGCACAATGATCTAGTTCAAAATCATGAACACCAACAACAACAAGTACCAGCGCTTACTGAAGAGCGCGACTAGCTGCAACAAGAAAGGGGCACACTTAGACAGCAACTCGATCATGTCATTGAGGATTTCCATGGATTATGGCCTACAGTGGCATAAGTAGTGGAGGTTGTCCTAGCAGATATGTGGGCATGTGATATTGTGGAAAACCCTCCAACATGGCCACTCATGGAAAACCTCTTCCACCTTAGGCTCCTACAATGTAGGTGGGCAGCATAGTTGAACATGATGGATCAAATTTTCCATCCAACATTGTCTCTCTCTCCACTTATGATAAGTAGCTGCTGCTAAATTTGGGCTACAATAATGATGCCTTCATGAAGAAAAAAAGTAATTGGATTCTCAAAGACCCACTCTTTGGTTCTTGCCCAAACCATCCCATATAAATTGAATAGGAAATTATCATAATATGGAATTTAAATAAGAAAGGTACTAAAAGTTTTGTCTAATGTTGAATGTTACCAATATTTTCCCAGATGGTTATAGCGCAGTTTTGCTAACTGTTGATCCAAAATACAATATGGCAAGTTGTCTCCCAACAATGTGCCAGTTGTGCATGTCATCTCATATACTAGTAAATAGTAAATGGCATTGTGTATCAACTAAGCATACAAAGAATAGTACAACACTTGCCCAAATCCATACAAGAGATGGCTATCTCCCTCATAGATTTTGGCCTTAGAAAGACCATGAAGCCCAAATAAAATCTTGCCTTCTTGTGGAGCAATGCACTGTATATAAATGGCAAGAGAATGGAAATATTGTGTTAGATGATCAATAAGTGAAAAAACACAACTCTTACCATGTACTGAGAGAAGGTTGATAATGAGATCCATAGATGATCTCTCCATAGTGGTCTGATATGTCTCCATGAAACTTTGGTGAATGGAAAGGAATGAACCATGTGCTGCATGTAAGGCCTTCCTCTTATGCTTAGAGATCCAAGTCAAGAAGATCATATCATGGTAGTAGATGTCTCCATCCACTACTCCAACACTCTCATGTCTTACTAGCCCATCAAGTGCATCATATGTGAAGTGATCTTGGGAACACTCCATCAGCAAACCGAAGCTCCCAAGTGGTGGCGCTATTGGCCTTTGTAATAAGGCTCCTGTCATCTCATAGCTCCATTCTTTGGCATGCCAAATGCCAAAGTCATATACCATAATGCTGCTATATATGGGAGATTCCTTCCAAAGTGGAAGTACCTCCTAATTCTTCAAAGCTAAGGAGTAGCCCCTTTGCACCATGATTGTGCTACCATTTACTCATGTAACATCATGCAAAGTATGGGAGAAAACCAACCCATACTCTCCCAATAGTATCCAAAGCAACAACAAATATTTTTGCCTCCTCATCTCCTCATCATACAAGTCATGTAGTAACATCATGATGATTGACTTGTAGAATGCCCCATACAACCAAATACTTTTCTTCCATAAAATATGGGTGCCATGCAATGCCTCGAACCATAACATACCCTCAAAAATAGGATTTCTCATATGATGGCCAAACTCTTTTAAGAGAAGCCAATGCAATCATGCCTCTTGCTGGCCTGTGTCATACATTTGCAAGTGCCTCACCAACCGCTTTCCTACCCTCCTCACCCATCCATCCACGTTTGGGTGTCTCCTACCATGCTAAAATTTGTATCCCTCCAATGGAGAATACCATCCTCCCAAATCAGATTATTACCTTTGCACTTCATGGGATGTTGAAGTACAACCTCCTAGAGATCTCCAAATGAATACCACTCATTAATGACCAAGTTGACCCCATAGGGATCCAAATAATATGTAGGCAAAAAATTCTCATTGAGTTGTGAAGTTCTCATCAAGAAGCATTCATCATAAAAATGGAAGATTTCATCCATCATAAGATGTACTTCATCAACCATCTGCCTATCCTCTGCTATACAAGTGTATTGGTCATCAGAATGTCCCAATATTATTTGGGCCCCCAACTCATCACTGCTGCTCAATGATAGCGCTTTTGATCTCCATGATGGTGCATCTGTTGTCTCGTGATCATTTTCAATGTTGAACATATGGTTCTACATTGAATTGTTTAGGAAAATGCTCATCCTATCCTCCAAAAATCTACACTCCAACCCCAAGTGTTGTGTGCAACTCAACAATGACATACTAGGATGAATGTACATCTCCTCCTTGATTCTATCAAGGGTCCTCTGCACAATGATAGTCTGCTGCTCCAAATCAGTAGTGTATCTTGACCCTAGGTCATGCAATGGCATATTCCCACAACCTTCCATAAGATGTGCTGAAATAATAGAAAGTGGAAACATTTGCATACCTTAGTTTTGCTTGGGAACATCTTGTACTTCTACAAGGGTTCCTCCCACTGGTGTGATGATTTTCCCAACTACTGGTGATGATGGTTTCTCCTCTATGGTTGCTCTAGTGCTGGTATAAGTCTCCTACTCCTCATGCATCTCCTGAATAGTGCATGGGACTCTAAATGTAAAGAAATCAAGATCACTTTGCAAAGGTGCAAGTGTCCCTTCTCTTGATGCAAGTACTCCTGTAGAAAGTGGTGGTGAAGGCCTCTTCTCCTCCGAATTCTTATTTTCAAACTTCCTGATCAACCTTTGAGTAAAATTTTCATATGCAAACACTCTTGCATGACTCAAATGGTTGAACCACCAAATGGTTGCTTCACCCTCAAGGTGCAGCACTGCAATCTCAACACCTTCTCTTTCTACTACCGGATGTAGTAGGAAGAATGAATCCAACTTCATTCCCCAAGCCTTTGTTGTGCATGTGGATGACCCAGCAAATGTAGACAATAGAAATCTATTGCTGCAGAGTCTTCTTTTTTCCTTGAGCTGGTTGAACTGTGGGAGATTTAGATTCTCCTTGAAAGCCCTTGCTTGAGATTTGTATTCTGCAAGATACTAACTTAGAATATCGTGATCTAGGTGTCCTCCATCTCCATGCCTTTTATCTTCTTCTTCAAAATAAAAGGGCATAGTATGTTTCTTTGCAGCTCTATGCAATACCGGTTCTTTCTTCTGCTGATAGGAAGTATAAGGACCTTCCTCATCTTTAAACCCTATTGTGGTTTCATGGTTTTTCTCCATTCTTCTTTGCTTGACCTCCTTAGTGAGGTCCCTCGTAGATCTAAAAAGAGATGAGATAAAACTCATTCCTTCCATCATTCTAATATATTTTCTCCTTCTTCTTATTCTCCTGATAGCATAATGGCTAAGATCCACAGGCTAAGCCAAAATTATTCTCTGATACCACTGTAATATTCCCAAATGGGAAAAGCATGAATATAGTGCATAAACATGGAAATAGCAGTGAATAAATCAATACACCATTACATGAGACAAATGTAAAACCATATTATTAAACATATCAACACATAATAGGAACAATACCTTGAGGATCAAGTCACTCAAGCAATATAAAACAAGCCTCTACTAAGCAATTATGTCAATACATGAGAAATAGCTGCCATACAAATGTCATGAGCCAAGACAGTGCAGTTTTAGGGCATAAACTATTACATAAATGATATAACAAGGTATATATGTTTTTATATAGCTCAAAATGTGTTGGGGCTAGAGATCTATGCTCCCAAACACAATTCCCAGACAACCCAGGAAGGGTTTCCTGAAATACCCAAAATGCAAAAATGCCAGAATGCAGTCCTAGGGCTAAGTTGCAGCTACAACTGAATAATTGGATGGATATTGTTGAAACTGATATAGAAATGTATATATATCCTCCAATATATCCCTCAAGTGAAGGGATGATCTCAACATTGAATATCTCACCCTCCAAATCAAGCATTGAAACCTCCACTACAAATGCTCACTAGAATAACGCAGTCAAAGAGGGAATCTGTGCTGTTGATGATGGAAATAGGTTGGCCTGGTGCCAATATATGAAATAAAGCTCAAGAACCTCCCTTTCTGATCTCCCAATGGGAATAATGCTTCCTCCACTGAAAAACTAGCTCAGAAAGTGGGTTTCTCAACCCTCCACTGCAACACCTTGCAACACAACACAACTCTGAACGGAAACTGTGTTGTAGATAAAGACTAAAGCTTGGCCAAAATTCTGAAATGTGGAAATGTAGGGAAATACTCTTCCTACAGGCTCCTCAAGGAAATAGGTGGGATTCCCTCTTGGGAACACCTTGTGCTAAATAACATAGAAATCTCAGCTAAACAGCTAGAGAGTGCAGGAAGTCATACAGACCACAAAATCAATAATCAACAACATAACCCTCTATGGCTACCTTTCCCTCCTTATAAACAATGTGAGCCTTCTCACCTTGGGTCCCACTCATTAAATTCACTACTATTATGGAGAATTTCTCCCATTCACACTACGTTGTCTCTCATTGATGATCCACTCCCTCCAAACTAGTGTTGTTGATTTCGTCAAACTTGTCCTTGTCCACATGCATTAGCCCCTATTCACACATGAGGGTTCTTTATCTAGCTATTAAGATGATCCCTTTTCACATTAAGAGGGGTTTTATTCCTACTAAAGAGATTTATGGTTATCCCGACCCATTTATTCATCTAAAAAAAAAAAAAAAAATTATATTCCGATTAGATGCATGCTAATTTAGGAATATTACAGAGCATGAGCGAGCTGCAAGTGAGTGTGATTAAGCTGAGCAGGGGACAAGACGAGCGGGGCACAGTCTGGTCCAAGTACAACAAAGCATGAATTGGAGTTGACCTATGAAAATCACACGATTCCTATTTCTGTAGGTACATTGAGTTTTGACACAGTGGGGAAACTAAAGCAGGTGATCCACTAGCAGAATACAAAGTTGAATCTTGTTGCACTGCCGCTAGAGACATTGCATGAGTTCCACTAGGGCATTGATGAGGAATTGAAGATCAGAGAATAACAGGCCCTTATGATCATTCAATATGTTAAGAACTAAAGGTATACCATGGCTGAGGAAAAGCAGATGGTTTTCCAAGAGTGCGAGAATGAGACAACACAAAGGCAGAAGCTGGAAGAAGCCATCTCTAAGGCTTTCAATGAGCTACCAGAGCTCCAGATTCACGTTGTAGTTGTACCAAAAGAAAAAGTGGCCAATATTACCACAACAGTTAAGGATACTAAGGCCAAGGTCAACGAAGTATGCCTCGATGAAGTATGCCTTGAGCTATAGATGAAGATAGTTGAGCTGTATATGCAATTGCATTCTGCCACTCCACCAAAATTCCGGGAGCACTACGCAATAGATCTAAAAGCTTCCATAGAACATGTTAACTCCTGCATACAAGAGTGTGTGAATATATTTGGGGAAGTTCTTGATGTATGTACCTCATTGCAGGAGGACCCTTAGGTGAAAAAGATAGAGGCTGAAGTGCGTGAAAATCTTGAATAACTAGATTAGATTAAGGTCACTGCAAAGACCTTAGCACTAATGCAGCAGCTTACCCATCTCCAAGAGGGTAAATTCTTATAGGAGCAGGTCAATGAGCTACACATGAAGGAGAAGCTAGTTACAACCATAATTAAAGCATGGGAATCAGAGGCCATCTAGCTCTCCAAAACTGTGGAAAATAATTTGAAAGCACTCTGCATGATGAAGAAAGGATTCGAGCAGAAGGAAGCCAAGAAAGTTACAGAGAAACAACTTAGGGAAGTCAGAGAGTTTGAAAAACAGTGTGTCTAATTTGTTAGAACTCTGATAATTCTCAAGGGTTGTGTATATTTTGGTTTATAGAATATTATAGGTAACCACAAATCTACTTTTAAGACTTAGGATCTAGCCTTCCTAATGCTCATAGAGGGCTCTATATATATGATTTATCTTTGTTGATTTTAATTGATTTTAGGCTAGTTATGTAGGATTACTTGGGATTTGATTTTCAGTTTGGTTTGGTGGTGGAATCACTGGTTCAGATGGATATATGTAGGTTTGTATTCCATTGGGCTAATGGAGTCAGTGTATCAAGCAGTCATATCAGAATTAAGGTTCTAAAGGGAAGTGTTCATAGGGCAAGATAGCTAGGTAACTTTAGATCCTTAGGTTGATGGTGAAAATGGTTTCAATCGGGATGAGAGAGAAATTAAGGGTTCTTAGATACGGATAATGAGTGAAAATACAGAGGTCAATCGAAACTAGGGAGAAATTAAGAATTCCCTAATCTAGATATCAGTTGAAAACATTAAAATGACATAACAGTTCAAGACAGAGTGATTTTAAACATATTCTGAAATAGAATTCTTGTTATACATTTAGATTTAGAAAAACATGCAAGTATTGTGAAAACTTCAGATAAAAACAAAGAACAATTGAGAATACTTCACTGAAGTGGCCCAAGACATGAATCCTGTAATATAATATCTTTACTGCTCAATCCAATCTGTTGACTTGAAAATGGTACAAAGAACCCTCAGGTTTCATCTTAGTACAGCTATATAAATGTTTAGCAATTCATCCACACATAATAATTCGAATGTGAAGTATTTATATAAAAATTCTTATAAAATATCCTAAAAAAAATTGAGGAATTATTCATGGAAAAATAAATATCTTCATGCAAGAAGATAGAGATAGTTATCTAACTAATGCAAGTTTTCCCTACTTTTATTGAATTTATTGTTTTGTTGTCTTTGATCTTTTGCTGATTTTCCTCTGGCTATTTGCTCAACGCTGGATTTTTGTTAGGAAGTTGAGTGTCCTTTACATTGGCAGCTTTCACTCTGATTTGTAATTTCTGTTTGAATTTAACCTCTGACTTTCATCTGATACACTTTAATTCTAATACTCTTTGACTTTAACTACTTTGTTACTGCTTTAACTTTCACTATTACTATTATTCTGTAACTGTAAAACTGCCTGCTCTATTTTATCTTTGACTGATATGTTTTTCATTTGATTTCCCTATTTTACTACTATTCTTTTCACAGTGAATCAGTTAATTTCTCCCAAAATTATGCCTCTGGTAATTTGATCTTTATCATCCTTCTGAAAACTTCATCTACCTCTGTATATTTTGAAAATTTAGGCTTATTGATAAATAAGTGTTTTACCTCATGTTGAAGGTTGAAAATATTTTCAAATCTCTTGTAGAGAAATTTCCCTATTGGAATTCCCTACATGGCTGAATTATTTGCTTGTTCCTTAGCCACTTCTCTGATTTTTTTATCATAATCCTCTTGTTTCATCAATTTTTCATGAATAACCAGAGGATTTGGCAGGCCTTTTTGCCTCAAAGTATCAAACTTCATCATGAACCTAGTTATGGCCATCTCCATGTTTTGGAATTTTTCTTCAAGTTGAACCATTAAATTTTTCTTAGAAATTACCTTCCTAACTTCTAGGATTGTTTCTGTCCTGTCATTAATTCCAATCTCTTCTAATTCCTGTTTATTCTTGGAATTAAGAAATTTTATGATTTCATTGGCCTCTTCTTGCTTCTTGCCAAGTTCTTCTTTGATTTTTTGGATGGCTTCAATTATTTCTTTGATGAGATATTTTTTTTCATAAATAACCTGGATTGATGGCCAAATATCATTGACAGATTCAATGATATTGGCCGATAGTTGTTGCTTGGCTTGTTCCATTGGTTCTTTCAATGTTAAATTTTTTTCTAGCTTCTGCAATTTCTCTATCAATCTATTTTTTTTTTGTACTTCATGTTTATGCATGATCTGTGCTAGTTTCTTCTCATCATCCAGAATTTTCAGTTGTTCTTTAAGTCTGTTGATTTCATTTGTCTGAATGGACATTTCCTGCATTGCTTTTACTAGTTTTCCTGCCTCATCTGTAGACTGTGACGTTGTTGTAGATGACTCTGTTGCCGAAGTAGTAGCTGATGTGAGAGGAAGTGTTGTAGCTATTGGAACTAAAGGGGCCAATGACTCTACTAATGTAGAAGGCACAGTTGTTGTGACTACAAGAATAATAGTGACAGGGACTTCTTCTGATCTTGCCTTTTTCTCCTGCACTAGAAGGCACAGTTGTTGTGACTACAAGAATAATAGTGACAAGGACTTCTTCTGATCTTGCCTTTTTCTCCTGCACTAGCTTATCCATTTCATTTTCCATTTATTTTAACTGGGCAGTTAACTGAAGAAAGAGATTCATCATCTCATATTTTTGGTTTTCATCCTATAATACTTCCTTTCCCTGAGGATGTTCAGTAGGGGGGAATTTGAGTTGCTTCTTTAATGCAGCAATGTCTGCATTTTTCTTCTTTATCAGTTTATCTGCAACTTTGACATTTGTTGGATCATATCCTACTTCAATAATCAAATATTACAGTGATTTGATTCTATTATCCTTAGCCTGTGAATATGCCTTTTCTAATTTGAGTTGATCTCTGATGTTCCCTATAGTGTTTTGGAGCATCTGTACACTCATGGCTTTATTTGTCATTGTAGAATACAGCATTTCACCGGATTGTTTGTGAAATTCCATTTGGTCAATTGGATGAAGATCTGATGCTTGAACTTCATATGATGTCCCTTTATAATATGCTAATGATTTGGGATGCTTTACTGTAGGCTACAGGAAGGTCATCTACATATTCTTGGCCTCGTAATCAAATGCAGAAATCAATCTGCATTTTTATATTGGTTATATGTATCAGCTTTTAATGTCTCATTTTAGCTTGATTTTTATATATTTTTGCATGTTATCCTTCTCTTTCTCTATTGGTTTGCCGGATGAAGAGACTTCAATACTGTGTTTTTTCTGAATAATCTGAGTTTTGATCACTGAAGGCTGATGAGATTCTTCAGAAATTGTAGGAGGTGCATTATCCTTCACCACTGTATCTGTGTCAATTACTTCAATTACTTCCACTTCCTCATTTGCAGGATTTAATTTTGGCTTCTTCCTGTACATCATTTTGAATTTTGTTTCAGTGGTAGTTTCTGCAGTTATGATCCTTCTTCTCTGATTCTTTTAGAGTTCCTATCTTGTGGGGCTGGAGTTTGTAAGATTTGAATAGTATCACCTTTCTTATCTACCTCTTTTAAAGTGTCTGAAATATCTGGAACCTCTTGGGGAAGTCCATATTCAGGTATAACTGTGTAAGGGCCTCAATATACAGAGGAGTTTCATCTGTTCTAGGTTGGATTTGCAACATTTGGTTAATTGACTCAGCTGTGATAGTGAACATATTTTCTTTTACAGGGGGTTATAATACCTCATTGGTCAGGGAAATAACAATTTTGACAAAGTCTGATGACCTCTGGACACTATAAATTCTCTAGGACAACATAATTAGGCAAATTGAACTCCCAGATAAAAACTTCATTAGCTTGGTGAATGGATTTTTCATGGCTCCAGAAGTGGAGCTCAAGAAGGTTAAACTCAGTGACAAGGTCACTAATTTTAAAATCTTTTTCTGCCAAGGGAGTGTGTTCTATATCTAAAACAAGAGGTTGTAGGGGATTGACAATTACTATTCCTTGAGAAGCCATTATTTGTTTGATTTATCAATTAATTACTCTTTTGACTTAGGAAAACAAGTTCAAGTCTTTAGGAGCGTCTTTGAAAAATTAATATAGTCTACAGAAGGATTTATGATGAAACAGGGGCTTATCCTCTAGTCTACAATGATTTAATTGATCAAATTGTACTCTCTGTGACCAAAAACAGTCCTAGGACCTCAAAAATTCTATGAAAAGAGGACTAGGTTCTATAGAAAAAGGATTGGAAGGCAACATGGGTTTTCTTTTGGTTTTTCATAGGCTCCTAAATGATTCAATTACTTATTACTCTGTTGATGTAAGTACACGCCTTGGTATTTCAGGAATACTGAGAAAAAATGAAGTTTTGTTGATTGCAGAAGGGGTTCTGAGATAGCAAAGGTTTTCTGAAGCTCTACTAATATTTATACTGCTTCAAGGCAGTTCTACAGCATCTATAGCATCAAATGGTGTTGATTTCTGGTAAAAAGGACTTTAAATAAGATCGGCAACAATTTGTTTTCTCTAAAACAGGTTGGCAATGCTCTTTTTGTGCACAATGTAACATAAAAATGGTGAAAAGGCTTGCAAAGGGCGGCTATATGACCTTTTTAACCAATAGTGGTTAATCATTAATGCGCAGGGTTAATTCAAATGAAAGTGGTTTTTGCAACGGGAACGAATACAACTTATGGTTTTCACATCGGCCGAAGGTGGTAGGTGGTATTTTTTCTGAGGATGTGATGCAATGAAATGTTGACACGTTGCAAGGAGTCGGGCTCCGAAAATAGCTTTTTTCGCAAGGTCTTGATGGGATTAAAGATTGGAATTTTGAGCGTGCGATAGATATTACTGGCCATTAGATCTGGTCAATGTAGATCTGACAGTTGGAAAATAGCAGGGATTGATCAAGAATCTGATAGGTATGGGGCCTAGGTTTAAATTCAATGCAGTTTTATGCGATATATGCAAAGGGTTTATATTGCATGGGGTCGGGACTTTATAATAGGCGGGGTTTAATACATAGTGGGCCCATAAATATATATTGGCGGGGCAATGAAACTATGTATTAAATTAATCATAAGGGTTGGGAAATATATATTAAGGGGAATTAATACAATATGGGATTAATCTATATATAAGGGATGTAATACATATGGGTTAGATTTGAACTAGTGTTAAAATGAAATATGATGTGGGAGATAAAATACACTAATATTTTAATGTAAAAAGTGATATCGGGAAGAATTTTTCGATGCGGGCCCGACAATATCATTTTAACTATTAAAACTTAGGATAAGGGGATTTTAGTGGGGTTTTTTTTTTTTTTTAATAAAGGGAAATTAGTAAAGTGATTTTACTTTTCCCAAGGAAAATATTGCATTTAAACTAAGGAAAAGGGGTTTTCTGTAGGGAAAATGAGTGAAGTAAGGGAAAAAGGGTTAAAATGAAGGGGAAAGGATATTTTTACAAGGGGAATGATTTTAAAAGGAAGTTAGTAATATGAAATGACCAATTTTCTGCTATCCATGCCTTGTGAAAACTGCTTTTTCCTACCCACTTTTTCCTACCCATCAGCTACCCTAACATTTTTTCTTCATTGCTTTGGGTGCATTTGAGCTTGCAAACCCTTATTCAATTTTTTTTAACAGCAAACTATCTAATTCTAACCTTATTACTTCCAAGGGCTCAGATTAAATTGTTGAGCTCCTTATTATTCTCTACCTAACTACTGATCTGCCAAGATTAAAAATTTTGGCTAGATGTTTATTCTCTATCTATTAGCATTGAAATTTAAAACATGAAAGATCAAGATTAAGCAGTTTGACCTTCATGTTTTGTGCCATTTTTTACAAGTTGCACACAATCTTATTTTGCAAAGAAAAGTAAAAGTAAAAAGTAGTGGAATTTGAATTTGCATCACTTTCATAATCTATTTTATCTCTTTCTTGTTTGTGGTTCATTTTTTTTATTCTTTTAGACCTTTTTCTTTCAATCCTTTGATTTTTCTTTTAGGACTTTTACCCTCTTTACATTTTTTATTTTTAATATGGGAAAACAATTTTGCAGAAAGCAAAGTATGTGCATATTACAAGACTAATCATAGTCAATTAAAAATTATGAATCCTATTATGATAGGACCCTAATAGAAGTGATTCCACCATTGAAGGATGCCTTGAGCAGCATCAAAGTGAATATTGATGGTGCACCAACTTTGTGACTCAAGACGAGTCACAGTATTGTGTTGGGGGGCAGTTGGACATGGGATCCCCTCAAAGAAATTAATAGAGAAAGTCTCAGCAAATCGAGGAGTGGAGCACGCAGCGCGAAGTCCATTTTGATTCATAGGGGCTTTGGGGTGGGTTAAAGCCCCTTATTATGTAATGTAATGGGAATATTTTGTGAATTTTGAACTTCTTCCATGGTTTTAGACCATGGTATTATAAATTAAAAATATATATGAGTCTAGATAGAAGTCATTGGCAATGAAGAAGTAGAATTTGATGAAATGCATTTGGATGTAAGACTATTTTGAGTCAGATTCTATGTTTTGGGATAGAGGAAAGGCTCTTGCAGTTGAGTGCGTGAAGACCTTAGGAATTATGTCGCTATAAGCATAGACCCCTGCAGCTGAGTGTGCAAGGTGGAATCGAATGTATGAGAAAGATCTAAGAAATTAATGAAATACCTTTGAAGATAGATCTAAGTTTTGTTGATGTGTTTTAATTTACTGTTGTTTATGATTATCTATGTTAAGTAAGGGTTTTAATCTGTAATTTCATAGTGAAGTATAGTTTATGATAGTTTATGAAGGATCATGCAGTTTAGTAGTAAGTTCAACATATGTGTTGAACAACGCTTGTATAATTGATAGATTTGTTCTGGGAAGCACTAACAAGGAATAAAATCCCTAATTAAGCCACATTCCATTATCCCTATGGATGCAGAAACCTGGTTCTAGCATCCCCCTATATTGCCTCGGGTGAGACTTCGATCTGCGCAAGAAGATCATTGTCGAAAGGACCGATAATAGTGGCTTTTGTTGGTTTGCGCAACCACATTTTAACCTGGTTCTAGGCCCCATAAATCCAACAAAAAGGCACCGGGCCACAGGGACAGAGAGGCAACCAATGAAATGGGAATGTAGCATTTAGAGCACTAACTACATGGAAAACTAAAAATATTCAGTACTTTGGAGCTTCATCCTTTTGGATGGTGATGGTCGCATCATGTAGAGGCAGAACCAAAGGCACAAAGTTGTTGATAAATAAAATTGGCCCGCGTAATGCTCAAAATGGATTAGTGCCCAAGGAAATAGCTCATAGTCATGGAGACCAGTCTTATGGTAGAAAAATAGGTAAAGGGACAAAAGAAAAGCAATTAAAAGGAAAAACAATGAAACTATCAATTTTGGCAGTGGAATTGTAAGTTAAGTAAAATTAACTGCAAATAAAAATAGCAGGCACACTGTTAAATTTTGTAAAAATCCAAAATGGAAAAATTAAGCACATAACTCAGCCCAAGTTGAAGAAAAGGCAGTAAAGGTCAGTTTAATTTGGAGATGAAACCACAGAACCAAAAAAATATCCCAAAATACTAAAATGAGCAAGGCAAAGGAAAAAAAATAAAGCATCATTCACAAATTCAAAAATAAGCAAAGCCAAATATAGAAAAATGAAATATCTATAAAAGTAGGCCTAGTCAAGAAGAATTGAAACAAGTTTTTGAGACATACATTTTGGTGCAGTGAGGTGTTGGTATGTCGTTTACATTAACAGGTATTTTTGTAGGTGTTTTTGAGTGGTGAGTAATAATTAAATGTTTTTTAAAGGAGAGAAGGAAATCATTGATCCTAGCATGAAAATGGATGAAATATGGAGTAGTGAGTGTCAAATAAAGTTGTATCTTATTCATCAGGGGTTGGTTCTCCTTCTATTGGGTGTTGGAGAATAGTTGGGGTAGTATCTCCATTCATTTTTAGCTGATAAACTAGGAATTTGTAGCTTCATGTTGGTTGTAGCGAGAACATTGTATTTCCAAGTTGTATCTTGCCCTATGAATAAAATGGAGAAGAAGTTTTTGAAGTTATTTTTTTCCTTGAATGTTCCATTGATTGTTGAAGTAATAGTTTTTCATATTTATTGTTTAAAGTTCTCTTTACATTCTCATTATTCTCACAAAAAGTAAAAATAAAATTTTGAATTGGTAAAATTGCTACAATATTGATTCAACCACCCCCCCCCCCCAGTATTGTCTTGATTTCCAAAAAAAATTTCTTTGTTTAAACATGAGCTATGAACTAAAAATTGATTTATATTATTTTCTATGTGGATAGGCCCCACCCTTTGTTCAATCCAAGTGTAACATCCCTTGATTGGTTTTATGTCAATTATATCCTCTTCTAAAACTAGATTATTTGTTATTTCCCAAAAGTGATCACGAACTATGGTCCCCCCCCCCCATTTTTCTGCCGAATGAACAATTAGGTTGAAGTCATCTACTACCACAATTATATTCCAAATATTAGTCCCAACCAAGGAGTTATGAGAATTAAAAAATTATCCTTTTTCCCTATAAGTTTTCGGACAGTACACCTTTAGAATGTCAGATTTTATTTTTCCATGTGTTGATGTACCATGCATAATAATATCGAACATGGTGACTGCATACTTTGAGAGATATTAATAATGGATTTATCCAAACCTAACACATATCTCTATATTCCCCTCGAGAGTTGACTGTGACAACTTCACTTTTAGACTAATAATATTTCCTTATATGGGATTTGTATGCCCCAAAATTTGTTTCCTAGAGTAAGAGAATGCACTTTTTTCTTTCTTCACCAAACTCTGAACCAATTCTACTTTAGGCTTACTATTGAGGCCCACACAATTCTAAGATTTTGTCTTCATTATTTTTTATTTCTCTTGAAGGATACTCCTAATGTGGAAGGGTTTTAACTTTTATTTCTTTTTGATCTGCTACATACTCCAAAATTATCTAATATGATTTGTTTTCCAAGTTCTTTATTTTTCTAAACTTGGGTCTTTCATATTTCCCATGAGGTTTGGGAGCCTTTCCATTTTGGAATTTTTGGTCCAATCTAACTTCCTTTAGATCCAACATTGAACTGTCATGGACTAGCATTGAATTTGAGGAGGGGGTTGCAATTCAACTAAGTGGACAAGTCAAGATCCACCTGGGATTCCTCAATTGATGGGAAATAAGAGTTCCTAGAGGGAATTTGTTCCCTGAATGGGGGTTCCTTTATCTTTGCATGTTTCTCTATTATGGGTTCAATATTTCCTTGAGGGCTTCTTCATAAGCTAAAATTTCATACCTATTACAAGTTCCACTTAACAAGGCTCTATCCTTGTGCTTTTTATGATTGATGCTACGACAGCCTACCTACCCCATGATGTTTCTAACCTAATAATCTCTAAGTAAAGAATGCTCACCCTCTTTTCCTTGATTTGGATTTAGAATGGAATTGGATGATAGGTCGAGATTGCATAAGTTTTCAAATCACCAAGGATTTATCTAGGATTCAAATAATTTTGATTGTTTCCCTTATGTTTTTTGGAAATATTTCATTAATCCTCTAGAGTTGGGACTTATAAACCAAGTGGAACTACTTTTGGGAAATATTGGGGGAAATTCCCATACTCATGACAAATACAACATTCAAAAGGATGTTTTTCATAGTCCACTTTCTAAGTATATTTCCAATGTCCTAGATTTAGTTGAATTGCTTCAAAAATACCTTTATCCAGATCTAATTCGACATACACTATGGCACAAGAGACAATGAAAATATTTTTAGATGGCATAGTTTATATATCTTCCTAGGAATGTCCCTATTGTTTCCATGACCTTTTCATTCTAGCAATGAAAAATTAAATGTGAAATAAATCCTAGACAGGGATAATTTTGGGGATGTGATTTCCAAGGTTAAAGTTTTGGATCCATTTATTGAGATACATTCCTTGTGTTCCAAAAGTCCTTGAGTAGAAATATAAAAAAATAAAATGATTCCCACAAAATCTGAAGGAGATTTCCCCTCTAACCAGAGTATTCAAGTTATTTTATACCAAGTTGAGTATGGATTTAAGAGAAGAGCACATGCTCATTGTTGGGCCAGAATTGTGAATTACGGATAAATCATGCTTCCCTAGATAGGTGCTTGTCTAGAAGAATAGGTGAAAGACTATACGACTATTTCTCCTAACTCAGAACAGATACACAGAGAGGATTTGAGGCTTACTTGTTCAGTTGCTTCCAAATGGCTCCTTCTTTCGCTTCAATTGCAGCTTCAAATTCAAGCGGTTTGTGAGCTGAATGCTTCCTGCAAGAAAGAACATTGAAACAGCAGAAGTGCAATAATATGGATATATATTCAAGATATTTAGCTAAATCAGTAAAGCATAAACCATATACATCAACTAAGATCTTGCAATATGGAAAATCAAAGCCAATACAAATGCATATAGGGAAAAATAAGAAGTACTCTTTTTTTATGATAGAAGGAGAGGTTACAACCTAGTTACTGATTTGAAGTGACCTTCCAGCAACGTTCCCAAGCCTCATCACAGTATAAATCTCTCCAGCAGCAGCTTCACAAATATAGCTCTCAATTGAAAATCCTCCAGCATTTCTCTACTCAAATTCTTCCTCCTCAAGTACTTAGATCTCTGCACAATTTATAGATGAACTGTAGGTTGTTTTGAAATCAATAACTTTCCAAAAATAGGCAAGACATGTTTCCATTCATGTAGATGTCAAATGGACACTTGGATCCAAAGCTTGACACATGTGAACTCTTCTAGAAGGCACTCGCCAAGTGGAGATTTCGCAACAATGATAATTTCGCTCCCAATGTGACCAATGTACCTGTGAATGTCGAGAAGTGCTTTGCAAAACAGCCTTACATGGGGATACCTGCATATGAAATGCACTTAGGCCCCTTATAGCCTGTGTTGGTGAGCTCTCATATGCTATATAATAAGCTTCAAACCATGTAAACCTTTGCCTGATGAAAGTCTTTCTTGATTTGTCTTGTTTCTTGTACTAGGGCATGTAGCAACTGAAATGATAGGGAATGATAGACCCTTGATCATTGGTCCTGGAGATGATGTCCAATTAACCAGATCATTGGGAATGGTGCCCAAATTGACCTATAACACTCATGAATTGTTCTGTTATATCTTTCTAAGCCAATGTGAATGACATTTGATAGGACTGAGCAGGTAGCAAAATATTTGGAATTTATTCAACCTTTTTATGAACTTTGGTTGCCTTGGGGGGACAACCCCTATTGTAGCCTCAGGTATTGAGAATATGTGAAGGCATCAAGTGACTATGTTTTCCTCAAATCACATTTACTGTTCAAATATTTAATAAAAAAATTGATTTACTTTTAGTTTTTAAAAAAGGTTGAGGTAAATAGATGTGCGTACAAATTATTTCACACATTTTATGAGTCATATGTAAGATTTTCAAATAACAAATTATGAATACCTAAGAGATTAATATTGTAAATCCTAATTGGTTGTGCGAGCACTTGGAATGGATGCGGATAAATGTCTTCAATGGTGTGTCAGTAACAACCCTCTACTGGTTGGGCCTTGAGTTTTTGGCATTTGGGAGAGCTCCCGACTAGGGGCTCGGGTTCTTTCATCTACCCTCTGTGTCCACAGGTTGATTTTATAATGTGTTCTCAATGGTTTTTATGGATCTTATGCTCTTCTCATGTTAAGATTGTCATCTTCATGGCTACACCAACCCTAGGAGAGCCACATATTCCTGAAATAATTTGCTTTCAACACACCGTTGGTAGATGATTCAAGTTTTAATAAGGAGGGGGCATATAAATTTGTTAAATTCATAAAGGAAATCCCAAATATTAAGATCTGTGTTCCTCAAGCACGATCCCACACTCTTTAGCTTTCATATAGGGGATTTATTGGCCAATTCATGAGCCTTTGGCCTTCCCTTAGAATGGTTAAATTATGGGTGGAAAAGAACTGGAAACCTCTCATCAAAGGATCAGTTATCTCCTCCTTTTATGGTAAAGGCTTCTACAAATTTTATTTCGAAAACAAGTTGGATCGTGACATATGGTTTTTCGAAGTGGCCCCTATTTCATGGGGGCTTAGGGGTTATATCTAGATCGTTGGAACTCGAGTTTCAATCTGGCGTACGGCGTTCCTTCCTCAGTCCCATTCTGGGTGAAACTGCCCTACCTTCCCCTTCACTGTTGTAATAATGCAACTTTCAAGTTGATTGGAAACTCCCTTAGAAGTATATAGAACGCTCTGAGCCCAAATATCGCCTCTTTTTTTGTGCTCAGATTTGTGTGGAAGTGGACCTAGAAAAATTTATTCTTGAAGTTGTTTCCCTCTCCATGGATAGTTGGATGCATGTGTAGGAGGTCGACTATGATTAGTTTCCCTTTGAATTTAACTTGTGCCACGAGTACGGGAACTTTGCCAAAAACTGCCCCAAGTCCCAGGAAGTCTTAGTCATGTCCAGTGGTGACCAGAAATACCAATGTCATTAGGTTAATATAAGGAAAAAATCATAGCATTTAGAGCCCCCGAAGGCCCCCTCAATTCCACAAGGAGTTGGTTCTTCCCGACCTTCCCCCTCAGGCTTGGGGTCAACTGAGGATTCGGGTTTGTGCCAGGTGAACCCCATCGACATCCTAGGTTCACCTCCCATCACATATATTTCTCCTCCCCCTTTATGATCGACCTCTCTCGAGACCCATGGAGCACAGACAGACCTCACTACCCAGCCCCCAAAATCCATAAGCAGGTGAGCTCCATTACCTATATGGATAGTACTTCTAAAGAATATTCGAAATAGGACGATGAAGAGGAAGGAATCCAATAATTAAAGGAAGGCCTTGGTACCACAACGACTCCTATCTCTGTGGAAGAGATCCCTATAAGAACTAGGACAAGGAAGCTAGGGGGGGAGGAAAAAGATGAGGGAGGAAGACAAACAAAAAAAATTAGGTGGGAAAAGATAGAAAAATACAAAGAACTAGGATTCTAGCATACCATCCCTCATCAGCTAGTGGGTGTTGGGAACAGAGGAGGTGGAGAGAAAAAAGGAAACATCATGGACCCTAGAAATGGTGTTGGAAATCAAAAAAAGTGATTAATGAATATAATCTCCTGGAACTATAGGGTGTTAGAGTTAACACAGCATAAATTTAAATCAAATAAGACACACACAACATTCAACCATGAAAAACACAGATTTTAACGTGGTTCACCCAACCAATCTGGGCTACGTCCACCTAACAGGGCATCGGCAATCTCATTCAACAACTGAAGAAATACAATAGCAGAGTTTCTCATCTGCTCATCTCTTCCACTCACCTCACATTCCTCATCATGCTCACTTGCCTCTACGGGCTTACATTTTATAGCTATGAATGGCAACAGACTCATAAATTCTCTCACAAAAAATATAGGATACATTAACTCCTCATCAGAAATTGATGGAGCCAATGTAGCAACAAATCCTATTGTTGTCACCTACATGAGATTTTCTCCAAATTTAATTAAAAAATAAGAAATAAAATCTCAACAATCTCCACCTTGACAACAATTAGCCTGACACCCTGTTTCATTATTATTTTTATCTTTTCTGCAAGCCAAGAGAAGCCAGACACCAACGTAGCTTCTCTAACAAAACTGGTTTCGTGAACATGTCTGCACAGTTTTCCTTTGTATGCACCTTTTCAAGAGAGACTCCCCTTTCAGTGATAACCTGTCTTACAAAATGGTACTTGATAGGTATATGCTTTGATTTACTATGATAGGCGGGATTTTTAGCCAAGTGAATTTCACTTTGACTATCACAAAATAACTTGATGTTGTCCTGCAACCTACCAAACTCACCAAACAAACCTTTCAACCAAACTGCTTCTTTGCAAGCATCTGAAGCAGCTATGTATTCTGCTTCTGTAGTGGATAAAGCAAAAATGTTTTGTAGCTTTGAAATCCAGCTAATAGCTCCACCTGCAAGAGTAAAGACATACCCTGAAGTTGACCTTCTCTTATCCAAATCACCTGCAAAATCGGAATCAACATATCAACAAACAAATTCACTACTCCTGCTGTAAGTGATACAATAATCACTTGTGCCTCTCAGATACCGAAGCACCCATTTCACTGCTGACCAGTGTTATTTTCCTGGATTTTCCATATACCTGCTGACAACCCCAACTGCATGTGAAATATTTGGTCGAGTACAAACCATCGCATACATCAAACAACCTACTACATTGGCATATGGAATTCGAGACATATATTCCTTTTATTCATTAGTGTTAGGACATAAACTTGAAGAAAGCTTAAAATGGGAAGCAAAAGGGACTGAAACAGGCTTCACATTGTTCATACCAAACCTCAAGAGTATCTTCTCAATATACTTTTGTTGTGATAGCCATAGCTTACCATTGCTCCTGTCTTTGAAAATCTCCATGCCCAAAATCTGTCTTGCTGCTCCTAGATCTTTCATATCAAACGTCCTAGCCATCTGAGCCTTTAACCTGTTGATCTTTGTTATGCTTTTGCTTGCTAAAAGCATATCGTCAACATACAACACTAAGATAATGAACATGCCATTACTTAATTTCTTAAAGTAAACACAATGATCATATTCACTTCTTATATAATTTTGACTCATCGTGAAAGAATCAAATTTCTTGTACCATTGTCGAGGCGACTGCTTCAGACCATACAATGATTTCTTGAGCCTGCAGACAAATTTCTTGTTGCGATTTTGAACAAACCCTTCCGGTTGTTCCATGTAAATCTCTTCATCTAAATCTCCATGTAAAAATGCAGTTTTAACATCTAGTTGCTGTAATTCTAAATCAAGTAAAGCAACTAATGCTAACACAATCCGAATTGAAACAATTTTTACAACTAGTGAAAATATCTCATGAAAGTCAATGCCGGCTTTCTGAGAAAAACCTTTTGCGACCATCCTCGCTTTGTACCTGTCTTCTGTATCATCAACACCCTATTTTCTCAATATACTTTTGTTGTGATAGCCATAGCTTACCATTGCTCCTGTCTCTGAAAATCTCCATGCCCAAAATCTGTCTTGCTGCTCCTAGATCTTTCATATCGAATGTCCTTGCCATCTGAGTCTTCAACCTGTTGATTTCATCAATGCTTTTGCTTGCTAAAAGCATGTCGTCAACATACAACACTAAGATAATGAACATGCCATTTTTCAATTGCTTGAAATACACACAATGATCATATTCACTTCTAACATATTTCTGACTCAACATGAAAGAATCAAACTTCTTATACCACTGCCGAGGCGACTGCTTCACGCCATATAATGACTTCTTGAGCCTGCAGACAAATTTCTTATTGCGATGCTGAACAAACCCTTCCGGTTGTTCCATATAAATTTCCTCATCTAAATCTCCATGTAGAAATGCAGTCTTAACATCTAATTGTTGCAACTCTAAATCAAGCAAAGCCACTAATGCTAACACAATTCTAATTGAAACAATTTTAACCACTGGTGAAAAAATCTCATGAAAGTCAATACCGACTTTCTGAGAAAACCCTTTTGCAACCAGTCGCGCTTTGTACCTGTCTTCCGTATCATTCACACCCCGTTTCAGCTTGAAAACCCATTTACACCCCACAGTTTTCCTGTCTTTCGGAAGCTCAACCAGATCCCATGTGCCATTCTTACTCAAGGCCATCATTTCATCCTTCATGGCTGCTTTCCACTTGTCACTATTCGAACCTTCTATTGCTTCCTGATAGCACAGAGGTTCATTGTCATTAGCAGTAAATGCAACTGAAGTAACATAATCATCATACCTTCTCGGTGGCCGTTTGATTCTTGTCGACCTCCTTAAGGATTTTTTTGGTTGACTACCATCTGTAGGAACTTCTTGCCGATCAGTATCTGAGACCTGTTCATGATCTAAACCTGAACCATGTTCATGTTCTGATTATGAAACATGTTCATGACTAGTATCTGAACTATGGTCATCATGACTATCATTAGAAGTGCTGTCAAACTGAATGTGCTGAAAATCAAATACATCATCCTGTTTCAATTTACTATCTACATCTAACTGTACAAGAGAGGATTCATCAAACTTTACATCTCTGTTGATGATGATTTTGCGGGTAGTAGGATCCCACAATCTATATCCCTTTGTCCCAACACCATACCCAACAAAGATATACCTTTTAGACTTTGGATCTAATTTAGTTCGATGATGTTTAGGCACTAGAGCATATGCATCACAACCAAACACTCTGAGTTTAGAATAATCACAAGGGTGTCCTTTCCATACCTCTTGCGGAATCTTGCAGTCTATCGCCGTCGATGGAGATCGGTTTATCACATAACAAGTTGTTGCCACTGCTTCCGTCCACAAATCCTTTTGCAACCCGGCGTTACTCAGCATACTCCTTGCTCTCTCTAGAAGAGTCCTGTTCATGCGTTCAGCAACTCCATTTTGCTGAGGAGTATAAACCGTGGTCTTATGTCTCTCGATCCTTGCATCCTTGCAATAGCTGTCAAACTCCTTGGAAGTAAACTCACCACCATTGTCAGTTCTTAAACATTTTATTGTTCTACCAGTGCTGTTTTCTACCAATGCTCTAAACTGTTTGAAAACTGAAAAAACATCAGACTTCCTTTTCAACATGTAGGACCCACACCTTCCTAGAAAATTCATCAATGAACGACACAAAATATGACGAGCCACCATATGATCGCCGTAGGCCGGACCCCAAACATTCGAATGAATATAACAAGTATATGCCTTTACTAGTATAAGCTAAGCTCGTTTTAAATTTTTTTTGTTTACTTTGTTTTCCAAACAAGTTAATGCTTACGTAAATCTAACTTTCCAGACTTTAGATTAGGAAGTAAGTCCTGCGATCAAATTAAAAACATTTAACCCTCTTCACTCATATGCCCCAATCTTTGATGCCATAAGTGAATGGAACCACGTCATGTTCGACACCGTAGACACATGAACTGACTCGTTCTTCCTTCTAATCAAACGTATTTCCTACTTTCTTAGCTTTCATTACTAGTAAAATGAATTTATAGATTTTCATAACTCCACCTTGAATTACAGCTTTTTATATCCATTTGTGTCAAGTGCTCCCACAGAATTAGATTTTTCTAAGTCCGAGTCTCACATCCGTTAACAATTTAGTTGTGCCATCAAACATTTGCAAGTTGTATACTTCATATCCCAACAATATTAGATGTGACATCATTACCCATGTACACGACTCCATCATTAACTGATCTATACGTCTTAAACTATTCTTTATGAATACACATGTGGTTTGATGCACCGAATCTAACAACCAATGCTGATCATGATTTGACATACACGTACAACACTCTCGTCGTCATACCAACTGTATGCCGAACCCGTATTCCGCTGTAGATTTGCTCTCTTCTCCGTCAGCACCCGATTTCTTCTCTGCTTGTTGTCTCTTCCAGCCAGCTTCTTCTTCAAATGCCCCATTTGCCACAAAACCAAAGACTTTACTTTGCTCTTCCTCACTTTGAACGCGACCGCCGCGCTACTGCAGCTGCCTTTCTCTAGAACGACCTCTAGCAATCATTGCCTCCGATGTAGAGGTGTCGCATTCGACTTTCTTCCTCGTCTCCGTACAACATGGCTCCAACCACATCACAAACTCAAGGACGGCACAAGAGATTAAAGCTATGGAAGTAACAAAGTGATCCCACGATTCGGCAATGAACACAATAGAGTTATCGCCTTATCCTTCCGAATCAAATTTTACATCTAGATTTTGTAATTGTACCACTAGAGCATTGGAAACATCTGCATGGTCAAGAATCGAGGTACCTTCCTTCATCCGCAAAACCATAAAGCTCGCTCGCTTCAGAGAATCCGATCATTAAGGATTTCGTCATGTAGAGCTTTTCAAGCTTTATCCAATAGCCTCGCGCGTCTTCGATTACAATGTTGAACAACGTCATCCGCCGTACATAACCGAATTGCGCCGTAGCTCATTATCCAACTAATCCCATTCATCCTCCGTCATCAAAAGGCCTTTGCTTTTTCCCCAACAAGGCTTTCGCCACGCCTTGTTGAACCAACAGATCGTGCATCTTTAGCTTCCGTATCTCGAAATTGTTTTTTCCATTGAACTTCTCAATTTCAAACCGGCATTTTGAGTTTTCGCCATCTTGTTTCAAAGAAAAAACACAGAATTTCCGTGAACTAAATTTTAAATAAAGAATACCTTTTTTTATATATATATTTTAATCAAAAAAATTGCCCTTGCCTTATAATATGTATTATTACAATTTAAAAAAATCAAATCTATTTTAAAACCACCCTTTACCTTATAAAAAGGCCTTCACTCAAAACACAAAGTGCCACCCCTTTTTTTTAAAATATAATCTATATTACACTTTTTAAAAAAACTCCTTTAAATCGATTTAACATATCGATTTAACATATGCCATATGCACTTAAAAAAAAAAAATTACCATTCGATTTTTATGACGCATATAATAAAAAAATGGATGCCATAAAAATTTCGTAAAAAAATCGATGGCATATCATGAAACTTCAAAACGACGCAAGATAACATCGATTCAACTTATCGTTCATGGCCTATACTTGAACTCGGTTCATGGCCCGTTTAATTGTCAACTCATTCGTACGCCGCCCGATGATCGTATGACCGTCCGACGCAAGACCCGCAATTACGCACAAAGACGCCTACCAAAGAACGATTGTTTTGAACCCGCCTCTGCGTCGATCCGTTCACAATCTACCGGCACACAAAAAGGAATAGCCAGATCTCAATTGGCGTGATCTCGTAATCGTGAACAACTGCGGGTCATTCTTTTATGTTAAGACTGCCACGCACGCAAGCCTTAACGCAGCCTAGATGTTAACGCAAACTTCAGATGTCAATTCCACGCTAGCCTTAACATCTAGTTCAACGCACCCCCAACACACACGCTGTACCCAACCGCTCCACCTCCAAAGACGTGCTCCAAAATAAGCGCCACGCCTCCAACACCTGCCCGATACCAATTGTTATTATTATGCATGGAAATCATTAAACAACTAATACACAAAGAAAAACCATACACAGAAGAAGACAATGTGAAGTTTAACATGGTTCACCCAAACCTCCCGGGCTACGTCCACACAACATAGGCATCGGCAAATTTTATTAATCAAAACAAGAGATTACATAATTAATCAAATCCTCCCAAACTCTCACACTCCACACACTCCTTCAAAACAATCCGTATGGATGACTGTTATATAGCAAAGAGAATCTAACTCGCCTCATAAATCCTCTCACATCAAATTTATAGGATGCATTAATCCCTCCCAACAACCGGGAGCTAATCTAGAACTAATTCCTAATTTTACTCATCGAGATTTTTCCTATTTTATTTAAAATGAAAATCTCAACAAAATTTCATAAATGTATCCTTATAATAAGAATTTAGGAGTATATATATTTAGCTTTAAAATATTTGTTTTTAGTTTATTCTTTTCGTTATTTTCTTTGATCATTTCAATAATAAGGATGATAACACTATCAATTTATACTATAATTTAATAAGTTTTAATTGATTTCTACATTTACTTTTGTCTTTTGTTTATTAATATAGTTTTCTCGTTTCAAATTTTGTTGCCCGAAAATGCATTGATATAGATGAGGGTTTGTATCATGTTATTTTACTTCTTCCACTATTATATCTCCATTTTCTTTGAAATTTTAATTTTAATTACATTTGTGGTTTATTTCTAATATAGTTTTCTTACATCTACCTCCTATACCTCAAATTATTATATTTATGGTGGTATTTTCCTTTCCAATTTATTTTTCATTTTCTTTTACTACATCTTTAATATGCCACCATTTAATAATATTATGAAAATAAGGTTTGAATAGCATTACTTTTATAGAATATTTGAATTTTTGTTTTTCGTGTTATTTTTTATATTTGTTTCATGCACCTAAATATTGTTTTTAATTTTTTAATTTTTTTTAAAAATGGATTTAAAGTCGATTAAAAATATATTTGAATATTGGTTTTTGTCATTTCTGTGCTGACTTAGCTGAATAGGAAATATTTATTCTATTCTTTAAAACCAAAATATAATCTATTCTTTAGCAATGCATTTATTTTATTTTATTTTATTCTATTTTTTAAAAACCAAAATATTAATCTATTCTTTAAAGCCCAATTTTTTTTTTTTTTTTAAGTCATACTACATTAAACTCTTATGAAAATATCAATTAGATTAAGCTAAATATTTATGAATTCATTCATTAATATGATTAATGTATGGATTGTTAAGTTGAATTAAAGTTCATTAGATTAAGTTAAATATTTAAAAATTTGATCATTAATATACTAAATATACGGGTTCTTAATTTGTGTAATATGTCACACATACATCTGTCATATGGTGCTTACATGCCAAGTGTAGAGGAAAATGGTAGATCTAAACTAAATTCAAAAGAAAAGAAATTAATAATTATTTATGTGAAATATAATATAAATAAATTTAGTATAAAACCAACTAAAAGAAGTTAAAAAACATTATAAAAAATTATATAGATTATTTTTTTTTTTTTAAATAATATTTAAAATATATATTACTATAATTAATAATTTAAATATTATTAAATATAATTACCTTATACCATATCATTATAATTATTTATCTATTTAGATAAGATAGTGGTATTGTATAAGGTAATTATATTTAATTTTAAATATTTCATAATTTATTTATATTAAGATATATTTTTTAAATATTATTAAAAAAATAACTTATATAATATTTACAAAGTACATAACTAAACAAATATAATAAAATGAAGAATAAACAAAATAAGTGCTTAACTACAATTTCCTTTCACGATGGCCGCTGTTCAATGTATTTCTGTGTAACTACGAGTTGTGTTTGATGCGACGTTCTAAAACATTTTAGGATTTATTTTTCTAATTTAGACTTGTCTTAAACTTTATGAAATGATGAAAATTAAAAGTTGTGAAACAAAGTTATAGATATAAGAGATTAATAATTCATTTTTTATAATTTATTAATTCATTTTACATAAAAGCGGTTATCTTGTTTTTGTTTTCAGAAAAGAAGCTTGAATTTCAATTAGCTTTGAAATTTCTAATTTTTTATTATAAAATTCATTAAAATTTTGAAAAAATTAAAATATTATCTTTAATATTTTGAATATCAAAATTAATTTTTGAAATTTATATGTTAAAAATAAAATAAATTATTTTCTTTTTTTAAATTTAAATTTCTATTTTAATTAATTCATTTACCTGAAATGTCTAATTTTATAGATTTTAAAAGTAAATTGTAAAAATTAAAAATTAAAACAAAAATCAACAATAAAAAAATATACTAGTTTTTATAATAATAATATTAATAATAATATTTCAAAAATTCTTAATAATAATATAGTTTACTAGATTTATAAGAGATTTTAATTTTAAAATTTAAAATATATAAAGACACATTATCCTTTAAAATTAAAAGTATAAAAACACATAGCCTCCTTATTAAAACTACTAAAATTATTAACTAAATAATATCAAATTTATTTTATAATATTGATATTTTTTGAAATTAAATAATAAATTAAGTTAATTCATTACTTGATTTTGATTTTATTTATTGTATTTTTCACATTTTCTTATTACTATTCTTATTTTTATGGTTTGAATTAGTTAAATTTCACCTTATTATTTTTATTTTGTTTGTTTATTTATTTTATTTATATTTCTATTTTCTTATTATTTTTTTTAGTTTTACTATTTAGAATAATTAAGTTTCCGACTCTTATTTTGCTTTGATTAAAATAGTAATAATAATAAAATTAATTTAATTCTTTATTTACAACTATTTTGCATTTATTATTTTATTAATTAATAAAAATCCCCTTAATCTATTTAATTTAATGTCATGATGTGGGTTCTTCATCTTCGCTTCAAGATGAATCAAGATGGAATAAAACTTATAATTTCTTTATAGGATTTTTATCTAAAGATCTCTCCACATTCATTTTTATAACATTATTATAGTTCATTTTTTCTAACTTAAAATTACTCAAAAAAAGAGGTTCGCCATTATATGCATTCCACTATACAAAAGATATTTTAAGAACACACAACAAGATGATCAGATCTCATGTTTATAAAACTGTATTTGTTTCTTATAGTTTTAACCTCTAATAATCAATTTTTAAAAACTTTTGTGCTTGTCCCATATATATATATATATATATATATATATATATATATAACAAATTGGGGATGATGGAATCTCACCTGTTCAATCCCCACATAGTGGTTACTTTCGACACATTGACATAAGAAACCAGGGAGTTCATGAAGATAATAATTGGGAGAGGGAGGCTTTGGTGTTGTGTACAAGGTAAGATGCAAGTAGGCATTACAATTATATCTAGTTTGTAATTTATTAAGAAATGAGAAGTTTCCATAATCAGGTTGAAAGGCAAATGAGAGTAAGACAATAACAGCAGTTGCAACTCTTCTATTGATCACACAAACTTGATTCATTACAATGAACCCTAGTGAAGGGTATTTAAATCTTTTCCAACTAGAAAATCAATGCAAAGTAACTCCATATGCAACCACACACTAAATTTGACTTGGCCACTTCTGGGCCCTAGCAAACTTTTCATGAGGGATTTAATTTTAGCTGTTATTTTAATACTGTGCCTCCTTAATTATGATCGTTAAACTAAGACATGACTCCATGAGAACTCAAACATGTTTGCTTGTCTATGTCTCAGCAACCTAGGCTAACAACACCTAAGTTTCTTTTGTGAAACTCAAACAAATATTTTTCTAATGACATAGTAAATATATCATCCAATTGATCATTCAATTTATACAAGGAAGTATTTCCATTGCTCACAAGTTCTCTAATAAAACATTTTGTATCAATATGCTTGTTTTTTTATGAAACACACTATTATTGGATAGTAATCACTTATGTTGTCACAATATATTGTTGTTGGTCCTTTGGTTGTAGTCTACGAGTCCATCAAACACTCTTCTTAAACTACATTTTCGACATGCTTCTAATGTTGTCATACATATTCACTTCTAGTCAGTAAAAGTGTCACAATAGCTCTTTGTTATATGCCCATGAAATCACACCTAAATCAAGATGGAACATGATAAACTGCATTCTTCCTATCATCTAGTTGTCTACAAAATCACTATCTCTATATCCAATCAACTTATTTTTCGTATTTTCATACATTATGCCACAATCTCTAGTTCCTATTATGTATCACAGATCAGATTTTCCTCTTCTCCAATGCGTGTCTTTTGTACTCATAAATCCGGAAATCAAACTTACTCCTTGCATAATATTTGGTCTTGTAGATGTGAGATACATGAGGCTACCAAAAAATTTTTTTAATAGATTTGGATTGACATATGATCCTTCATCATCCTTAATATTAGGTCCCTATGTTACCAGCTTAGTCCCTTATTGTTGTTATTGTAGCCCCCTTATTACATATGTACTTCAGAACCCCCATATTCTTATTATTGTGCCTTACATTGATATTGATAGTTCATTAGTATTATATTTATGAGCCTCCACAAACTCCTATCTATAGAAAAGAGGTTTGTCATTTTTATCGTCCAAGAATTATTCATTTATGTAATGTAAAGTGAGGATCTCCCCTCGAAGTGGTTTATTTCATGCATTGATCTCTCTTTTCTTCTATTTTGGAGCTCAAGTTTCATGGCATCTGGTATTAGGAGCTTTGGATTCTTAGGCTTCACGTCTCCAATACGTCATCGTGGTATTTTCACTATAATTTTTTTGCCCAGGGTTCGACACTAAAAAAAACACCCATTTCAAAGACTTCCCGAGGAACTTCATGTAAAAATTTCAAATCTTGGTGCACAACATTTTCGGAGTATGATCTTATGGAAGTTATGGTTTTTCATGCCTCAATTTCATCTAAAAGAGGTGACCTTGGGAAAATCGTCATAATTTCACTCTAGAATTGATTGGAATTATGTAAGAAGGAAAAAAGTACACAACCGTAGTTTCCTATGTATCAATAGAGTCGAAGGAGGAAACACGTATACGTGGCATGTTGTACAAGTTCGCTCTTATCGAACTGGCCCATAATTAGGTCATTATGGGATATTGGTCATAACGTTGCCTTGAAGAATCCAAATCATGTTATTCGTGGAATTGGAAAGAAGCCTATAGGGATACTTAGACCGAAGATAAAATCTCTGATCTAGAATTACAAAGATACATTAGTTCCAATATCATTCTCAAAATCAAGAAAAATGTGTATTTGTTTTTCGAATTGCATGTCTTGTTTGAAAATCACAGTTTATCCAAGTGTATGTATTTAAAAGGGTTAGGGTGCTGAGAGTTGGGCTTATATGCACCTCTCAGATAGAATTCAATACCCATTACACCCTCATAATACTATATTAAGTGACTCATAAGAGGAATAAGTAAAACATGATATATAAAAATTTCAAGAGCAAGTGCAATAAAAATTTTCTCTTGCAAAGAGAAAAAAATGAAATGGAAGTTTTGAAGAAAGGCATGGAAGCTAAGATGGATGGTTCAAGAAGGGCGTGGAAGCTAATATGGATGGTTTCTGAAGAATGCATGGAATCTAAGATGGATGGCATGGAAGCTAAGATGGATGACATGGAAGCTAACATGGAAGACATGAAGAATGATTTAAATGTGGACATGGAAGGTTTGAAGGAAGGTTTGACAAAAGTTGATACAAGAAATGATTCTAATGGTGAAAAGGTAGTACAGAAACTCATGATGAGAAAAAATGTTAATCATGATTTACAAACTCTAATGTTAGATGGAAGAACCACCATTCCAAATATGGATATGAGGAATTTTGATGGAAATGATCCCATAACATGGATACTACATATGATTAAATATTTTGATCTCAATAATGTGCAACGACAAAAGGTACACATTGCAACTTTACATTTAGAACAAAATACATTTGTAAGAATATCGATGGCTTTTTCACGTAAAAAAAATTTCACTTGTTCAATTTTTACGGAGGAAATGATAGATAAAGTGATGACGATACAAAGAGCAAATACCCATCTTTAGCCAATCCAAATATCTCAAACAAAAGGGTTAAGTGGTAGAGCACATTGAGAACTTCCTAAAATTAAATATAAGGGTAATTGATATTCGAGAGGAACACATGATTGATGTCTTCATAGGGAATTGAAAGGATAATATCCACCATGAGGTTTTCTCTTGGGAACCCGATTCATTCGAGAAGGCATTCAAAGCAGAAAATTAATGTAAAATTATGGCAATAAGAAGCTTACCACTACATCTATAAATATGGAAGTGTTACTTCCGATCTACACTTAAGGCCGACATCAAAACAATTGAAGAAAAGAGCAAAGGGATTTGCTGGCTAATGGGGATAGAAAATACACTAAAGGTCATAAGTGGGGCTGAGAAGAATTATTTTTACATAGATTGTGAATAGAGAAAGACAAGAAACTTGAAAGAAGAGGATATATTCTAGGAACCAACCCTAGAGAATGGAGAGATGAGTCTAACAATATCGTGTAATGCATTGGCGAGGAATTACCACTCCTAAAACTCTCAAGATAGAAGGACATATCAAGACTAAAAAGGTATACGATGTTGATTGATTCAGATAGTACCCATAATTTTATTCATTGCAAGGTAGCCAAGGAATTGAATTTCTTCCTATACCTAGCACCATAATGTCAAGTGATGGTTGCAAATGGTGGAACTATAAATTTTCTAGAAAATTCCATAATATCAAGCTAACCATGGGGGAATATGTATTGAATATTCCAATGCTTTCCATTACAATGGAGTTGTTGATGTTGTACTAGGAGTATAATGGTTACAATCGTTGTGACAATAACTTTTAATTTTCAAGGACTTTTTCTAAAATTTTTTCTGAAGGAAACGAAGTTGAATTACTTCGGCATCGCAATAGCCGAGAAAGATAATAAGCTCTAATTTCATGACAAATATTCCGAAGAAAGAACAAAAAGACGTGATTGAACAATTATGCTCACCGGAAATTCCAACATGAAAATCATCTATTTCTCAAGATCTCCAAAGTATTGGAAAATCATTCCAAGGTGTTTGAAATTCCCAAAGCACTCCCAATCTATTCATGATCATCATCATTCTATTTATTTTATTCTAGAAGTGTTCATCCAAACATTAGGCCTTACGTATATCCTTATGTCCAAAAGAGAAAAATTTAACGTATGATTGGAGAAATCTTAAAGGCTTCTATAATTCAAACTAGTCAATGTTCTTCTCTTCTCTAAGTAGTATTGGTGCACGAGAAGGATGGACTGGGCACAGTCCTGACAGGAGTTCAATAAGCTCATTATTAAAGATAAATTTCGCATTCCCGTGATTTATGAATTATTGGATGAATTAAGTATGGATAAATATGTTTTACCAAGTTGGATCAAGTGATATCATCAAATTAGAATGAAGATCGCAAATATTCCGAAAACAACATTTCGAACTCATGAGGGTCATTATGAATTTTTGGTCATGCTCTTTTCTTTAACAATGCACCTTCAACATTTCAAGGGTTGATGAATTCCATTTTCTTCAAACCCTTCCTAGGAAAATTTGTGTTATTATTTTTTGATGATATAATAATCTACAATAGGTCTTGAAGGATCAAGTTCAACATGCTGGATGTTGTGCTAAAACTATTGAGGAGAAAAATTTATATGCAAAAAAACCTCCAAATGTTTCTTTGGAGTACAAGAGTTGAACATTTGGGTCATATTGTAGCCCGCGAGGGTGTTAAGGTAGACCCCAACAAAATTAAACCATTAAGGAATGAACATTCCCCATAACCATAAAGAAGTTGCTTGGATTTCTCAAGTTAATAATGTGGTATTATCACAAAGTTTTTTAAGAATTATGGGAGAATAGGCGGCACTTATAAAAAAATTATTGAAGAAAGATGTACATTTTCAAGGACTCATGAAGCAACTAAGGCCTTTGAACATCTTAAAGAGGCAATGTGCTTAGCACCGATCTTAGCTACCCTAGACTTCACAAACTTTATTGTGGAATGTGATGCTCGCAGTAATCGTGCTACTTGATGCAAGAAGGAAGAACCATTTCTTTGAAAGTCATTCAATCAAAAGAAAGTATTTACATAAAGCTATTTATGAGATGGAAATATTGGCAATACTATGTGCACTAAAGAAATGTGACCTTACCTAATGGAAGATTCTTCAAGGTGTAAAACTGATCATGATAGTCTTAAATAATTTTTGGAACCAAGACTATTTTCGTAAGAATGAAAAAAATGGGTCACAAAAATGTTGGGTTATGCCTTTGAAATCATCTAAGGCAAGGGAAGCAAATTTTGTTGCATATGAACTCTCAATAAAGGATGAAGAGGTGGAAGTATCTTTGTGATAATTTTATTATATAACCCATTTGATAAACTGAAGCAAGGGATGAATGGAATAAGGATGAACAAGTGTGGACACTCATTCAAAATTTACAAGAAGATCCTAGTACGTCTAATACATTTAGTTGGAATAATGATTGCTTCGGTACAAATATCGCTTATATATTTGTAATAATTCCCAACTAAAACAAAGATTCTTTGAATTACACACTTGTCCCTCTATAGAGGACACTCATGATTTAAAACTTACCACTAGGTGAAGAAAGATTTTTTTGGGATGGCCTGAATATGATATTAAAATTTTTATGTGGTGGAATGTTTGGTTTGCGAGCAAATAAAGATGATACAATTAAGACCCGAGCCCCGGCATACCTTTATCCATTCTAAGTCACTCTTTGGGAGGATATTTCAATGGATTTTACCATAGGTTTACCTAATTTCTCAAAGAAAGAGTGTCATCATGGTGGTAGTTGATAGAGTTACCAATTATTAACACTTTTGCATTATCTCATCCATTTAAAGCAAGAATAGTTGCTATTGCATTTATGGAAACAAATTCAAAAGCTACATGGAAATCCAAATATACTGTGAAGTTTGGCTGAGATCCCATTTTACCGGAAATTTTTGACGGAATTAGTTTCTTGTTTGGTACTAACTAGCTCATAACTCATATTATCCTTGGCCCGATGGGAAAAATGAGATAGTGAACAAATATTTGGAAGGATAACTTCGTTGTTTTGTATCCTATAAAGAACACAATGGGTCAAGTGGTTTCCCTCTAGCTTAATGGTTGCATAACACTTCCTTCCACACTCAACAAAAACGACCCCATTTATGGCACTTTATGGATATCATCCACCGTCCATCACACCATCTTTAAGAGAAATTCTAAGGTCTACAAGGAATATCACATCAAGCATCAACAACAAGTTCTTCAAGTCTTGTAAAAAAATAACCCAAATTTGGCACAAAATCGGGCTGAAACAACAGGGAGATCAACATCACTTGGGCGAGAAGTTTTGATGTAAGAACTGGTATTTTTACGACTACAACCATACAAACAAATGTCCCTCAAGAAAGCTAAGAATAATAAATTATCTCCAAAGTACTATGGTCCTTACAAGGTAGCTTTCGCAAAATATTGGTACTATGGTACAAATGGATCTTCATGCTTCTTCTCGAGTGCATCCAAACTTTCCATATTTCATGTTTAAAGAAGGGTTATAGGTGAAAAATTTAGTTCCAAACAATATTTCAAGAACTCGATTAGGAAGGAAAAATCATATTGGAACCTCACAGCTAGAAACAAGAACTTTGACAATTACGAAATCGATCAATTCTGGGAGTATCTCTACCAAGTGGAAGAATTTACCCACTAAAGATTCCACATGGGAGGGTGAGAATTTTATACAAAAGCATCCGTAGCTATCAAAGAGGACAACACTTTTTTGAAGGAGAGGCATGTAGTCCCCATTACTAGTATAGTCCCTTTTTATTGTTAGTGTAGCCCCTATTATTATTATTGAATCCTCAGAACCCCCATATTGTTATTATTTTTTGTAACTCCCTAAATTATTATTAGGTCGACTTGGATATATTGCCAGGACCCCGTGGACTCCCAGCTATAGAAAGGACTTTGTCATTTATATCATCCAAGAATCGTTCATTTATGTAATGTGCATGAGGTTTCAAAGTAGCTTATTTCAAGGCGTTGACTTTTTCTTCTATTGCTGGAGCTCGTTTCATAACACTTATATTTAACTTTGTACCTATTGCACCGGTGTAGGGATAGTTTTAAATTCTCCATATTGAATGATGTTAAAATCTCTAGCATATTTATTTGGAAAATAAATAATTCCTTTTTCAAATTACTAAACTCTATGCCAAGAAAATATTTCTGAGACCAAGATCTCGTCATCTCAAATTATTTCATCATGGCCGCTTTTAAATTCATCTTAACCAAGTTCACTCAGAAAACCATGTCATCAACATATAAGAAAACAATCAAAATTTTTTACATTCTCGCTCACCTTTATATACAAAGTAGGCTCAATTTTCTTCACAAAATCACCCTGATGATATAACCATCAACTATGTTTATACCAATCTATAGGTGGCTACTTCAATTCACAAGCACTTTCTTCAACCTATAAACTTTATCTTATTTACCTTAAACTTCATATCCCGAGGCTACTGCATACATTTATTCTTCTTCTAGAATTCCATTCAAGAAGTTTAATTTCACACGACCTAATATAATTCCAACTTTTTGTGAGTTTTGTGCTCTTACAAATTCTCTTATAGTATCCAATCGGCTACTAGAGAAAAATTTCTCCAAAATATATTCTCAATATTACTGAGAATCCTTTTTGTACAAGTCTATTTTTAAATCACATTTTCACCTTTCTCATTCATCTTTGTCTTGTACACCCATTTCACACCAATGAGATTTATCCTTTGCAAATAAACCAAATCCCATTTATCATTATTTTCAATAGCTTCAATTTCATCATCCATGGCTTGCACCCAAATTACATCTCCAATGCTTCTTCAAACAATGAAGGTTGGAATGACAACAATGAAAGTTAGTTTGAACTAACCTTCAAATCATCATAAATATCTTCGAATTCTCTATATTTCTCTTACCGTTGTTTGATTCATCACCCGTATCGTTGCAGTTGTTTGGGAATTTTGGTCATGATCTACTTGAAGATCCATGTTTCTCGTAAAATCTTGGAGTCCTTGTCAGGCATGACTTTAGGTGTCTTCAGATTCTAGCTACTCATTTTATGCTACATCATCTTCTTCCATCAATGGTGCTTATCCATCAACTATTTTGTCTATAGTCCCATTCCATGACTCCTTTTATTTGAATATACAACATCTATGCTAATTATAGTATTATTCATGATACATTGCTAATTTGCAAGGTTTTTAATGTCTATGTAACCATTAAATATGCATTTTCTATTTTTATCATCCAAATCTCCTCTTTTCTCTTTAGGCATTATGTATAGGCTACACATCCAAACACCCCGATATGAGATACACCGTACATACTTGACCATGCTTTTTATGGTACTGCTCATCACACTGCTTGTAGTGGATCTTTATCACATAAACAACGCATGAAACTACTTCGCCTAATACTATTAATAAGTTTCTTCCTTTTAAATGTTGTTTCCTGCTATGCTTATACGGTGTTGTTATTTTCTCTACTACACGTTTCTTTTGTGGTGTATATTTGGTTGTAAATAGTCTTCTGATTCCATGTTCTTTTTGGCAATCATAGAATTCCTTCTAATCATATTATCCACCATGATCTCACATCAATATCTTGATCTTCCGATCACTTTGGTTCTCTAAGGCTTTGAATTCTTTGAACTTTTCAAAGGTTTCATCACTTTTCTTCAAGAATTAAACCCATGTACTTTTTCTATAATCATAAATGAATGTTAGGAAGTAGAAACTTCCACCAATCAACTGTCCTCGTAGGTCTACACAAGTGGGTATGCACTAGCTCAACATATCTCTTTTCTCCGTATGCATCCAAAAAGTGAAAGTGTTCAAACCAAAAGTGCTATAACCAATAATCATTAACATGAAACTCGTAAAGAACCGACTTGATCACTTTAATTTATGATTAGAGGAAGGAGTTTATTCATTATCATCCGCACCTCCTTTCTATCACTTTTCTTGGGGTCTTGTAATATATAATACACTTGTCCCTAAAAGATACATTTGTATCCCTTTCCGCATCATATTGACCACAATTTATCAAATTATTATTTGGTGTCAAAGAACATAAATATTCCCATGGGATTGTCTATGGCTCTCGTTTGGTGAGAATTTTGACCACTCCATTTCCATCTACATCCACAGCCTGGCCGCCTCCCAACTTTACTCTCGCCTTCACAGATTGATCCATTTTTCATCCAATTCTTTGTTTCTTGTCATGTGTTTATTGAAACTAATATCTAATAGCCACACATTATTAGAATGTTCATGGTATGGAAATATAGGAACATGGATTTAGTATTCTATGTGTAGTGACATTAACTTCTCAGTTTCCTTGATCAACTATCATCTTCTTGGAATCCACAAAAGTATTAGTGAATTGTAAATTTATTACAATAATAACACCTCACCTTTGATTTGTCAAACCTTTGAGTATTTTTGAAGTTTATGTTGCTTCTTCCACTTTAATTTTCATGCTTTTCTCGGTCATCCTCCGCCTCTCGATCTAATTTACCTCGACCTTCTCTTTGGAAATAGAAAACTCAGCTTTGAAAGAAATTTCTGGGAGTGGAATCCCTATATTTGTCTATCTCACTCATGGGATAGAAGTGATCCCATCAACATATCAATTGTCAATGTCTCTAAATCCCTCGTGTCTATGGCTTCTACCACAACATCAAATTTGGTAGAAAAATATAAATGGACCTTCTCAACCACTGCTTTTTTCTTTAATATCTTCACCATAAATTTTTAAATCATTTACAACAAGCCATGACACGAATCATGAATGAATTGATATCCTTTGTCTCCTTCATATCCGTGTAGTTTCAAAATATTTTCTAGTATGCTACAACTTAACAATATTAACTTTGGTCATAATTTTATGATTGGACGCCAAGGTCTCCCATGCTTTTTTTGTGGAAGAGATGACCATAATATTCGGAACACTTCTTGGTCCACTCACTAGATAAGCCGCAACGCTTGTGAAATCTCTTCTTGTCTTTCTCCATAGTTCCCTCCTCTAGACAGTGAGGTTGTGTCTTTCCCGCTTCCACTCCGAGGTGTCTAAAACCAACCGGACATGATCCAAAATATCATGAGCCTTCAACATGGCCTCCATTAAAGTCCCACATCATAATTGTTCCTATGTAACTGTGGGAACTAAGCCTTGAAATTTATAGCCCATCTTTTCTTCAAACTTCTCTTCAACCTTATTTATAAAATTTTAAGCAAAGCCTTATAAATAACCCTCAATTAATATTATTTTTTATATAAATAATATTTAAATTAAAATCTTAAAAACTTTTATATAATTATTTTAAGAAAATAGTTATGTATTAACGAACCCTTTTGAGTCTTTAAAATATATTAAAAATAGTCCTTAAAAACCATCTTTAACTCTTTATGAGAGCTTTTTCAGAGTGGAAAATTGAAAAAAATTGAACCTTGACTTTTCCAGAACTTAATGTTTCTGGTCTATGAACCTATTGCGGTTAACACTCCACCAATAAGGAAAGCTTGTATTTAGGAGCTAATGCTAAGTCTAATGTGTTTCTGTTAAGTCCACGATGTCATGTTAGTGAGCCAATGTTGTCAATGCGACCTTTCTAAGTCCACGAGCCTTATAACACCCCGAATACCACTTATGTCCATTATAGCTCAACTGCAAAAACAAAAAAAGAAGTCTTCTCCTCACGGATTACTCATTTTCGATTTTTCTCCGGATCTTTGTAACATCGCTCCGATACCAATTTTTTCGAAGAGCAAGGAGTAACACAATAACACGAGTTTTTTATATTCTATTGATCACAAAAACTTTGATTCATTATAATGAACCCTGAAGGGTATTTAACCGTCTCCAACTAGAAACTCCCCTAAACTAACTCGACATGCAACCAAACACAATCAACTTTGACTAACTCTCTTAAATTGTATTAAACTCTTTCATGGTAGAATTAATTAGATATTTTAACAATCTCAAAATGATATTTTATTAATGATTGCAGAGTGGTGAGGGTATGGCTTCCGAAGGCAACAATAGCTATGAAGAAGTTATTCTTAACATCCTGTTAAGGAACATGAGACTATGAATGAAATAAAACTTGTAGCCAAAATTCGACATCAAAATATTGTATAACTACTTGGCTATTTTGTCGAAGGAACATAAAGGTTTTTTATGAGTATCACTTTCCTAATAAAATCTTTCACACCTTCCTCCCGAGTAGGTAATCCTAAAATTTTATTTTTATTTATTTATTTATTTAGATGACGAAATATGTTTTTGATAGTAATGATAGAGAAATGTTGACATTTGATGGTTGGATGTTTTGGCTGCAGGCCATAAAAATGTAGAGTTCTCATTTCCAAAAGTGTTATAACATCATAATGGGAATAACACCTAGCCTTCTCTTATCTTCACAAGGATTCACAACTCCATTATTCATCTAGATTAGGGGTAAACAACATTCTTCTAGAAGATAAGTTGAATCCCATGATAGCATACTTTGGATTGGCCGACATTTTCTTGATGATGAGACTATAAAATTATTAGAGAGAAAAAATATGATCTATTTAAGAATAATTGCACAAAATTACGAGAGTTGAAAATAAAAAAATAGAATGAGAATGAATTTGATTCATCAATATTGGTTTGAAAATCAATACATAAAGCAACTAAGTTAAATTCGATGTACATGCAATAAATATGGATAATTAAAGCTAATCAAGCTAATCAAGGAGTGTTTGTTACTATGAAGATGCAACACATGCAAGTACTAGAGTTAACTAACTAAATCCAAGTGAACACCACATTTAAGCACTGATGAATCCACAAGCCAAGTGAAAATTCATGTAATAACTAGAGTTGAATCAGCTAATTAAGCATAATTATGTGACGTACACAAACATCCCCTCCAACATAACTTAGGTGAGTGTGATGCAAAATGAATGAGTTCCAGAACAAGGCCATTTTAGGTACCCAGTTATACAATGTATGAAAAGAGGAAAGAGGGAAACCTGGGTGGGAAGAAACCCCACCCCTATAAAGTAATAAGAAAAGTAGAGAAACTAATAGTATTGCGTCCCCTCACCCCTATGTTTATATCGTAGAAATCAAAACTTTGGCTCGCTGAAAGCTTGGTAAAGATATCGTAGACTGCCGAAACTGCATACACAATGAAAGACCGATGATCCCATCATGGATATAGATGAATAAGATTCATTTTTCGAAGTAGAGGTATCAAATCCCAAGGCTTGACTGCTGACTAAATTTCCTTATACATGGTTGCATGCTAGTATGGATTCCCGTAATTTCATCATGCATTCGACGATCATATTCATGTACCCTATATGCATGGATAGGAATGGTTGTTCAGGGATGCATGCATGTGCATGTGTGGCTTTAGATATTCTTTATGGACGCATACATGCGGATACATGGTGTTATACATGCCTCTCTAGATGCATGCATGGGCATGCATGTGGCTTTGCAACTGAGAGTGCATGTGGTCATCATTAAATCGAGACCCTTCATGCATCATCAACATCATCAATAGACTAATTAAAGTCCTCTTCTATGTTTTTTTGAAAGTAGTGGTTTCATCACTAGCGTAGGAATATATTTCCACATGTGTGATATCTTCATTATTGGAAAAGATGAAATTATCATCTACAAATGTGCTCGTTTAGCACAAGAGGAAGCAAAGTCTTCTGCTCAACATTGTCTCGAGAATATCTTCCACGTTATTGGAGTCTTCAACAATTTCCATGACTTCTATAATAACTCAAGCTCTTTGCCTCCAAGTGGTCTTATTCTAGATCATTTTCATCACCATATAATCATTTCAATGTCTAGATTTTAGGGTGATTCAATATTTCCGATCTAATAAAGAATATCAATGACAGATAGACACAATCTTCCATAAGGCATGGTCGCATCCATTAAGCTAACTTCTCATCCCGTGACATTGGTTCTCAGTTTCAACTCACATGGCTATTTGGTACAAGCCTTTGCTCCTAAGATGAAGCAAAATCATTGGCTTCGATTCATAGTAATTGTATGGAGTCGAATGGTGGAAGTTGGGAATTCCATTCTTTTCACTTTGTGGTTGTAGCAACAATTGCGAAAATTCTTTCATATTCTCATCCCCATATAAAATCTCCTAATCATTTCGAATGCTCTCATCTTCAAACCCGCAAAAATTGTCTGTGCAACTTCTCCAAGCCCTTGTAGTTCGTATACCATGTAATTATATTAGAGCACAAATATCAATATAGCTAAAGAATAATTGCACAAACTTCGCGAGAGTTGAAAAGGAAAAATTAGAATCCGAGAATGAATTTGATTCATCAATATTGGTTTGTGAATCAATACATAGCAACTAAGTTAAGCTTATTTGTACATGCAACAATATCTATGGATAATTAGAGCTAAATGAAGCTAAGTATGCTTTATGTTATGTTAGAAAACATGAAATCACTAGAGTTAACTAACTAAAACAAAGTGCATATTATATGTAAGTACTCAAGTTAACTAGCTGAATTTAAGTGCACATTACATGCAATAACTAGAGTTGAACTCGAAGCTAATAAAGGCTAACTATGTGCATGTACACCTCAACAAGGACTCATGTTCACACTAGATTTCGTGAGACATAATAAGCAAGTGTTTAGGTGTTAAGAAATAAGCAAGAGTAGAGGTTATTTATTGTATAGGTGTTAAGAAATAAAAATTCATTACATTAGGCATTTCTCAAGTTTTTTGAGTTTTTATTATCGTTGGTTATATAGTTCCATAGTATGTAATGTTTGGGGTTCATCCGTAAAAGAAGATGTTTACAATTCAAAGTGTCGTTCTTTCGAAAAATGTGAAGAAGAAGACAAAGTGACATCTACATTCAAGAGGAAACTCACAAAACCTTTAGAGTGGATGAGCTTCCATCGTTTTATGAATCACTTCAAGGTTTGGCTTCCCCAAATTTTGCCGTAAATTAACTATAAATTTCGTGAGGACCAAATTAAATTGGGGCTATAATCTTATATGAATGCAGGATGGAGATTGTAATCACTCTCTCACCTCGCTAGTTTTGCCAACGCTTTGTATTGTACATATTATTTGTTCTATCAATGTCATATTGCCCATATTATTTATTGAGATAATTCTGCAATGGTAATGTACATAAAGAACGATAAAGAGACATGTCCACACCTTTAACTACAAAACACCGATTTTTAATTTAAAAGATGAATAATGTTTTTCCAATTATATTTTTAAATATAACTAAAAAAAAACGTTGATTTAGTCAAATTAATATAGAAATTTTATATTTATTTATTTAAAATTAAAATTAAAATTCATGTTATACTATAAATTTAATAGATATATTTAATTTAATGTTTTTTTAGTAATAGTGTATAATTTAAATATTTTAAAATATATATATATATATATATATATATATATATATATATATATATATACATACAGGATAGTTTATTCAGACTGTCTCGATGAAGGTTGGTTGTGTCTACAAGGTGATGGAAACATATTAAAACTAGTTACCCAGATGCAGGATCATTAAACTTAACTGCAATAAACTCACATAGTTTATCATGTGGTGTGAGTTTATTACGTATCACATGGTTTGAGAAATACTACCCACTAGCATTTAGTATCTAAGTTAACTAAGTTTATTAATATGTTTCTTCCATCTAGCATAGACACAAAAGAGCCTTCATCGATTTGATTCTCGGACTAAACACATCATTAAATAAAATTATGCTAATAAAATTTGACAATTTATTTATATTAAAAAAATATTATTTAATTAATAAGGAACGAATTTTTGAAGGAGGGCCATATTTTTTATATTAGGGTAGGCTCTTTCTGATGCCAGTGGGAATAATGCTACAATCCAAACCAAGAACAATTTCTTGTAGCGCCGCATGGGCTCGTCGTTTAGCCTCCCAATGGATTTCTCTAGGATTCAGATATTCGAAGGTATAGAAAATTCTTTTAGAAGTTTTGTTAAGATAGCGTAAACTACTCACTCATGGTCATATACTTTGTTGTAATCTATGTATATATGAATATTTCTAAGCCATTTCCCGAAACGATTGAGTTTAGAGTATGAAGAAATTCGCAAGAGCTTCGACTATGAGTATATCCCTTTTCGATGCCTGAGATGCCATGAGTATGGGAATATTTATAAGTCATGCCCTCCCTTTAATTTTCAAAAGGAGCGTTGTAATCAAATAGAAAATCCTCTAATCCTAAATAGGGCCGCCAACGAGAGGATGGGATCTATCATCGTTACAAACAAAAAACGAAAAATAAATCATTAGTCAGCTTAAAAACCCCCAAAGGTATAAAACCTCAAAAACCCCTATGAAACTTTGCAGAGAAGGAGAACTATTGAATGCAAAGGAAGATAGCACAAAATTTCATCAAGGGTTTCTAATCAAAAAAGCTCTATCAACAAAATGAAACGCCGGACAATATTGGAGACAGAAGATAGTAGTATGTTGAACCGACAACAATGGATATAGAACAGACAAGAGGATCTGAAAAGTGTAAGAAAGAGTATTGAAATGCCTATTGTATGAATGAGGGAATCTTCGATGATAGGTTCATTCCCGGAGATCGAAGAAACTTTATAAAGAAATCCTCGAACACTATTTGACATCTCAAGTGCAAAAGGAAGTTCAAGAACAGCAAGTTGTTTCAAAAGGCCCTAACCTGCCTACAAAAGGAACAAAGAAAGAGGAAGAAGGACATCAAGTAGAACTACAAGCACCCAGTTGGAGATACATTAATACAGAAAGATAATACCGTTAACACCCAGATTTCAACAACTTCCCAAAGTTACCGGGATGAAAGTAATCTCCTGAATATCGGGAGGCCTAAATAGCAAAGGCAAACAAGATATCTTAAGGAAATATTGAAAACTCGAGAAACCTTAGGTAATGTTAATCCAAGAAACGAAAGTATCGAGACAAGCTTGAATATATGCTTAAATATTTTAAAAACTATTTTTTAAGGTGATGGCGATTGATTTCAAGAGGCATGGAAGGGGGAATAGCCATTTTATGGAATCCAAAGAAAATAGTAGGGAAGGATGGATGGGTCTCCCGAGAATTCTATCAAGTACTTTTAGACAAATTGGGTCACAAGAAAGGATTCTCATATCATAGCCAGGGCCTCCAATTCCAAGAGAAGAGAGGAGTTCTACAAAGCATGTGAACTTTTAAATAATATGCATCGTGAAAAAAATATTGGCTTCTGCGGGAGATTTTAATATGATACTAAATTTGATCGAAAAAAAGGAGGAATAAGGAGAGAAGACCCAAAGATGGAGCTTTAGAGACTGTTAATAGATCTTCATCTAAGAGACATTCCCACGGTGAATGGGAATTTTACTTGGAAGGTCAGATATGTGGAGAAATACATCAAATAGTATCACGATTGGACCATTTCATACTTTGAAAACTCTAGTAACTCGATGCCTACTATGAAGAAACGATTTTACCAATGCTTGACTTATCATTATCGATTATAATATATATAGATGTAAAATAAGGTCCGAGGAATAGACCGTTTCGATTTGAATTATTTTGGTTAAGAGATCCTAAATTTCGGAAAAAGCTAAACACCGTGGGAAACTACTAGATTACAGTAGAAATAAGATGAATTCCTTTCATCTTAGATTGAAACAGCTTAAAGTTACGTAAATAATAGGATGGAATAGAAACAGACTTGGAAACATCTAGCGTATTAGATTCGTTTAAAATAAAAAATGAAAGAGATACAAGAAAAATGATCCTTGATTGCGTGATTTAAGCACTCACAATAGAAGAAGGAAATACTCGCCTCGTAGAAGAATGCGAGTAGCAAGCAGATCTGTGGAAGCAAAATCAAGGATCCAATGGCTAAAGGAAGGAGAGAAACACAATTTTTTTTCAAAAAATGATGATACAAAGGAGACAACATAATAGAATCTTCTCATTGAAAGATCAAAATGGAAACCGACTACTTCAACATGAGGAAATGGAAAAGGTACTTTTTGATCACTTTGAAAAATTTATTACAAACTCAAATCGAATAGACAGCAAATATTGATAAAATAACATGTCTCATTTTGTTAGTAGTAACCAAAGAGAAGAACTTAGCTTTATTAAGGGAAATTAGTATGGAAGAAGTTAAAGAAGTTGTAAATGAATATGCCTAGGAATAAGGCGCCAGGACCGGACAGTTTCACAACTGAATTCTTTAAAGCCTCCTGGAACTTCATGGGTCAAGATATTTGGGAGTTGGTTGAGGAATACAGGAGGAAACATAATGTTTACCCTGCTCTGAATGCAACATTCCTAACTCTCATCCCTAAACAGGAAAATTCGAACACTCCTGTAGGTTTCAAACCTATAGCTCTATGTAATGTAATTTATAAAATATTATCTACCATCATGGTAAATAGACTCAAACCTCTTCTGCCTAGTCTGATTTCTCTGAAACACACTAGTTTTGTCAAGGGAAGACAAATATTAGATGGAATTTTTACATCCCTGGAAGAAATCCACTCGTTAAAGACTCTTAAAATGAAGGGTATGCTCATAAAATTGGACCTCTCTAAAGCGTATGACCGGATTAGTTGGCCTTATTTGATAATTGTTCTGAAAGCGTTTGGTTTTGATAATAGATGGTTACAGTGGCCACAATCATTCATATCATCCCGTAATTTCTCCATTTTACTCAATGGAATTCCATCCCATCCTTTTAATATAACCAGAGGTCTCTGACAGGGATATCCACTATCACCATTCTTATTTATATTAGTAGCGGAAGGACTGGGGAGATTAATTAAGGCTCATTTAGCAGAAGGACAGATACAGGGTTTAAAATTATGGGGACCAGCTCTTTCCTTGACCCACCAACAGTTTCTTGATGATATTCTCTTATTCTTCCAGGCTTCGGTGAGAGAGGCAAAATCCATTTTAAAGATTCTGGAAACCTTCATGGAGGCATCAAGTACTCTTGTCAATACTGATAAATCAAATGTTTTTTTTTTCAATGCTAATGATGCCACTCAAATATTTCTAGCTAGAATGCTAGGTTTCAATATAGGTACTTTCCCCATGAAGTACCCGGGTGTTGCTTTAAATACCTCCCCTTTAAGAATCGCAGATTGGAAAGATCTCATTACCAGAGTGGAGAAAAAAATTCATAATTGGGAATTTAGAGTGTTGAATGCTCCAGGAATATTAATCATGCTAAAATCAGTTCTTCAATCTCTTCCTCTTTATCAATTACCAGGGATAGCAGCCCCAAAAATCACTTGCAACCAATTAGTGAATATGCTCAAGAAATTTCTTTGGCAAGGTGCGCAGGATAACAAGAAATGGGCACTACTTTCATGAGATAAACTAATCAAAGAAAAATCAGTAGGAGGATTGGGTCTTCGTGATCCATATGTTTTAAATCAGGTCATGGGGGCCAAACTGTGGTGGATATGGATCCAAGGAGATCAAGATCTATGGAAGCTTATATGGGAAAAGAAATATGGTATGCCTCAATCTGTAACTGGAAAATTAAAAGTGGATATTGTACCAAAAGGGTCTACTATTTGGAATCTTGCAGTAGTTAATAGAAATTTAATCCGCCAACATAGTCTTTGGGAAGTGAGGGAAGGAAGAACGACACTTTTTTGGGAAGATTCGTGGCAACAAAGAGAAACATTATTCAGTCGGCTTGACTTTGGAGAACTCTTCTTGTTCACAAACACCCCAAATAGTAGGTTAATAAATAATTATTGGTGTCAGCATCAGACTAGCCAGTGGAGAAGATGGAAGGAGAAAGTTCATTGGCCAGGAGCACCAAAAACCCTGCAATGGAACAATCTTGAAAAAGAATTGAGAACAAGGAAAATAGTAACTGCAACTGGAAATGATATTCTTAGATGGGGTTATCAAAGTAAAGGAATGTTTACCATACAAGAGGGCTATAATATTTAGTCTCAGAATATGAATAATAATGCAAGATCAATATGCAGAAAAATATGGTCAATGAATCATTGGCCAAAAGTAGAATATTTCCTCTAGCTTTTAAGTCATCAGAAAATTCTAACTTGGGACCATTTGCAGAAGTGAGGAATGTATGGACCTTCCATTTGTTACATGTGTAGGAAAACAATTGAATCAATAGAACATCTTTTAAATACTTGTGAAATAGCGGAGATAATGTGGAGGAGTATTGCAAGGACATTCATGCAAACGGATAGACATAATACAAATATAAATGCAACAATCATAAATTGGCGAAAAGGATATTTTAAATGTGAAGTGTTAAATAGAGCATGGAGATTATCTATAGGGTTTATATTATGGGGCATTTGGAAAGAAAGGAATCACCGCATATTCAGAGGAGAAGAAAAAACCATCAATCAAATGTGGCAGAAGATGGTAGATAATATACGAGAAACAATTCTAGTGGAAAAATGGACAGATAAAGACTAGAAGACGGACGGTATAGAAATTCAAATGATGGCAAGATTAAACTTGAAACCTCAAATGCTGTCAAATACCCTTTTGAAATATAAACCTCCTTGTCAAAATCTAGAGGATAGATGGAAGGTACCTCAAAATGGATTCATTAAACTCAATTATGATGGTGCATCAAAAGGAAATCTAGGACAAGCAGGAGCAGGAGGGATATTTAGAAATTCTCAAGGGAAAGACTGTAGAGTCTATGCCATGGATTTGGGTCATGCAACTAACAATGAAGCAGAATTGATAGTAGTTAAACAGGGTCTAATGATAGCGAAAAGAGAAAATTATCATCGACTTATTGTATAAGGAGATTCGGCAATGGTCACTAGAGTTTTGCGCAAATTACAGCAAGGATCGGCATGGGAAAAGATAAGTAAAAGTTGGAGGACTGCGAATCTAATTCAAGAAATAGGCTTGTTGATTAAAGGAATCTAGTATCTAATACCTCTACATGTTCGTAGAATAGGTAATGAGGCGGAAAATTACTTAGCAAATTGGGGTAGTAGCAATAGTGAAAGACAATTGGATGTCACGCCAAGGTCCAAAATATGGGATATTGAATTACACTCTCTCCAGATCATTATTGACAGAGATCTAAATGGAAGTGACGATCCCCGATCGGGGTGCCAAGAAAGGGAGGATGGTAGCAGGACAAGGCCATGTGGTGGGGCTTGTTAGATGACCATTATGCAGTAGAGTAATGGAGTGCGATGGAGATTGTTCCCATGAACCTCACTTAATGAGATGGAAGTGAGCTGTCCCAATTCATCAATGCATGGCAAAGAATGAGAATGTACGCTGGCAGCGAGATAGAAGAAAAAATAAGGCAAGTTAAATCTATTGTAAAGATATATTCCAAACAGCAGACGAAACTCAGATGGACGCTGAGACAGAAGATTTGTAGGAAGAAGGATCACGGCATTGCAGGTGGAAAATTATTGGGTATTTAATGGTCTTCATCACTCTAACTTTACAATACGGTTTTCCAGTTAGCATTCTCACAATGAAAGAAGCAGCTTTTACAGGGGTTACTACGAATTTGCCATTTAGTGTTAGTTTTTTTATTTTCTTTGGATTGCATGTAATGGTAGAGGTGGTTGAGCTGGAGATAGAACCCTGCTTCCGTAGTCCTCCCGACCCTGTTTTCCAGTACCTCAATTATGTTAATTTGCATTGGTTAATTCTGTGTTTTTCGAATGAATATGTATGTATGGTCTGGAATTCTTCTATTATTATCTTGAAAGGTTTGGTAAAGGTACCTCTTCTCATTCAAAAGTATCAGAAAGAGGAGTCTAACGGGTATTATAAGAATAGGGGTAGGGCTTGTTGTCGGGAATTCTGTGTTAATTTCCATATCAGTATTTCCATAAATTATCTAGGGGTCTCTGGTTGTAATGGGAGGTCTAGTCGTTTCATAAAATACTCTTGCGTCTTTCTCTGGAATGGGTGGTCAAAACATACATGGGTTTACTCTTCTCTAATGTCTCAATTTCATTGGGTCAGTCTTAGTAATTGGGATTTGGCTTCTCTGGGTTAAACCCTCTTCTTGTTAATTCATTGGTGGATGAATGTTGGAAATGGGAATGCAAAGGTTCTCAATTTTCGAAAGACTGAACCGGGAAAGCAATACTTGAGTGTTCAGAAAATGGTGAATCATCCGGAACTTAATATTGAATCTAAGTTTCATATAATTGTCCCCTTTCGATATACAGGGTTTCTGTTAATCACAACAACAGACATTCTCTGCCAGAGCAGAGTGACAAAAGGCAAAAATGGTGATTGTAAAGATACAGGTAGAGGGAAGAGGCTACAAACAACCCAGACTGCTGGTCCAAGCAAAAGAGGTCAAAAGAGTAACAAGCAGAATTTTGAAAACATAGCAAATATTTATGATTCAGGGATTCCACTGCACATTCGTAAAACTATTTAGGGTTGGGAGAGGCAAAGTGATGAAGGAGATGATGATCTTAAAGAACAAGAGGCTAGCATGGATTTTATTTCCGACCCAGGAAATACAAGGGGCAGAGTTTCTCTATTTCAACAATCAGTTAAGACATATTGGAAATTTAAATGTGTATTAGCAAAGGCAATGTTGAGTATACAAGAAAAGGAAGCCAATTCCTCACTGCTCTTTGAACTTCAACAGATTAAACAGGATATACGTGAAATGGCCAAGGCTCAAATACAAGCAAATGTGTGAATAGGAAGGATTGAACAACAGCTCCTGAGCATGCAGCAAGTAGAGATGTCATGGTCTACTGCAAAGGACCCAGCACTTGTGGATTCATCAAATGGTTAATAGTTCTCAGTTATAGTTTTGTATGGTTTTGAAGGATAGTATGTATAGTTTCTGTTTTATTTGCAACTTTATGGACATAGTAAAGGGATATTAATTGTGAGTAGAAGGCAAAAGCAATACCAATTTTGGTTGGCTTATAACTCTCTAAGGTGGCCAACAGGCTTGGTTTCCTTTGGGCAAGTTGAGGCCACCAAATACAGTAGAATATGTATAGCAACTTGCTCTTTAAAAAATAGAAAATAGAAAGGTACTACGAAATTTACCAAAAAAAGATATTTTATAAATTAATATAAATTGTATAGATTACCTATAATGACTATATAATAATATTATATATATTTTTAATACACTTTAAATATATTACAATTCATTACAATTCAAAGTTTAATTTAATTGGAAATATAGATAAAATAAGATTTTGCCAATTTAATATTGCACAACGAATCACTATGAACTCAAAATAAGAAGTGGGTGGTAAAAGCTATTTTTTTTATGTGCTTTTTCTATTCATATTATCATGAAACAAATCATCAAATTATTGAATTTATTTTTGCATTAAAAATATAAATAGATAAAAAAAACTTACACTTCCAACCAATTTTTTATAATCTAGTTATCATGAAATTACAAATGGTAAGAAAGACAGACAGGGAAATGCGGCATTAATTATAGAGCAGTGAAATGGAGGCGGAACACGTGGACCTTAATTATATGGGCAGATGCAAATTTTAGTAATGGGAAAGGTTGCAGTTGTAATGTTCCTTACCTGCACTGCACTGCACACCAAAATGGATGTAGACGATTTCTTTCCATACAAAGAATCCTTTGGATTCCTCATTTGACTTAGTTATTTTGAACATGTATTTCGGATAAAATATTACTAAAACTTAAAGGGATCATAATCAACTTAAAAAGGGATCGTCATTATAATCATGGACCAATCCTTAAACTAACAGTTAATTAACTAACCAACTAAAACTTAAACTAACAGTTAATGGTTGGTTGTTGTTTCATTATTAAATAAATTAAATAGCTATACCTTGACTAGAAATAACTTAAACTAACAGTTAACGGTTTGTTTTTATATTATTAAATAAAAATATGGTCAGATATAATTTAGATTTGTTTAATAATAATTATTTTAAAAAATATTTATTATTTTAAAGAATATCTAGAATTTTCTAAAAATATTCTCAATATAATTTGAACAATTAAGTGTGTCACTATTTATTTATCTCATTAAAACTTAAAACTTCAACTAATAATTAATTATCTTATTATTTTAACTAATTAATAGGAGCAATTATTTTTTAACTAAAAAAGATAAGATAAATTTAGATTTTAAATTAATCATATCATTAGGATTTGGTGGACGTTTCAAACCATCTAATGTAATTCATCTTCCGGACTTTTTAAACCATCTAATATAATTCATCTTTGAGACAAGGTGAAGAAGAAAATTGATCTCATTGAATAAATAATATGAATGATTTAGCAAAATGTTAAAATTATAAAATTAATAAAGGAGAAAAAGTAAATAATAGTAAAATATTGAAGTTAAATAATAATAAAAATTATAATAATAATAATATAGAATAATATAAAAAAGAAAATTTATAATTACCATATATATATATATATATATATATATATATATATATATATGCGCTAAGAAATAATATAATAATAGAAAATAAGGGATAGTATTTGACAAGAGGAAATTGCATAGAAACGTGAACCAAAGAAAAAGAAAACAAAGATACAAACAGAAGACGATATTAGTTGACCCTTCTAAATAATATTTTTAAATAATTAAAAACTTTTAAATTTCCTTACTAAATAATTAAATAACATTTTAACAGCGATCACCAAACACTTACTATATATTCAATGAGATCAATTTCCTTCTTCAGAAGTAACATAAATTTATATGGTTCAAATTTATTTTTAATTGTTTATTTATATGTTATATAAGTTTTTTTTTTAGCAAATATTATTTAAATTTTTTAGTTTTTTATTTTGACTTCTAGTCATTAGATTGTAGAATGCACCGCTCTAATGCAATAAAATTGAGATATAATTTATATTAATTTATATTTGCTTCATATTAAAAATATTTAAGAATATAAAGAATTTCTTAAAAATATCCTCAATTAAATTTCATGAATTTTCTGAAAAAGAAATTTGCTTAAAATAATATTATTTAATAAAGAAAAACGCACTTTGACGTTGATGGGGGAGCAATGCAATGGTAAGAAAGGGAAATAGTAAGGGAGAAGCAGATGATTGGGCAGGATCGTATCCAAGCGCGTGTCATTGGAAATGTGGCACTAACACAGCTTAATGCTCACAATCGTATGATTGGAAAGGTTGGTGGTCACAATGTGGTCACTTGATGCCGTCCATACGTCCACTTCTAATCCAAGAATACACGGACGCCCACCCGTAAAGAGAAAGAGACGCGTTTGAACAGGAGGCTTCCCTTCTACCCGTATATGATTCAAATGGAAAAATAGATAAAAGAATATTTTGAGAGAGAAAAAAAAAAATTTTTGATCGTTTGAATATATATATAAAAGTTATTAAATTATATATATTTGAATTTAATAAATAATTTTATCTAAATTTTATGGTTATATTTGAATTTCAATGAAATTTATTGATGTCAAACACAAATATTAACTAGAACTTTATTATATTGAATCTAATGGGTCTTAATAGTTAAGAGCATGTGTTTCCTCCTAAAATGTCATAGGTTCAAAACCAGAGAGGGTAGAGTATGTATGTCTTTGTAGGCATAGCAATTAGTCAAATAGTTGTTTAGTAAAGTACTTAATATAATTAGTTACATTCATAACCATCCTATAACATGAACTTAACTTAGATTAAGATTTTTAATACTATCTACTTCAAAATATGTGCATATATTGTTAGTAAGTTTATATATAATAAATTATATATGTATATATATATATAAAAGTTAAACGAATTATATATATTTGAATTTTAATTCAAATAAATAAATCTATCCAAAGTATAGTTGTGTAATTCCAATAATGACTAAAATCATGTGATGTTTAACCGAAAAACTAAAAATTGTTGTTCCAAAAATTACTTGTAATTTAACCTATAGATAAAATGGCCTTCTTCTTTACATTTTTTATGGTCAATTTTGTTCAAAATCTAGTGCAGAATTTTAAAAACCATAAGGTTAAGTTCTTTAATTTTCAAAGATTAAGTTCCTTTGGAGTTTTTCATGGAGATGGATCTATTTATACATTAAAAAATATGTATTTTAAACAACAAGAAATAATCAGAAATATGGAAGAAAAATAACTGGAAGAAGGGTATGCAACTCACTCGTGAGACAATCACTCACATAAGAGACTCCACAAGTACAAATTAGGAAATCCATCCAAACAAAAACATAATAAGTTCTATAAATAGGGGAATCTTCTCGATTTCTTCATTATTCTAACACCACCCATAAGAGAGAAAAAATTTCTACCACACCCAATTAATTCCTACATACTTCAATTTTTGCCTTTCCAAGAGGTTTTGTAAAGATATTAGCCACATTTTCATTGGTATTATAATAAACTAAATCAATTTCCTTGCACTACATATCTTCCCCGACAAAATGATGATGAGCCTCAATATGCTTATATCTTGCATGGTGTACAAGATTGTTGGCTAATTTAATGGCTCTTTTATTACCACATTAGATAATTGCTGGCATTTTTTATACCTCTCCCACATGTTCAAGAACTGACATCAACCATACTGCTTTACAAGGAGGACTGCACAAGGCTTTGTAATTAGCTTTAGTTGATGATAAATAAAGATTTGGTTTTTTCTTGTTGCTCCATGCCCCAATCTCTGATCCAAGGATGAATGCATATCCTCAGGTTGATACTTTGTCATCAAGATTTCTGGCCCAATTCAAATTTAAATAACCTTCCAAATAAACATCAAAATTATTATTATATTTAATACCAAACTTAGTCCCTTTCATATATTGAAGAAATATCTTCACGTCTTTCCAACGGCCTTCAAGAGGCTTGGCAAAGACCTGACTGAAGATGTTGATTAAATATGCAGCATTCGACCTAGTTATAGTGAGATAGCTTAGACTTCCCATGAGGAGATGATACAATGTACCATCCACCTCTCTTGTCCCATCATCATTGTATAGTTTGGCATTCTGTTCTAAAGGTATTTATACTACTATATGTTGGCTCATTTTGAATCTTTTGAGTAGATCTCTAGTATATTTTCTCTATGTAACCAATGTCTAACCAACCTGTTTACATTTTTAAATACCTAAGCAATAATGCAATTCACCATGGTCTTTCATTTCAAATACCAGTGGAAATTCTCCTTTAACTTCATCAATTAACTTAGAACCATTTATTGTTATATTAAGATCATCAACATACAAGGAAATCCTAATAACATGCCCATTTTGACCTAACTTGATATACAAGTTGCAGTCACTATTGCTTTTCTTAAAACCTTTATGAGGAAAGAAAGAGTCAATCTTCGCACATGTTTTAATCCATATAAAACTTTCTTTAATTAACAAACAAGGTGCTCTTGACCTTTTTTAACAAGCCCTTCTAGTCGAACAAGATATACTTCTTCCTTTAGGTCTCCATTTAGAAAAAAAAGATTTAACATCTAACTGATATGGTTTCCATTTATATTTTGTACCTAATGCAATCATGAATCTAATTGTGTTTAACTAGCCACTCATGCAAAAAATTATTCATAATCAATTCCCTCTTTATGTGAATAACCTTTTCCAACCAAACTAGCCATATATTTATCTATACTTCCATAAACATTAAAATTGGGTTTGGAAAACCATTTGAATCCTATGGGTTCTTTATTTTCATACAATTCGCGTAATTTTAGAGTATTATTTTTCATTATGGAGTCATATTTTTCCTTCATTTCATCTCTCCATTCTTTATGCTTATTATATTGTTTGAGATTCAAAGGTCTTGTGCCATCGATTACTTTAGTCATTAAGGAGTAATAGTTAAATCTTACTAGTGATTGAGTTTAATGTGATGACTTTCTTGGTGCTTCATCACTTTCATTTCATATCCTACTTTGTGGTGAGTGATCTCTTTCTCTTGGTGTTTTGTAGCTACTATAAGTGTCCATGTCAATGATTTAAAATTACAAATTGAAATTTTCTTGTAAAATTTTGGAAGTTAGTTTATGTCTTGTGGGAAATGGAAGCCAACTTGGGTAAACATGTGATGAGAGGCTACTATAATGAGATTCAACCTTGTAAGTGACCTTAAGAAAGTGGAACCGATAGAAAACACATCAAAATGCCTTGTACAACATCAACAACACCCCCAGGAGGGAACCCAACCCTTCAGGCCTCTTACCCCTAGGTCACACTGACAATTTGACCCTTTTGAGCCATAGTCACAGGCATAATACTACATGCCTACAGCCAGGAGGCTATATCCCCAAGAACAACATTGCATGCATGTGTCTAGGGCCCCAAATTATTAGTTTTTTGCTTGCAAATTTGGGATTGGAGCCACCATTTTAGGACCATAGCCCGGTCACTACCCAAAACTTCATGAAAACTTAGGGGAAGATAAATAACATTAGAACTATGATATGGAAGCAATCACATCAACAAGAACTCATCTGAACCCCTCCTAGTGATGACAAGGATTTTTTCAAACATGTCACAACCATTGAACCAGGTGTAAACGACATATTTAACCATAGGGGTCCAATACTTATTTGAGAATCGCTAAGAAGCATTGCTCCCTTACATCATTAGCTGAAATACAATCTATTTAACCTTATATACATTGTGCATTCATTTACAAGTAAAAACATGGATAAAGACATACGTCACCATTGATAAAATACCTTCTGATAACCTGCATAATAACAAAAAATATATCAAGGATGCAACAAAAATAGAATCCACATAATAACTAGTACATTTGCATACGAAATAAAAAAGGAATGATATATTCATAACTGAATGTACAAACCAACTGGATATGAGACTTCCACGTTCCACCCAACCATATATTGGCTAAGCCAAATCTCACTTCAACTAATTACCCATGTACCATATTCCAAGCATGAATTTGGGATCTCATCAAACACATCAATCACAACCAATCCAGGGCTTCCAGAGGCCAAACCACCTCAACATTAAACCAATGATTCCACCCCACGGTCAAACATCACAACCATCACAAATTGGTCTCTATCCAAGTTGTTCCAGGGCTCCAGGGTATTTTTTTTCCAAGAAGGGCTTACAAGACTAGTAACTCAACCAAACTATTATAGGGCTTCCAAAGCGTTTGTCCAACTAGGACTTCCAGGACTACTAACTCAACCCACCTAGGGCTTCCAAAGCGTTTGTCCAACCAAGAATTCCAGGACTAGTAACTCAACCCATATTTTTCCACCATGATTCTAGAGTGTTTTTCCATCCAAGGCTTCCAGGAACAAATAAATCAACCCACGAATAAAGGAATCATGATAACCAACCAAAAAACAATCAACGGAAATAATCCCACAACACCATGGCTATCTAGGAAATTCTAAGGGGAGTAAAATCCACATGTATACAACATGCATGCTAAAAATAGTGAGGAACTCATGCATGCAACTCCATACCTTCACTCAGAACCTGTTGTAGATGTTGATCCCGATTGTCCTCTCATGCTTTCCTACTCTTCCTTTTCTTTCTTGATCCAAATCTCTAAATATTCCACACTCTTCAAGAGTGCTCCAAGAATACTCTAAGTGCTCAAGAGTATGAGAGAGAGAGAGCGAGAGAACATGAGAGCTCCAAAAATGCACTGACCAAAAGCCTACCAACTTATCCTCAGAAGCCTTTTTATTAATAAGGCCTCTATTTTCTTCATTTTTCTTTATTTTCCTTCATTTTCCTCCTCACATGCAACCTGTGACCTTCCATCTCCCTTTTCTCCTAATTTCCATTATTTTTGTAAATAAATGCCACTTTTCCTTTCTAAAGCCTTAGTAATTGTCTTTGGAAATTTCTGTTATCCATAATAAACCGAAATGGACACTCGCTAGGATGTTTTTCCCAACATTCAGCTTGGAATAAGTGTCCCATCAACCGTTGTTATTATTTTAACTTTAATACATGGAATTTTCACCAAGTTTGTTACACAACACTCCCCTTGGGGGAACATCGTCTTGTGTGTTCAATGTCACCTACAAACCAACAAACTGCTAAAAATAAAACATATTTCCTATGGAGCTTTAAAGCACAACTCGTTGTAGTATTTTCATTGAATGACCTACTCAAAAGCAAAAATCATCATGACAATCATACTGCACACTAGAACTTTATAACACGGCTCATTATGGTATTTAAAATAACAACCACATATATACTCGTACACATTTTCTTCAACCAGAAAATAACCATACTATTTATGGATCTTTATAAATCCATCTCGATATATTATATACAATAATATACACATATACACATTTTCTCAACAAGAAAATAGAAGGATATGATTCCCATATCAGCAACAGGGGGATCTAGAGGCTCACACCTCCACACTCAAAGTAGTACCAAGATTCACGTCCTTCCCAGGAAGTCCAGAATCCACTGCCAAATTCAAAGATGCATCCAATGTCCAGTGCAACAATTTTGCGCCACTTGCCCTTTCAATGAATACTTATTGGCTCATTGTTCCAGGGCACACTCCTAATGTGCATTTGATTCCATTTGGCAATGTTAATGACCAAAAAAAATATTTCCATGACCTTCCCTTCCCTTTTATGCATTACCTCGGGAAATCCGGTCACCGATTTCCGTACATTCACACACCTTCTAAGTTCCATTGCTACCCTGATCTTGGGCAGTCCAACCCTTGGCAAGCCTTCCTAATATCGGAAGGTCAATCAACCAAGGTATATACCTACTTCAAAACCATCATAACAGTTATAGCATGCTTATGGAAATCAATGAACACAATTGGGTAACAGTGTCCCACAATGGCCCTGCACTTGAAGTGCTTTACCAGCATACTGATGCATGTTCCAATTCCTCTTTTCGATGTTGCTAGTTCTCGCAGTCGAGTTCAACCACACAACTGGACATTTATGTGATTTCCTGTACCAAGCACATAATTTCCATTAGATTAAAAATAAATTGAAATAAACTCAAATCATACCTCATTGGTAGCTCATCAACAAGGTACACTTGCAATTTTTTTCACTTCTTGTCACAACAAGTCAAACCAATTGTTCTATCAAAACATCATGTATAAACATATCACATCTAGTTAACTCAAAACACAACCATCATAAATTAAAATCATGAATCGCATGAAATAACCATAAACCATAATAATAAATCACATGTAAAAATCATAAGTCAGAATCACATATCACACGCATAAAAATACATAAATAAAATACAGATACCTATCCTTCATTGGTTTGAACTTCTGCCTTTTCACTTTCGGTGCACACACTAGATCGGTTGCCACACCCAGAAATCACCCAGTGCCCTTGCTTCTCTTACTCACATACACATACACACACTGAAATAAAATATGGATACCTATCCTTCATCAATTCGTACTTCTGCCTTTTCTCTTTCGGTACACACACTGGATCGGTTACCACACCCGGCAAGCACCCAGTGCCCTTGCTTCTCTTTACTCACGTACACATACATCCACACAAGGCGTACAACACCACATAATGCATCCACCCACATCCGGAACACAACATAACACATACACCTACACTCGGTGTACAACACAACACATAAACATATGCCTACACCATAGTAAAACATATACATATACACCCAGTGTACGATAGAACAAAATACATATTCTTACACCAACATACAATACATACGACTACACCCGGTGTACGATACAACCCAATACATATACATACATAGAGTACAAAAAAACTATATATATAATTACTTAATATAATTTAATGAATTATATATATTTGAATTTAATAAATAATTTTATCCAAATTTTATGGAGATGTTTGAATTCCAATGAAATTTGTTGTTGTCAAACAAAAATATTAACTAAAACCCTATGATATTGAATCCAATGGTCCTTAATGGTTAAGAGAATGTGTTCCCTCCTAAGAGGTCACACGTTCAAAACTAGAGGGGGGTAGAGTATGTATGCCATCATAGACTTAGCAATCAGTCAAATAGTTTCTTAGTAAAGATAACTTGAATGAACAATTGATTGTCTCACTACTTCAATGAAATATTTGGCACATCAGAGGGTCCTCTAAATTGAATCATGAAATTCAATGAAATATTTGGCACATCAGAGGGTTATCTTAATTGAATCATGAAATTCAATGAAATATTTGGCACATTAGAGGGTCCTCTTAATTGAATCATAAAATAAAGGAAAATGTGTTTGTTTTTTCTTGATGTTGTTGATGTTGTATAACAAGTCTCTATGAAATGCAAAACAAAAAATGGGTCATAGAAGCTAGTTTCACTTCCAAAGAAATAAAATAATATTTTCATCATTCAATACGTAATATAATTAGATACATTCATAACCATTCCATAGCATGAACTTAACTTAGATGTTACTTGTTAAGATTTTTAATATTATATACTTCAAAATATGTGTATGTATTGTTAGTAAGTTTATATATATATATAAGTTAAATGAATTATATATATTTTAATTTAAAAATTAAATTTATCCAAATTTCTTTTGGAGGTATTTGAATTCCATTCAAATTTTATAGTTTTGAAATTCCAATACTAACTAGAACCGTGTGATGTTTAACCCAAAACCTAAAAATTGTTGTTCCAAAAATTACTTGTATTTTAACCCGTAGATAAAATGGCCCTCTTCTTTACATTTTTTATGGTCAATTTTGTTCAAAATCCAGCGCAGAATTTTAAAAACTATACTTTAAAAATGTGAAGTTGGGTTACACTTTTTGCCCTTTTTTGAGAAAACAATATAATTTTTAGAAGTTCTTCAACTTTGTGAAAGCCAAAACAATTTTCCTGTTTAGAATTTCATTTTACGATTAAAAAAACTTGTCATAAATTTTATTAGCTTTCTATTACTTATTTTTTGGAATTTTTCTATTCACATTTGATATGTCAACTTAACAATTCTTTGAGTGTGTGTTCTTTAACAATCAAGGGATTCATAAAAGGTCATCTTGAGAAGCGTTGGAGTATTCTTTGAAAAATTGGTGTTTTTGAGAAAAAAAAGTGTTACAGCGACAAATTCTACTTCGGTATCGTTATATTTATGAAACCAACTAATGCATATCATAATTACTAGAATTTTATGAACTAAACCAATATGGAAAAACTGCATATTTTGAATATGTTTCGGTTTGCGTCAAGTTTCTCAACATATTAGTTATAAACTAATATAAAAACTACCCATTACAGACGATGGACCAATGTAATGCAGCATAAATTTTCCAATTTTTTTATAGTGTATTTTGGGAGATAGAGAGTTTTGATTTCACTGAATCATAATGACCTTTAGAAAAAAAATTCCACCCTTTTTATTACAAAATTAATTAAAATTAGTAAATATCTATGGAATTCCATAAAAGTTATATCTCCTGAAAGTAGATTAAATTATGCAAATGCTAGGCTTGGTTCCAAAAGTTAATTCACAAAATTTGATGGAGTTTAACCATTCCAAAGTTGAAGAAATGTGTTCAGAGCCGAGCTGCAGCGTAGTTGCGAATGTTTTAATTCGGCCAAAATTTTGTAGTAGTTCGGTTGAAATTTTTTAGCTGCTTTGTCCAGTTAGTTTTAACGACAAATAAATTTTGGCCGAAATTTTGATTGCAAATTTTGTCAGCCAAATAAAATTTGATAAAGCCCCTCCAGAAAAACAAATTTCGCAACTCTATAAATAACCGAAAATGGAAACATTATTTTTGCACATTTCTTCATTTGGGTTGAATTTGTAAAGGAAATTTTTAGGGCTGGGTTTGCAAAGGAAATTTTTTGGGCTGAATTTTGAAAGGAAATTTTTTGGGCTAGATTTTGAAAAGAAATTTTTTGGGCGGAATTTGCAAAGAAATTTTTTTGGGCTTAATTTTGAAAGGAAATTTTTTGGGCTGAATTTTCAAAGGAAATTTTTTGTGCTAAATTTTCAAAGGTTTTTTGGGCTTAACTTTCAAAGGAAATTTTTTGGGGGTAATTTTTAAAGTGACATATTTTTGGAGTAAGTGTTTTGGGTTGAAGTAAATATTTTATAATGATTTTTTAAAGTGAGTTTTTGTTTAGTTTTTTAAAGTGAGATTTTTTTGCAGCACTTTGAAGGAAATATTTTGAGCCTCATTTTTAAAAGACAGGTTTTTGGGGGAATTTTTAAAGAGACTTTTTTTAAAGTAAGTGTTTTGGGTTGAAGTATGTCTTTTGTGCAAAATTTTTAAAGTGATTTTTCTTAAATTAAATCTTTTATGATGGTTTTTTGAAGTGAGTTTTTGTCTAAATTTTGATAGTGAGTTCTTTTTGCAGGAATTTGAAAGAAATTTTTTGAGACTCATACTAAATTATCATGGGAAATCAAAGAAATTGCAAGGGAAAATATGATCGAACAAGAAACCCTGAGGCTCGTAGAGAATACGGGAGATAATATCGGAAAAAAATGAGAGAATAATGCTCAAATATTGAAAGGGAAAATCAAACTCAGCTAGAAGTTGAAGCATGTATGTAAATGTAAATATTATAAATTCTATTTAAAATTTAACTAGTGTATTCTGAAAGTTAATTTTTATTTGATGAACTAATTTGAAAAATATTTTGCAATGTAAACAAAGAGAGATATTCCTCATAAAATTGATGTTGAGATAGAAAATTTTGAAAGAGAAAGTGAAAAGGATATTGAACCAATGATTGAATATGTTGAAAATGTTGAAATAAATTCAAGTGAAGAAATTGAATCGCAAGGTATGTATATATATGTTGAATGTGTATTATTGAAATTATACATATTTATTAATTTAATTATTTATTGAATATTTAAACTCATTTTGTACATTTAAATCTCATATTACACATGAAATCAATATCGATGATGAGATGTTAGAAAATTTTGACACTGACACATACGGAGATAAAAAAGTTGACCATGTTATACGATATCATGTTAAGCACATTATTGATATGTTCTTCAAAGACGAAAATGTGGCAATTCAAGCCCAAATTTTGAAAATTATCTTAACATCAAAGAAATTAAAAGAACCTATGACTTTTATTGGGTATTTGAAAATCAACAAAAGATTAAAAAATGAAGGAAAATGTGATACAAAATAAAAATAGTGCTCTAAAGTCAATTGGAAGATCTAGAAAGAAAAGTTATTTAGATGCACGTAGAGCAATAAAAATGGTAGTGGTTTCATCAAGTACTAAAGAGAATCGTTTGGTAAAATCTATGGCACAAGCAATAGGGGCCTCACAAAAAAAAGTGCACAAACATCAGAAATTTCGATTGCAAATATATGTAAATTATGAAATTTCTAATTGGACAGTTATTTTTAGGCAACCATACAAAGATAGACTTGGAGAATATGTTAAAAAAATAATATATGAATTTTGGATGAAAAATTCACGTGTTTCACCAAAATCAAGGGATGTGATGCAACGAAGAGTAACATGAAATTAGTACGAAGAACATGCAAAACATATCTTGGACACCACTCAGATAGAGTTTTCAACAATTTCATAAAAGAGAATCATGGAATTAATGTCTCAATCAGTGCTTTTTTGCAACAAAACCATGGTATGTTAAACCTATCATTGTACGTGACACTTGTTTTTGTCATTATCATGTGGAATTTCAGTTATATTATGACACATTCCTTAATTTTTGTAAAAAAAATTGGAAAAATTCACCTCCTTCCACTATCCATGATTTCATATCACAAATTCTATGTGCAAGAGAAAGCGATGAATTGTTTTACCAAAAGAAATGTGTTAGTGGTAAAAAAATGTGATCATTGTGGAAATTTGACTTTATTTCACAACAAATATCCTATTGATATAAATGATATTTTCCAACATAAAAGTGAAATGGAAGATATATGAATATATTCATACATCGATTGGTTCAAGTAATACAACAAGTTCTAAAAGGATTGATCTACAAGAAGAAGAAATTTTGGTGATAGTGTTTTTGAGAAATTTTGAGACATAAATTTATAAATACACCAATCATTCCCATAGAGCTCGATGGCAGGGCTTGCAATTCAAAATTTCTCGTGATTTTTTTCCACCGGGGACCATTTTTTCAATAGTTGATTTTGCAGAGAATTACACATTTGTTCCACAAAATGAAATATAGAGTGAATACTATCATTCTGACCAAGTCTCCATGTTTTTCCATATTCTATATAGACACGCTAAACAAAATTTTTATCATATAGAAAGCACCAGTGAAAATAGACATGTTATTAAATAATATCACTTTTATATCAATGATGATCGTAAACATGATACACATTTTGTACAACATTGTTTTGAAAAGATTTATGACTCATTGAAATGTCGTGGAATAAAATTAATGAAAATTGGGTATGGTCAGATGGATGGGCAAGTCAATTCAAATATTCACGATCATTCTTTTGGTTGTGTCGTCTTCAGATGAAAACTCACATTAAACATTGTTGGAATTTCTTTACAACTAATCAGGGAAAAGAAGAACATGATGGTGCAGAGGCATGTATAAAATGAGCACCTGGAAGATATCAAATGGACCACTCTACACACCGACTTGTCTCAGCTAAACAGGTTGTTCAATGGTGCATCGTTGCAGTAAGCCATGAACCATGAGACTAACCGGTCAAAGGAAATATGAAGGTACATTACATATATACAAATTAACTTGCATATATATATATATATATATATATATATATATATATATATATATATATATATAATACACATGATCTAATTTTTATTAATTTTCTAATTTTAAACATTATTTCTCACAGTGATTAACTTTGATTGTATTTTTTAAATAACATATTTATATTCTTGTTTGAACTTTCTATATAGGTTTTTCTGACATATTGGGGTCCAAGATGTAGATAGATTGATTGGAAATGAAGTTGAAACAATAAAAAGGACTCGGAAATTGCATTCAATTAAAACAAAGGAGTATCAAAATGTGTTTGCATTTGATAATAGAAAATGTTATTCTTTTTTCATGCTTGCATAGAAGACACATAATCCAATTATGTTTTTGAAAATAATATGTATATAAAAGATTGGCAACATACAGAACTAAATACAAAGGGAAATTGTTTGTTGCAGACTTTGAAGAGATGCAATTAGAGGAGACTATAGTATCATCTGAAGGTGATCAAGTTTCTGATATTTTTAGAGAAGGTAACATTTCAATTGCTTTAAAATGACAGAGATATAGAAATAGATAATAAAATCAAGTACACATGTTAATTTTAAAGTTAATTTTTCATGTTAATTATGATCTAAATTTATGTACTTGTTTTATTGTGCAGGAGATGTTTTATTTGTAGTTGCACCTGCTAACAACGTAGAAAATGTCAAGTATTATTTGATGTGTTGCATTGAACGAAAGATGAAATTATTGGAAAACTATGATGATAATGGGTTTATATATGACAGAGGGTCTATTATAATGAAAGGTTATTTTTCCAACAAACTCAATTGTTTACTTTCAAGACTATGAACCTGATGTCATAATTTGTCAATATAGTCACTTGGTGTGTGCAATGCACATAAAGTTGATGGAAGTTCAATGAAAGAAAAAATTAAAAGCTAAGAAATGGAAAATGTAAAAAGCTAACCATGAACAAATCATTGAGGATGTTATTCCATTAGAATTTTTTTGATTGAACTACCCAACAATTTATTCTCCTTGGATTCATCTTTGAGAACTTACAGAACTCAAGTACAAATTGTTAGCCTTTTTTTGTGCATTATTAAGTTGTACATTCTTATATGTACATTTTATGTTATGCACAAGTGTATTGAGGATTTGATTATATTGATAAATTGTGTTTGCACATGCACAAAACAAGTCATTTATACATGTACAGATACATGCACATTCTCTGGTCTTAAACGATTTCACACATTCTCTGGTATGAGCTAGTTAATTTTACGTCATTATTGCAAAATATATGTATCCAACATATTTTATATAATGCACAGTTTAATAGTATGATCTTGTTTTATACATCTAAATAAAATTATAATATTCATTCAAATGCAAAATGTGTACCGTGTTTTGTAGTTTCCAATTTTATTATATTAAAGTTTACTATCAACTGACATCCATAGAAGCCTTTCTATGTACATTAATGAAAAATGTTGTATACCATATTTTTTAATGCAATTTTAAATTTTATGATTGTTTGACACATCTATGTACACTTAGAATTTTATGATTTTTTTTAGATGTACATCTATAAGTATTGTATATTAACATTATAAGAATGACTTAAAATGCAAAATGTATGAATTAAATGCAAATTTTCTTTCATTGATACATATTCATGAACTTAAATATATATGTATTTAATCTTTAAAATCATTAAACCACACTCACACCATGCAATTGTAGATGGTAATGTTTTATAACTTATTTGTTTATGCACATGTTCATTTACAACTTTATATTAAAAGTTAACTATCACCTTTAATAGACATTTGTACACATAATTATATAACATTCACACATTGTTCAAATGCATAACACGTACCACATGTATTTTTCAATTTGCAATTTCAATCTAGATTCAATTTAAATAACAAGTAACAAAACAACTTAACTTTTAAAAACAAAACATTTAACATCTAAGATTGAATCTAAGTTAACATTATAACACCATGTCATCATGCATGCAAAATGTAACAATTAAATTCATATGTACTTCAATAATTGTTACATATTCGTGAACTTAAATATGTAAAACCATCTATGATTGTTTTAAATGACACATGATCATGTGAAAAATGTGTGTGCCTAAATATCACTTTTAATTCTAACATATCCTAATTATATGACATTCATACGCGTTCATATGCATTTAACATGTACCACACATGTTTTTTAATTTCAATTTCAATCTAGATTCATTTTAAATAACAAATGACAAAATAGATTTATCTTTAAAAATAAAACATTTAATCTACGATTGAATCTAAGTTAACATTATACCAACATGTCATCATGTATGAAAAATGTAATGATAAAATGAAAATGTACTTCAATCATTGTTACATATTCATGAACTTAAATATGTAAAACCATTTATGATTTTTTTAAATAACAAATGATCATGAAAAATGTACGTAAATATCACCTTTAATAGACATCCTAATTATATAACATTCATGCATGTTCAAATGCATTTAACATATACCACATATGTTTTGTAATTTGCAATTTCAATCTAGATTCATTTTAAATAACAAATGACAAAACAAATTCAGCTTTAAAAACAAAACATTTAATCTAAGATTGAATCTAAGCTAACATTATAAAAACATGTCATCATGTATGCAAAATGTAACAACTAAATTCAAATGTGCTTCAATCAATGTTACATATTCATGAACTTAAATATGTAAAACCATCTATGATTGTTTTAAATGACATGTGATCATGTGAAAAATGTACCTAAATATCACTTTTAATAGGCATGTACTAATTATATAACATTCATACATGTTCAAATGCATTTAACATGTACCACATGTGTTTTGTAATTTTCAATTTCAATCTAGATTCATTTTAAATAACAAATGACAAAACAACTTGAGCTTTAAAAACAAAACATTTAATCTAAGATTGAATCTAAGTTAATATTATAACAACATGTCATCGTGTATGAAAAATGTAACAAATAATGCAAATGCACTTCAATCAGTGTTACATGTATTCATGAACTTAAATATGTAAAACCATAAATGATTGTTTTAAATGACACATGGTCATGCAAAACGTACCAAAATATCACTTTTAATCGACATTTACACCTAATCATATAACATTCACACATCTTCAAATGCATAACATGTACCACATGTGTTTTGTAATTTTCAATTTCAATCTAGATTCCTTTTAAATAACAAATGACAAAACAACAAGTTTTAAACACAAAACATAATCTAAGATCATCTAAGTTAACACTATATAATAACACGTGATCACATGCCAAATGTAACAACTATCCAAAATTTAAAACCATTCAATAAAAGTAAATGTAGTTCAACTATCCAAGATATAAAATATGTCCAAAAATTATATCATTCAATAAAAGTAAATATAACGATGTATCAAGTGTTACAAGTATCAAGTAATATAGAAAAGTAAATATGACACATGTTTAAGTTATAAAAATACTAGATCAAATAAAATGTTGTGTGCATCAATTAAATAGAGAATTTGGTTGCAATGTATTTTCCAGCAGCCTCCTTGTGCTATCATCTGAAGAATGGGGAACCTTCACAGCGTGTAATTGCATATATATACACATGTATAAGAAATTTATGTACATGTATTAAAATTAAAATTTGATGTTTTAAAATTGAATGAGAATGTAGAACTTCATAAAAAAACAAAATGAAAAAAAAAAACTCATGCAATACCTCATGTAGTTCCCCCTCCATTGTCCCGTGTTGGCCCTGCATCAATGCATCCTCCAGGATAAACTATACAATATGCATGTAAAAGTATACATATATATTCAAATGAAAATGCATAAATTAATGCAATAATATTAAAAAATAAATAAACAACTTCTTCTTCAAATTGTTTGGATGTTCCTATCTCCATCATACACTCCATCGTTAAAATCCTTCGAGAAGGGAAATCATCTTCACAAACTTAAAATTCAAAAATTTTAAAACTCTAAAATAACTCAAGAGCTAGATCTCATTTTTTAATGAAACTTTCACTTCAATTTATAACTTGAAACATAACTGAAAATTTGAATACTTGCAACGGTGGATTATTTAGCACATCTCCTAACAGGGAAGAAGAGGGTGGCTCCATTGCAAAAACATTGGATGGAATAAAAATCTATTAACATTTAATTATATACATGTGTACACAATTATTTATTTTAAAAATATGTCATCATGATACCGATATAATAGAATAATAACTGCACATCAACATCATGAACTCTTAAAAAAACTAACATTTCCCAAAATATCATCTTGATTGCCAGAACCTGAACCTTGGACCATAATATTATCAAAATTTCCATTCAACAAGAATATTAACTGCAAATGGTGAACATATGATAATTTTTTGTTAGATTAACACATACAAATAAACATGTATATGTAAATTACAAATTACATTAAAATATTCACCCTAACCATTAACACATACCGATCCCACGCCCTCTTCCTCAGGAAGAATTAAGTCCTACCAACCATTGCGACAATGCTTGCATATGTTCTAAGATCTTCAATACTCATGTTTTCTATCTCATTATCTGTACTATACACAAAATTAGCACGTACATTATCTCATGCTCTTTTTCAATTCAGATCAATATCAATTCCACCAAGTCGAGTCTAAACATTTTCTATGATGGCATCCCTTTCTTCTCGACTAATTTGTGTTAGAAAATTATATATTACATAGCAATGAAACACATAAAATATGCGGAAACACAAACACATAAAACAAGAGAGACACAAATATACGTGGTTCACACAATTTGGGCTACGTCCACCCCGAACAATCAGTCCTTCCTTTATATTATCCAGCAATATGAAGAGACACAACCTACAGCATATCCATTGTAATATCCTCTACTCTCTCTCACAGTCCCCCTTTCTATTTCTCGCTCATAATGCACATACCATACATAGCCGCAATACAATACCCTCATACAAACGAGGGGTTTCATTCTGTGGTAAAAAACCTAAATTAAACATAACTTATACCATCAAATCATCTGTCTAATGAATGGTCTAGATTGCCTACGAAATTACAATATTTTACAAGGAAATTTAACATCTATTTTTAGCTTCATGGGTGCTGCCACTTCCCCCCCTTAACCCCCTGGTAGCGTTAAACAATGGGTGGCGTTGTTGGCCCATTAAAAACATGGATCCAATGCGACGATACATCTAGATAAGGAAGGTAATCAGGCTCTACACCCAACAATATCCCACTTGGAGACTGATTGTAGCAACTCCACTGTTGCTTCATATGTTGGAAAATTACTCCACTTTGGACCTGGTTGTTTCTCATCTTCATCATCATACTTGAATACCAATTGAAACTGAGCATAATCTCAGTTTCTCCCTAGTTACAACTTTTGTTAGGATACCTGCAGTATTCTGGATAGTGTGTATCTTTTTTAGCTTCAACTGTCCATCTTCCAACACTAACTGTATGAAATGGTACTTGAGCTGTATGTTTTTAGTCCTAGAATGAAATGTTGAGTTCTTTGAAAGATGAATGGCACTCTGGTTGTCACTGTATAACCTTCCCATCTCCTGCCTCTTACCCAATTCATCCATAAACCTTTGTAACCAAATCATTTCTTTACTAGATTTTGTAGCAGCAACATACTATGCTTTTGTTGTTGAAAGTACAACAACACTTGTAATTTTTTAAATCCAACTGACAATTGTTCCACCTACAGTAAATACATACCCTGTAGTGCTCCTCCTATTATCTCTATCACCTACCATATCTGCATCAACATATCTCTGTAGAGAAATGTTTGAACCACCACAACATAATTCTTGATTTGTGGTACCTCTCAAATATATGAGAATCCATTTCACTGCCATCCAATGTTCTTTTCCTGGATTGTTCATGTACCTGCATGTGCAATATCAGGCCTTGTGAAGACCATTGCATACATTAAGCTTTCAATTGCTTATGCATATGTAAATTTAGACATATAATCCATTTCTTCTTCGGTCTTGGGGTACATTTCCTTACTAAGTTTGAAATGGCTATCCAAAGGTGTACTAACTAGTTTTGTATTCTGCATATTAAATCATTTTAGCACCTTTTGTATGTACTCATTCTTAGACAACGCTAATTTGTGATTTTTCCTGTCTCTAGTTATTCTCATACTAAGGATTTGTTTTGTAGCTCCAAAATCCCTCATTGCAAATGAATTTTCCAATTTTATTTTGAGTACATTTATTTCCTGCATGTTATACCCTACAACAAGCATGTCATCTACATACAATAACAATATAATATCGCTGCCATCATTTTTCTTTTTCAAATAAACACAATGATCAGAGTGACATCTAGTATAACCTTGTTTAGATATAAACCTGTCAAATTTTAGGTACCACTTCCTTGGAGCCTAATTTAAGCCATATAAGCTCTTCTTTAACCTGCACACTAATTTTTACTTCCCTTGAACCTCATATCCTTGTGGTTGCTACATATAGATATCTTCCTCCAAATCTCCATGGAGAAATGTTGTCTTTATATCTAACTATTCAAGATGAAAATCTTCTGCTGCTGCAAGACTAAATTTAGTTTTGATTGAAGTCATCTTAACAACAGGATAAAATATTTCATCAAAGTTAATACATTTCTTCTGTGCAAACCCCTTCACCACAAGTCTGGCTTTGTACCTTTGTTTTCCTCCATCCTCTTCCTTCAGCCTGTAAACCCATTTATTCTGCAATGTTGTTTTACCTGAAGGAAACTTAACTAAGTCTAACTAAGTCTCTTCTTTCATGGCTAGCTCCCACTTCTTCCTGGTTTCAACCTGCATTGCTTCTTCATAACATTCGGGTTCACCAGAATTAGTCAACAATAAATAACATAATGAAGGAGAGTATCGTTCAGGGGGTCTACTTATCCTGGTAGATCTTCTGACACCACTTTCTGTTTGAGGTGCATGTTGCTGTTGTGGTGGTTGTTGTTGTTGTGGCTGTTGATTATTATTATTTTCAGGCACCTTTACTTTTTCTGTGATCTCATCAAGAACTGTGTATTCTTTGTTTTCTTTTTCCTGTTTATTTTCCTGCAACTAATTCTTACACAAGACCTTTTCATTGAATATTACATCTCTACTCCTAATGATTTTGTGATTTTCATAATCATATAAGCGATAAGCAAAATAATTAACACCATATCCAATAAAGGTACATTTCTTTGATTTTGCCTCAAGCTTTGTTCTATTTTCTTTATTAATATGGACAAAGGCCTCACAACCAAAAGGCTTTAAAAATGAGTAGTTTATATTTTTACTTTTCCATGCCTCTTCTGGAATACCACCATCCAAGGAACTTGAAGGCCCACCATTTATTAGATAAATAACAATATCTATAACATCTGCCCAAAATTGTAAAGGCGATCCTGCATGCAATCTCATGCACCTTGCATGATCCATGATTGTTCTGTTCATCCTTTCTGACACACCATTTTCATGTGGTGTTCTTGGAATTTTCTTCTCTATGTGAATTCCATGCTTTGAATAGTACATATCAAAATCCTTGCTGCAATATTCACCTCTATTGTCTGATCGTAGACACTTTAACTTCTTTCCTGTCTCAATCTCAACCAAATATTTCCATTTCTTGAAAGTATCAAATACATCAGATTTATTCTGAATACAATAAATCCAAGTTTTTCTAGTTGCATCATCAATAAAAGTAACATAATAACGAGAGACACCAAGATATTTTACCTGAGAAGGTCCCCATACATCTGTATGCACAAGCTCTAATTTTTTGCTCTTCTTTTCTTTTCCAACTCTAAGAAATATTACTCTTCTGTTTTCCGTAAATACAATTCTCACATAAATCCAAATCAATATTCTTCAAACCCGGCAACAAATTTCTTGAGTAAAGAATCTTCATCCCCTTCTCACTCATGTGTCCGAGCCTATGAGGGCATAATGTTGCACCTACTCCTTTAGAAGTTAAATAGTTAATAGACTTAGAAATACCATCGCATAAATACAATGTACCAACCTTTTCTCCTTTTTTTATAACCAGGGCTCCTTTAGTGACCTTCCAGGTTTGATTTGTGAAAGTTGTCACACAACCTTCACCGCCTAATTGCCTTGTTGAAATCGGATTTTTCTTCAGATCTGGAACATGCCTTACCTCCTTTAATAACTATTGGTTTAGATTCTGTTTTTTTACAAGAACTTTACCCATTCCAACGATTTTACAGGGTTTATCATCACCCAGACGAACCTGCCCAAAAACTCCTTGAACATAGTCATGAAAATATTTCTTATTAGGTGTGGCATGGAATGACGCCCCTGAATCTACCACCCAGGAATCGGTACAATTTTCTAAAGAAAGAATCAAAGCATCTTGTAACACATCACCTGTCACATTTGCTTCATGATTTTTTTTTATTGTTATGCGTATCCTTCTTTTCCCTTCCGAGATTTACAGTCTTTCTTTAGGTGTCCTTTCTTTCCGCATTTCTAGCACACTATCCCTGATCTGGACTTGGATCTACCTTTCCTTGATTTACTATGATATGTTGAGCTCTTTCCTCTTTCCATTTTTCTTCCCCTAGTCTTTTCACTCAAAGCATTACCTGATGTCTCAACGGAGCTTTTCCACTGCATTTCCTCGCTAAGGATAGCACCGACAACATCATCAAACTTTAAAGTACTAGATCCAGAGACAGAGTTACTAATGGCCATAACTAAACCATTCCAAATTTCTGGCAATGAGTACAGAAATAACAGAGCCCTAACTTCATCATCAAATTTTACCCCTACAGAACTTAACTGACTAGTAACCATATTAAATACATTTAAATGGTCAGCAACAGATCCACCATCTGACATCTTCTTATTAAATAAATGTTTCATAAGAAATACCTTATTTTAGGCTGAGGGTTTTTCATATAGTTTTTCCAATGCCTTAATTAAACCCGCAAGGCACAATCGTATTGCTCCAAGTGCCTTTCTATCGAGAATCTCCCATTCAGCGTCTGTCATACTCGACGACTTCTTTATTTTTTTGCTCAATGGTAGGTACAGATCTTTCTGATATAGATAATATTCCGTCTGCATCTTCCACAACGGGTAATTTTGGTCATTAAATTTCTTGACCCTAAACCTACCATCTTCTGCCATTGCTCCCACTCGAACTAGGAACCCTTCTTTCCTGCGAGCTTATCAGCCAAATATACCTTCGGCTCGGATACCATTTTTTAGAAAATTATATATTACAGAGCAATGGAACACATAAAATATGCGGAAACACAAACACAGAAAACATATGAAACAAAAGAGACACAGATATACGTGCTTCACCCAATTTGGGCTACGTCCACCCCGAAAAACCAACCCTTCCTTTATATTATGCATCAATATGAAGAGACACAACCTACAGCAAAGCCGTTGTAATATCCTATATTCTCTCTCACATTCCCCCTTTCTTTTTATCGCTCATAATGCACATACCATACACAGCCGCAATACAATACCCTTATACAAAACGAGGGGTTGCCTTCTAGGGATAAAACCTTAAATTAAACACAACTTCTACTATTAGATCATCTGCCTAATGAACGGCCTAGATTGACTACGAAATTACAATATTTTACAAGGCAATTTCACATATGTTTTAGCTTTGGGGGCGCTGCCCCCGAAACCCCCCGCTAGGGGGGGATCAAAATGGTCGTCGATGCCCCCTAACCCCCCTGGCACCGATTAAATGACAGGCAGTGTCACCACCCCATTAATAATAGGGTTCCAACACGACGATACATCTAGATAAGGAAGGTAACTAGGCTCCACACCCAACAATTTGAAAATTGGCATCCATCTCTGACCGCAAATTTTCCACATGAGGAGGTTGGCTTACCAATGGTGGATGAGGGTGAGGCAACTCAGCATCACGCTTATCGCCCCTACGGTCACATAATCTATCTTTCCCAGGACCAAAATATTGATAAGGAAGGTCATTATAATTTGGTTTCATTCCCAAAAAGAATTCTGCATAAAATAATTTTGCAAAATAAACAAGGAACCTTATCATTCCATGGTAGTCTTCCATAGGCTGCAAGGTGTCTATCATACAAATGGTAGGCTATATTAGGGTGCTTGAAACATTGCACCTTTATCATCTTTCTTTTTTACCCTTCTTTGAAATTAAACATAGATTTTTCTATTTCTTTTGTAACTGTGTTTTTAACATCGTCCCATGTATCGAGACCCATTACTGTTTCCTTCCTTTTCCTCATCACTTCTACAAAAGTATCAGTGGTTGGCCCAAACTTTTTCTAAACATCTACAAGTGTGCTTAAAGAGTGCGTAACTATTTGTAAGGTTTAGCGACTCTCTTTAGGGAGTTTCAAAGACACAAGATATTTCTTTAATTTTGAATAAATATGTTCACACATTTTTATTGTGAATTGTTGGATGTTTTTTTCCCAAGGAAAATAATTAGGAATTTCAGAAGGATAAGTCGTGGTTGGTGTACAACCTTCTTCTTGAATTACGCGATCTCACCTACGTCTTTTTTGAACAACATTTTCACCTTCTGCAATATATAAAATTATGTATAAATAAAAAAACATGTGAACAAATTTGTACAAGTTTGCTTTTTAACAATAAAAAAATTATATAAATAATTTAACAAATTAATAATTGGATGACAATAATATTCAAATTGATGGCCACCTCGAGATGTCTGAGTAGCGTCATGCCCACCCGGAGATGGTTGAGAACCAGCATGACCACCCATTGGTTGAAAACCAACATGACCATCCATTGATTGGCCACCAAGGGAATGTGTACCACCACCACCACCCTCACTCGATGAGAGGGAAGCTTCATAAAAAAATATGAATTTCTAATCAATTAAAATATACATACATGTATATACATACATATGATTGAGTAGATTGTGTGAACCATACAAGGGTTGCGTGAACCATGGAAAGGCTCCATTGATTGAATAAATACTATTTTCCTCCGAACTCCTAAAAAAAATAATTTAACTCACAAAATTGATAAAAAATCAATTCCATATGGATACATGTATGTATGGAGATAATATTATATATTCAAATTTCATTTAAAAACTTGCACATTTAATATAAATACCATGAACACAATGGGAATCCCCCAATCCATGATCTGCCTCTCTCGTAGAGGCATGGGACTCTATTGATGTTCGCCTCGAAGAATCACATGGAAAATGATCATCCTCTATGATATATACATGATTATTCGAGGCTTTAAACATCGTGTGTGTGTGTGTGTGTGTGTGTGTGTATATATATATATACACACACACATGATGTTTAAAGCCTCGAATAATCATGTGGAAAATTATCGTCCATGATATATATGGATCTATCTACATATACATAGATACATGATGTTTAAAAAGTTACCTCGTGCATTTACAATTATTTTTAAAATTACTATTTCAAAAAATTTCAAAAGAATTCAAAAAATTGATGTAATTTACACAAATGTTAGAGCAAAACTTGAACACAAATTATGTAAAACACAAAACTTTCAAAGCACAAATTGATGTGTAAAACTAAGTTTATTTAGACAAAAAATTGTTGAAGCCCTGCACATTTTTAAAATTAAATACAAAATTTTCTAAAACATGAAGTTCACCAAGTTGTGTTTACATAGTGGGTGCACATTTTGAAAACTAAATACAAAATTTTCTAAAACATGAAGTTCACCAAGTTGTGCTTACATGGTGGGAGCGCACTTGGTATATAATTGAAAAAAACACATGGTTTTTAAAAATGACACATTTGTAACTAAAAAAACACACATAACAAAGATATATTACAATGTCCATCAATATATTTTGATGGAGAACGTCTCAACACTAATTCATCTTTGACGGATGGATCTTGAATTGGCATTGCCCCATACAATAGATCACCAGACATCTTATTAACCTTTGCATAATGTCTTATACTAAATGATTGAAATTGTCTAACAATATTGTTTGCTTTTCCATGTAGTTGTTTTAGCCTCTCCTTCTTAACTTGGTACATGCCTTTCATGTAGTTGCACACAAGTTCAAAATTGGTGAAAACTACAATTCCATTTGATCCATAGTCCCTAGATGTTCTCAATCCTTCTATCAATGCAATATAATATGCTTCATTGTTGGTTTTTTTTCTAGATATATTCATTTTCCTTTGGAGGACTTTTTTAGTCAGAATATTGCATAACACATATGTAATCACTGATTTCCCTGGTTTGGCATAACAAGAAACATATATGCATAATGTCCATTTTTCAATAATGGTTAGCAGGATTTTTAATCCCTGAAAAAAAAACAAATTCAGTAAAATATTAAATGAACATTTATTGCAAATGTCGTAAATTTTATGGGAGAAATGACATGTACATGGTTTCCAAAAACACTAAGAGTTTCCCTTAATTTAGTGAAAAATTTAGGGAAAAGTTTTAGTAGGTAGTTGAATTTGTCAATTCCAAGCACAATCAATCGACCCTATAAAGTGAGGTTATCGATTCAGTGGCTGATATAATTTTCATTACAATGTGATATCAATTTTTCAACCAATGAAATGATAACATTATTCAAACTATTTGAGAGTCAAAAAATCTATAGACTCTAAGTTGTTATATAATGATGTAGGAATGGAATTTAGAAAAAAATATTTAACTTCAGGAAAATATATTTCCATTGTCCATTGATCAACAAAGGGGCATTATCTGATCAGGTAACATTAGATATATTGATGGAAACCATGCAGGTATGAATTTTTCATGTCAATACAGCATGTGAGCTGAAAGGAATTGGGTTTGAATTGTTCATGCCAAAATAGCTTGTTAGCTTAAAGGAATTGGGCAATAATTCCTTGACTTATGCTTAAGTATCTCAATTGATATGTATGATATGGCATATGAATGCATGTATGTGAATTGATAGGGGTATGGTAAAGGAAGGAAGCCTAGGACATTTTAAAATTGTGAAAAAATATTTTGTATGCATTGATATGATAATATATCATGTTCAATTGGTTAAGAGAAGGACAATTTTCCTGAGAAATTTTTCAGTAGTGAAAGGAGGGGATCTTAGGGGATTGTTGAGCAGTGAAAGGAGGGTAAATTCCTTGTGTGTGGTGATTGAAGAAGAAAGTGTCCAGATGTGTTGAAGAGTTGAGTGAATTTTGAAGTTGGTCAAGGAGGATGGTATGACATGGGATATATTGTAATTATTATAGATGTGTTGAGTTGATTTAATTTTGAATTTTTTCAAGGATGATGGTATGACATGGGATATATTGTAATTATTATAGCAGATGTAAGTCTATATGCCAGGAGGATGTGTAAAATTTATAGGAAGTGAAGATGATGAAGACAATGATACAGAGTTAGCCAGGATACATATATCAATATGGATGAGTATGGAATGCAGGATGGAATGGTATTCAATGTCGTGCAAGGGTGTAGTTAGTGAGCTTGGTGAACGTGAAAGAAGTAAGAATGTGCATGAAGTATACTATGCGGATGTGAAAAGTTTGATTGTGTATAAATGAGTATTAGCGCATATGTTTTAATTATTTATGTGAATGTTTTTCTATTATAGTAATGCATATATAGTTAATGAAACTTCATTTCATTTAATATGTTTATAGCTTAAAATAATGGAATGATCGGTATGTCATAATTCTAAGATCATTTCAAAAGTTGCTAGAAATATGGAAATGAAAGTTTGTATGCTTGAATACTCATAGTTTTTTGGCTTAATGAAAATTATGTCAGAGAGGACAGATTGAAGGTAGAAATGGATTGGATATGTAATCCCATCCCATAATGAATACTAGTTGCTACTACATACACGCTCCAAAAATTATGATAATAATCTCATAGTTGTTCAATTTGGTTTCTAAATTCTCATAGTTGTTCAATATGGTTTCTAAATTATATAGATTTCAATTTCTTATTTTCACATCTCGTGGTGACTTTATGTTTATGATACAGGTGAGATGATGGATCTATATAGTATGGACAGATGATGGTCGTTATAAACTAGGAAGCATGGGGAGAATGCTACTATGATGACACTAGAACCCTCTAATTGAATACTCGCAATTGTTTGGTTGAATGAAAATTATGTCAGTGAGGAAATATTGCAGGTAGAAATTGATTGGATATGTAATCCTATAATGAATGTCGGTTGCTACTAAATACAAGCGCCAATCATTATGATATATAATATCATAGTTGTTCAATCTGGTTCTAAATTATATATATTTCAATTTCTGATTTCAATTTTTTTTTTGAACATCTCGTGGTGACTTTATACTATGATAATAATCTCATAGTTGTTCAATCTGGTTTCTAAATTCTCATATTTGTTCAATATGGTTTCTAAATTATATAGATTTCAATTTTTTATTTTAACATCTCGTTGTGACTTTATGTTTATGATATAGGTGAGATGATGGATCTGTAAAGTATGGATTGATGACGGCTATTATAAACTAGGAAGCACGTGGAGAATGCTACTATGATGACACTATAACTGTGTGAAATGCCTTGATTTTAATGAGATATTGAGTGACTAGAGACTGCTAGTGGGATGACTTGGTAGTAAGACTCTATAGGTGCCTACACTTCATGAAAGGGTGAAGAGTGTGCCTTCCCTTGCTCTTCTTGGCAGGAGAAATAATATTTCAAAGGTGAACAAAAACACTCTTTTGTAAAGGTATTTTTATGTAAATTTTAAAATATTTTAGTAATCTCATAAATATTTTTAAAAAAAATTAACTATTTACTTCTATTTTTTTTCGAAATAAGACTAATTTCTACTATATGGTACAAAAATAGTACAATCATGTTGCCCCTTGTGGGGGAACCAGCTCATAGAGATACTTCAAAAAATCAAAATGGGGCTGCCTCAGGGGGGAAACCATCCCATAGAGAGTTCCATAAAACATAGGAGGAGCTAACCCTAATGGGGAAACCAGTTATTAACAGAATATCCATAAAACTAATTTTATTGTGCATAATAAAAGTAAGCAAAGAAACTATAGCAAGGCCTAAAAATACTGGAGAAAAAGGAGCAATGGCGCTACTGATGTTGCTCCTTTGCGTCTTGGTGTTGTGCATCTTGGTGCTGCATACAAGGAGGTTCTTCCACAATGTAGCACCCATAATCAGAGAGGGCTTCCTCCTTCTTGGAGAGCTGAGGAGCCAACTCCAGCGTGGAGGTGGAGCGAGTGCCTATGTATTCCGCATTGTCAGGTTGCCTGGTGCCTTCTGCAAAGCTACTACCCCCACTGTCAGAAGTTTCCTCCATGCTTTTGATAGGTAGGGCCAACATTTTCCTAGGCATCGGGGAGGATGAGCGAGAGAGAGTGGATTTTCGTGGCCTCTTCCTAGAACCAGAGTCGTAATTATCTTGTTGAATCTCTCGAATTCGAATTGAGAGATGAGCTTAAAGGATTTGGGGGTCAGAGACCTCCGGTGCATCCAAGGCCACCAAGAATGCCACAGTGCACTCCACCATGAGCAGAATTGGAGGGTGAGAGGGAGCACCTCTACCACCTCCCCTACGGCAGCGCATACGATGGCGGCGAGGCATAATTTCTGTGGAGTTTTAGGGATTAAGGGGAGGGACATAATGAGCGGAGGGAGGGTGATGTGTAGTGGATGGATGCGCATCAATGTGGAACGGATGATCAAAGGGTTAATGGACGGTGGCGTGAGGGGCGGAAGCACAACGGGTACAAGCAGAGCAACGATAAAATTATGTAAATATTAAACAATTTCCAATCTTCTAAAGTAAATATATAAGAATATGTGTGATTGGGAAAACAGTGCAACGATAATTAAAGTAAATATATAAGAATATATGTGATTGGGAAAACAATGCAACGATAATTAAATTAAATATATAAGAATACATGTGATTGAGAAATCAGTGCAACAATAATCAAAGCAAATATATAAGAATATGTGTGATTGGGAAAATAGTGCAACAATAATTACAATAGCAAGGCAAAGCTTCACTACAACTCATGACTATAATGGCTATACAACTAATCCTTATATAGAAACTTCAATTTGTGCACTAGTGGCTTGGTACATGTGAAAATTTGAAAAGAAAAATAGCTTAGCTTTCACTCTCAGTATGGGTATTAGCTTGGGTCAGTTAGAAATTAATAACATTTGTCCTCATATATTGACCACTTCGATTAGTTCATTTGACGTCCCCATCCACAATGAAACTTCATATATATGTAAATGCGGGAACTGGACACGTGGCCATTACTTTAGACGAAATAAAAAATGCTTATGAGAGAAAGTCGGGGTGGGTGGGGTATGGAATATTCTCCATGAATCTTGTCCTGGTGTTTGAAGGGTTTACCATTTAAATTATTTATGCATACAAATATAGAGAATATTTTCCTGAATACAGTTAGAGAATTAAAATTTGAAACTATTCATGATTAAACCCTGAGTAGGAGTGAAGGAGGACTGGCTTAATTTAACTAGAGGCCAAGTATTTGGATATATATGTTATCAGCTTCGAGGAAAAATGTTTCTGGAATAGAAGATGGTTTGGAAGCCAAGAGTGGAATGCTTTAATCTAAAAAATGCTCAACCGAAATTAGGCTAAGCTAAAATTGTGAGTAGCACCAATGCTCTTTCCTTTGAGTTCACTTCCACAATTCAGATCTTGATTCCTATATTGATCATGATCTGCATTTGATTCCATTTGAAGAGGAACAAATGATACCTACAGGCCTCTATTCTTTTACCATAGATCACTGGACCTTACAATGTTGATTCAACAATTCATTATCTATTTATTCAGTGAATGACTCAACTAACATCAATGCCACAAACCTCTTCACAAATATTATGTATTCATGGAGTTGATTCCAAAAAGGAAAATAGAAGACAACAAAGAGATGAAAAAGATTTGTGAGCTCTTTTAATGAGATATTAAAATATGTGAAGTGGGAGTACATGAAAGGTCACCTAAAATTAACAGGTCTCAATCAGAAGTATTAAATTTAAATGATGGAGGTGTCCTTACTGAAAACGCAGCCTTTAGGATTCCACAATTTAGCCTCAATTAAATGTCAGTGATTAGCTACCAAATTTTTTTTAGATGGAAACTCAAATTCAAGTATCATATCAAGAATATATATCACAAAATGCAGATAATTCAACCTTTCAAACACCACCACTAATATTCAACAATATCTTATAAGCAAGGTCTATAAGTTTTATGATATTTCTGCCTTACAATGTTGATTCAAAAATTCATTAGTTGTCTATTTAGCGAATGACTCAGCTAACATCAAGGAAAAAAACCTATTCACAACTATTATATATTCATGGAGTTGAATCCAAAAAGGTAAATAGAAGACAACAGAGAGATGACAAAGCTTTTTGACTTGTTTTAATGACATATTAAAATATGTGAAGTAGGAGAACGAGAAAGGTTACCTAAAACTTATAGGTATCAATCAGAAGTATTAAATTTGAATGATGGAGGTGTCCTTAATGAAGGAAGGTAGTTTATCAGAATTGAAACGCATCAATAATGTGAGCTGTGAGGGAAAAATTAACAGAGGAAGGCAACAGAACATTGCACCTTCTTCAGGTAAGCCCGTGAAAAATGGTAGTAGTATTATTAGTGTTTAAATGGTAATATCGAAGCAAGAGCTAGAGGCCTTGCTTGTAGAACATTCTATAAATGAGAAATCAATAGAATAGGCGTGGCTTCAGCTTTATTCTAAATTCAAGCATGTTAAAGAAGATTATGCTGCCAAAAGATGCGAGGGTGTATGGACACCATCATTGGAGAGCATTCCAAAGATTAACAATACGTGTTCTTAATTCCACTAGTAAGTTTCTAATTCATGCCTTTGCCCCATCTAAATTTGAATAATATCATAAATAAAATTTTGTAGATTTAGTCATTTTTGTATATCATAAATATAATTTTGTAGATTTTGTAATGAAGGCATTGTGTCAAAGTGGATTTATCATTTTACAAACAAAAAAATTTAATTTAGTTTTTAAAATTTAGATTAAAATGGGATTTTTTGAAGTGATTTCTCTATGGGAAGGAAAACTTATCTATGAGTTAAGTTATGTTGGTGGCCTCAAAGTTTAAAAAACCCTAGATTAAAGTGAGATAAAATGCATAAAAATTCTATATAGAACTTGGTATAAATACCTGTGAGTAGTAATAAAAAAATGAGTGAGGAGAATTATCGATTTCAATGAATAAATTAAGGAAATGTGTAAGAAATGATTTTCACATAAATGGTTTAGTAAAATGTGGATGAAGTTACCTCTCTCTCTGAAAATGAAGATGAAATAATTCTGCTCAGAACCAGGGTTGTTATTAGAACCTCCAAGAGTAAGCTAACAACATACTTATGAAGAGCTGAGAAGGAAATATAACTTTGATATTTGAGACTTATACTCTATGATAAGTTATTTGCAATCCATCCCATAAGGTTATTCTTTATCAATGTTTCCATCCAATTATGTAGTTCATAATTGAAAATGAATGTAAAAAAAATAGTTTTTAAAACTATGTCTCATAGTAAAAACATGCATTTAATATATATATATATAGTTTTGGGATACTTAAGAGCCTTTGAGGCTCTTACTATATAAAACAAACAACCAGAGGTAGTCCTCAGTTTAGAAGTTGGGGATAGGAGGCAGAAAGTGCAAAAAAGGCTTCGTTCCTTAGAGTTGTAGGCGGTGAAGATAAAATGCAGTTATTTGATTCGCTCATCCGAACTGGATTGGTGCTCGGTGATCTTATAAATGGCATTAAAAAAACATGTATATGTTCCCAAGAGTCCCCTTCCATATATTTTGTAATGAATGCTTTGTGTCAAAGTGAATTTATCATTTTACAAACAAAAAATAATAATTTAGTTTTAAAAATTTAAATAGAAATGCGATTTTTTTAAGTGATTTATCTGTTGAAGATTGCAACAAGAAACATTGAAGGAGGCATCCTGAAACATCTTTCCTGATCCTAGTTGGAAAGTGATCACCAAAACTAGGTGGGGGCCACACAAGTGATTTTTGTCGCAAAGTCTATTTTTAGACTATGTCTATTTTTAGACATATGGATCATGGTCTATGAGTTGCGGGATGCTATTTATGGATGATTGGTCAAGTTGGTAAAAATATATGGACCTCTATTTTTAGACATTGGGCGAAGTCTATTTTTAGACTGCCAGTCTAAAAATAGATCAGTAAAATATTATTAGCCCTTAATAATATTTAGACTATAAACATTATCTTATCCTCTTGGAGCACTTGAGTTTGATGCTTGGATGTGGCACATGCAGGTGACAGAAGGAAATACGCTTTTCCTAAGGGTTAGTTGAGCTATTGCATGGTTGACTTCAGTTAGAACTCATGTGGCAGAGTTTGGTGGAGTTGATGAGACAGTTGGTGGAGTTGTGTTCGGTTTAACTTAGTTGAACTAGTTGTATTTAGTCTAATTGATAAATACACTAGTGATGAGTGGTGTGAATTAATTATTAATTAATTCACTAATTATTAACTCATAAATGAACTAAAGAACACATCAGTTAACTGCAATGCATGGACAGTTCAGTGGAGACCGGTGTTAGAGGTGGGTGAAAGGGTGAGTCTACTATCAGTTGTGACTATAGCTGTGCATGAGATTTGCACACACATTGATTGAGATTGCCAATGAGGATTGCGCAGTATAAGCCAGTGGGATTTGAACTTGGATCTCATTCATTCTCATCTTGGATTGCGCAGTAGAGGCAGGCAAACAGTGGAGGAGATTTGAACCTGTGACTTGTTCAGATCTGAGCTAGTTTGTGTGTAACAATTGGAGATAGTGCTGAGAGCTTGTGAGGAGTTTGTGCTATGTATTGTTACATGTTCTATATCATTATAATATACAGATAGTTGGGGGTTTTCAGCTGTAAGCTTTCCCCATTACATACTGTGTTATATGTGTGCTTGATTATGTTTTAATGTGTGCATGCGACTACTTCTATTTCCGCAAATTGATGATCAATTGTAGAAGAGGTTATGTATTATGCATGAAGCTTAAATAGTGTGTAATCAGGATAATCTCGGTGAATAATTCAGCTATTATTCAAATTTCTACATGGTATCGGAGCTAAATTGATCATCGGATCTATTACAGTGATTACAATTTATTTCGGTAGACAGAGTCTGTAAGCGGGCCAGGTAGCCTCTGGATCCATCCTTTCTTTGAAAGGTGATATATCCAGTAAATTCCCCTACAGTCGATCTCTATGCTATAAATACTTTGTTCTCACATATCAGAAGCGGTTGAGTTTTGAGGTGGTGGAATTCGAAGTTGCAGCAGTGTTTTATTGGTGTCAAAAGTCGAGATGTCTTTCAACGGATTGCGATTGGAGTATGCCCTTGAGGGCAGCTTGAATTATGTTGCATGGAAGGATAGGATGGAGGCAGTGTTAGAGTAAAAATGGGTTGAAGGAGTTCATAGATGCTGAAGTCCCAAAGCCTACTGATGTTGCTCAAGTTGAGGCTTGGCAAAAGAAGACAGCAAAATGTCGAAGGATTCTGTTGGAGGGCGTGAAGGATCACATTGTATCCAGCCTGCATGGTAAAGCTTCTCCATACTTGATGTGGAAAGCATTGACAGATTTATTCCAAAGCAAGAGCGACCAGAGGAAGTTGGCGCTCAAGGATAAACTCAGGAAAATAAAGATGGAGAAGAATGACACTATTTCGGTATACTTGACAAAGTTTGTCCACTGCAGGGATGAGCTTGGGAGTGTAGGAATTAGTGTGGATGATGAGGACTTGGTGGACTTGGCTCTCATTGGTCTTCCAAAGAGTTGGCACTCCTATCAGGACTCTGTCAATGGTCGGGAAAAATTGCCAGGATGGGAGCGACTTTGGTCGGATCTTGTGCAAGAGGAGATAAGGCGGAGTACCGGGGATGGATCTTCATGAGCATCGGTGAAGAAAATTTCATTAGCGCCAAAGCAAAGAAGGGGAAGAGCAAGAAAGATTCTCATTCTAGTGCGAAAGGCAAGAAGCAGGACATGTCCAAGGTGAAGTGCTTTCACTGTCACCAGCACGGACATTATGCCACAAATTGTCCGCAGAAGAAGAAAAATAAGCAGGTTGCTGGATCTACAGCTGGAGAGGCCTTAGCCTCGCAGTTTGAGCTGGATTTTTCGCTGATCACATGCTTGGTCTCAAGTGTGATGGGATCAATATGGTTCTTGGACAGTGGTGCGTCTTTTCACATGACTGGAGATCAAGATCTGTTTTTAGATCTGGATGAGAAAGATCTTGGAGTGCACATCGAGATGGGCGACAATGGATGATACAATGCGACCGGCATTGGTACCATAACCTTTCAGAGGGAGTCAGGTAAACTCATTATTTTACAAGATGTAGTGCATGTTCCAAGTTTAAAGAAGAATTTGATCTCAGTCGCAATGTTAGAGGATAAAGGGTATGAAGTTGTCTTTAGTGAAGGAAAAGTTTTCCTTCGGCACAAGGAAACAGGACAAGTCAAGAAGGTTGGGATTCGAGCAAAGAATCTCTACAGACTTGAAGTAGATGGGATGTCTATGGAGCTTCCTACTGTTGGGAAGTGCAAGAAAGACATGCAATTGATGCTTGAGAGGGAGCAAGTTTTGCATGCAGGTAATAGTGAACCTCGGGATGTGGAGCAGCCACAAGATGAGGATCATGGAGTGGAAGAAACCACTCATGCGGAGAAATTTCGTGCCAGATGGGCAGAGGGAGTGCATGCAGCTATACCACCAGGTGAGAGGTGGGGCGACATGCATGATTAATCCCAAGAGGAGATTTCTGGGCAGGATTCATGAGATGGTGTGGATATCATGAATTGAACCTGGCTACGAGGTGCCCACAGCGCAGCAGTAGCATGATCAATTGGATTGATGCAGGAAGATCAAAGTGACAGTGTTGGATACTGGAGCGCAGATCAGAGTTGACAGCAAGTGCAGAGTGCATGGGTGCAAGAGTTCATCAGCGCAGTGGTTCCTGATGACATGTGCAGTTGGTACCAGCAGAAGTCAAAGACTTTGATGATAGATGCATCATACTGATTGAGTTTTTTAGAGCCTATTCAGTTTCAGAGGAGTTGCAGAGCAGATGCATGGAGTTGCATGGCGCTTGTGAAGGTTGCAGGGCGAATGCATGGAGTTGCATGTCGCATGCAAAGACAGTCCTTTCTTGTTGAGAGGGAGTGTTGAATATGGCAACAAGAAACAGTGAAGGAGGCATCCTGAAACATCTTTCTCGATCCTAGTTGGAAAGTGATCACCTAAACTAGGTGGGGACCACACAAGTGATTTTTTGTCGCAAAGTCTATTTTTAGACTATGTCTATTTTTAGACATATGGAGCATGGTCTAGGAGTTGCGGGATGTGGAGGACTTATGGTAGTCAGTTGGTAGAAATAGATGGACCTCTATTTTTAGACATTGGGTGGATTCTACTTTTAGGCTTGTCGGGCTAAAAAATAAAAACAGGTAAAATATTATTAATAACCATAATAATATTTAGACTATGTTGTCTCTTTTCCTCTTGGAGCACTTCAGTTTGATGCCTGGATGTGGCACATGCAGCTGACAGAAGGAATTACGCTATTCCTAGGGTTTAGTGGAGCTATTGCATGGTTGACTTCGGTTAGAACTCATGTGACAGAGTTTGGTGGAGTTGATGAGACAGTTAATGGAGTTGTGTTCAGTTTAACTTAGTTGAGCTAGTTGTATCTAGTCTAACTGATTGATACAATTAGTGAGAGTGGTGTGAATTAATTATTAATTAATTCACTAATTATTAACTCATAAAACAACTAAAGAACATATTGATTAAACTGTGATGCATGGACAGTTCGGTGGAGACCAATGTTAGAAGTGGGTGAAGAGGGTGAGTGTGGCTATCGGTTGTGACTATACTTGTGCATGAGATTTGCACACACATTGATGGAGATTACTTGATGAGGATTTTGCGGTACAAGCCAGGTGTGAGGAACTTGGATCTCATTCATTCTCATCTTGGATTGCGCAGTAGAGGCAGACAGACTTGTGGAGGAGATTTGAACCCATGACTTGTTCATCTTCCGTGCTAGTTTGTGTGTAGCATGTGCGATAGTGCTGAGAGCTGTGAGGGATTTGTGCTATGTATTGTTACATGTTCTCTATCATTATAATATACAGATAGTTGGGGGTTTTCAGCTGTATGCTTTCCCCATTACATACTGTGTTATATGTGTGCTTGATTATGTTGTAATGTGCGCATGCGACTGCTTCTATTTCCGCATATTGATGATCAATTGTAGAAGAGGTTATGTATTATGCATGAAGCTTAAATAGTGTGTAATCAGGATAATCTCGGTGAATAATTCATCTATTCTTCAAATTTCTACATTATCTATGATAAGGAAAACTTCTTTGTGAGCTAAGTTCTGTTGGAAGCCTCGGTGTTTACAAAACCCTGTATTAAAGTGAGATAAAATGCATACAAAATATATACAAAACTTGGTATAAATACTTGTGAGCGGTAATAAAAATAAATGAGTGAGAAGAATTATCAATTTCAATGAATAAATTAAGGAAATGTGTAAGAAATTATTTTCACATAAATATATTATTAAAATGTGGATGAAGTTACCTCTCTTTGAAAATGAAGATGAAATAATTCTGCTCAAAACCAGGGTCGTTATTAGAACCTCCAGGAGTAAGCTAACAACATACTTATGAAGAGCTAAGAAGGAAATCTAGCTTTGAGATTTGAGACTTCTACTCTATGATAAGTTCTTTGCAATACATCCCATAAGGTTATTCTTTATCAATGTTTCTAGCCAACTATGTAATTCATATATATATATATATATATATATATATATATATATATATATATATATATATCATTTTGGGAAACTTAAGAGCCATTAAGGCTCTTACTATATAAAACAAACAACTAGAGGTACTTCTCAGTTTAGAAGCTGAGGATAAGAGAGAAAATGCAGAAAAGGCTTTGTTCCCTCTATTTGTAGGCGGTGAAGATAAAATGCAGTTATTTGGATCGCTCATACGAATTGGTCTGGTGCTCGGTGAGATTATAAATGGAATTACAAAAACATGTATATGTTCCCTAGAGTCCCCTTCTGTAGATTTTGTAATGAATGTGTTTCGTCAAAGTGAGTTTATCATTTTACAAACAAAAAATAATAATTTAGTTTTAAAATTTTTAATAGAAATGGGTTTTTTTGAAGTGATTTCTCTGAGTTAAGTTCTGTTGGAGGCCTCGGTGTTGAAAAAACCTTGGATTAAAGTGAGATAAAATGCATATAAATTATATACATAACTTGGTATAAATACCTGTGTGCAGTAATAATAAAAAAATGAGTGAGAAGAATTATCTATTTCAATGAATAAATTAAGGAAATGTGTAAAAAATGATTTTCACATAAATATATTAGTAAAATGTGGATGAAGTTACCTCTCTCTGAAAATGAAGATGAAACAATTATGCTCCGAACCAACGTTGTTATTAGAACCTCTAGGAGTAAGCTATCAACATACTTATGAAGAGATGAGAACGAAATAGCTATCAACATAAGTTCTTTGCAATCCATCCTATAAGGTTATTCTTTATCAATGTTTCGAGCCAACTATGTAGTTCATCATGGAAAATGAATGTAAAAAAGAAATAGTTTTTAAAACTATGTCTTATAGTAAAATTATGCATATATATATATATATATATATATATATATATATATATATATATATATATATATATAGAGAGAGAGAGAGAGAGAGAGAGAGAGAGAGAGAGAGAGATATTTGGGAAACTTAAGAGCCTCCGGTGTTGCTACTGTATAAAACAAACAACTAGGTAGTCCTCAGTTTAAAAGCTGAGGATAGGAGGGAGAAAATGCAGAAAACGCTTCGTTCCCTCTTGCTGTAGGCGGTGAAGATAAAATGTAGTTATTTGGTTCACTCATCCGAAATGGACTGGTGCTTGGTGAGCTTATAAATGGCATTACAAAAACATGTATTTGTTTCCCATAGCCCCCTTCCTTCGGTAGAATAAGAAGGAAGTTATTTGGTTCAACTGTTTAAATTTATGCTAAATTTTTTTTGAAAGTAACCAAAATTATTTATACAGTGAAATATAATATCTTGAATTTTTATAAATATTCTAAATATGTTTCTTAAAGAAACGAAATCAATGCATACACATTTTATGATAAATCAATTCAAAAATTATAAAAAACAAACCATTTATAAATTATAGAAATATTTGTATAGTCTTATTGAAGAATATCTAGAACACCTGGAATTGAGACGCAGAGTGGTCGATCATGGAGAGGACGCAGAGAGGTCAAGCACAGCGAGGACACAGAGAGGTCGAGCATGGCTAGGACGTAGAGAGGTCGAGCACGATGAGGACGCAAAGAGGTTGAACACACCGAGGCCATAAGGAGCACGCCCAGGACACCCTACAAACACTGCAAAAAAACAAAATTAGGAGTAAAACAATGAAAAATGGATAAAAACAAGGCAAAAGTGAGAAAAATGGACCAGTGTTCATGCAACAGAAGCCCTCTCCAACGGTCACGCAACAGGAAAATGACAGAAATCTTCTTGAGGTCTTAGGGCCGCTATATTTATAAGAACAAAGTTCGGCCAAAAATTTTTAAAAGTTCAGCTAAACTGTGAACATAGGTTTTTCTGCCTCTATCAAAAATATGGTTACCGTTGTCATCAACATAAACGACGAAATAAGTTCGATTAACGGCAGAACAAGTTTGGCCAAAGTAATTTCAAAAGTTCGGCCGAAATTGTTGGAGAGTGAAATTTTCAGGCGCGTTTCTCACAAAAGTGTAACCCACCTTCATACATTCAACCTTAATATATTGTGAGGATTTTAGATATTTCAAAAGGTATTCATTGACATTATATTTATAAGAACTCCAAATATGTTGTTTTTGATATCCTTGTTTATGGTTGAGATGTTGGGAGTAGCCATATGTTATCATATACCATGTATTGTACTCCTATTCTTGTTATTTCATAGAGCACATATAATTTTTCATGGATGCCATGTATTTTCACATCTCATTGTATTAATCATGCATAGAGGAGAGAACATGTGTGTGCATTTGAATAGCCATGTATGCCAGTGATTCTATATAGTCATGAGCCATTGGTTAGTGATAGGAATGCTTGTAGAAGAGTCATATACTAGCCATATGTTCTTATTACATCCATGTATTTTCTCCAAGGAGTTTTGTAATTGTATTTCATATCATTATGCACTATTAGTCAACAGTTGGTTAGTAACTTGCACTTGACAAGGAGGTTTATTCCATAAGTGAATGTGTTGGTACAATAAAGAAAAAGAGAGTATGTTTGTAGCCCTAGTATTACTTAGGGGGAGCATGGTCAGCATGAGAGGTTATGGTGTTTATCAGAGACATGTTTTGCAGCTGAGTCCCTTGTATCACATACTTTACAGATTGTTATACGGAATCTACGACTGCGGACAGAAGTGTCTTCACTAGACTAGGTGGCTTAGTCTAGAACAACAGAAAGACAAAGTAGTTATTTTTTTCCTTAAAGTAAATGGATGATGGGTCAAATCCTAACTTTAATCTATAGTATGCTGCTCCCCTCTTGGCTTGAATGCTCCAATCCTAGCTCTCATCACCAAAATTAGAACCTACATAATCAGACAACACAAGCCAACAATCTACGATATCTATGTAGCGTCATCTAAATACTTTATTCAATGTATCATCATGGCATCAAAATACATGAAATCATAACATCACATATAGGAAAACAAAGAACACTTTGCATTAATATAAATGGAAGGAGTTACAACCAGAAATAGGAGTTGATATTTTAGAAGAGCTCCTCCAAGTTGACTTGTTCCTTATTTGCCACAAAGTGTACCCCTAATCACCCTAATGCATGGAATGTTAACTCTTTATAGCAATAATATATCCAAAATCCAACCCCTATCTTGTGGATGACCATAAATATATAGGAAATGGGAGTAAGTTGGGAGTTCTTATCCTTTTACCAATATAGGGCTTAATATCCACTCTTTATGGGAGGATGGGATAAAAGGATAAGGGATAGAAACTCCAATGTAGGATAGGATAGGATCCCAATGATTTATCTGAGGTAAATGGTTATAACAAATATTGGAAGCTTCTCGAAAAAGAGGCTTCTAGAATTTCTATTTTTTCTCGAATTTCTAGAACCAACGCAGGTGCATAGTGGAGCAACCTGTAGGTGATCAATGCAGACCATAGTGGAGAAACTTGTAGGTGAACAATGTCCAGCAAGAGGCCAGGGAGCATTGGTCATTAAAATTACTTAAACTAGTGATTTTCAGGCAGAAACTATGGGATATGAAAGTGTTGTTGAGTCTCAAAATTGTTTTCCACACTAATACATATTTCCATTATGGCATAAACATTCAACTCTCATTTCATAACTGTCTGACCTAAAACCCTACATCAAGTAACCATTTTCATAAATATATGGGTTAGGATTCTTGTTTTCCAAAGTTATTTATTTTATATATTTAAAGTGAATTTATGATTAAAAACTAGAAAATTAACATGGTTTCATATATCTATATATGTGTTATGAGTTTTGTGACATGTGTAGGCCTATTTTGGAGATTCTATAAGGGTCTTACTTGGCCTCTCAAGATAAAATTCGAATTTCAATTCAAGAGGTGGACCATATTCCAAGGAGAAAGATCATGGAGATCTTGATGTGTCATAGGATTTGTAACTATAATTTAGGGATAAGTTGAGACAATTATGGATCTAGTAGATATTTAAGGGATCTACATTTATTGATTAGATATCCCTAATTTTTGTATAAATAGGGGAAGCTTTCTCCTATCATGTCATGTGTAAAATTGGATTTATGCTCAAGCTTTGAATAAAGAATTAGTTTGTGGCACCTTACTCATGAGTGTTCCTTCACTTTGACTTGGTTTTGTTTACATATGGAGCATCTCGATTTACCATCTCTCATACTTTTGGATCGGCCATCTACAATGTGTGAAATTTATTTGCTTTCATAGATTAAGATTTATTTGCTTTCTTAGTATTAGTTCTAGAATGATTGTGTAACCTTTGCTTTCCTAGAACATCTCAAGAAAGTAGATTCTTCTATTTTCCAATTGGATTATGTTTGAGGCATTAGAGCTCGAATTTGTTTAGTTTCTTTACATGATTTTACATTGTTTTCTTATATTATATCCTCAATTATGTGTATAATCGAATGCTCCTAAATATCATGTCAAGAGGGTGACTCTGTCATACTTCCAAATTGCATGCTCGAGTATTTAACCTATGCAATAATTGTGTTTTCCCTTACATACCTTTATATTTCTTTCCTAGATTGGATCCTTAGTTATGTGTATAATTGAATGCTCCTAAAGATCAGGCCAAGAAGGTGGCTTGCCATACTTCCAAATTGGGTGCTCGAGTGTTTAACCTATGCAATAATTGAGTTTTCCTTTACATGCTTTTAAATTGATTTCCTAGATTAAGATCCTCAGTTAAATGTATAATTGGAAGCTTGAAAATCATACCAAGAAGGTGAATCTGTCATACTTCCAAATTGGATGCTTGAGTATTTAACCTGTATAGTAATTCAGTTTTTCTTTACATGCTTTGAAATGCTTTCTTAGATTAAAATTTAAAATCCTGAAAGTGTGATTGTGCGCGTTATATTTTCTTTTGAATTTGTTTTCTTTCTTTTCGTTACTTGATTTCATAGGATAGTTGAATTTCATTTTCATGTTTGATTTCATAGATTAGATAAATTGGTTTTGTTATTTTATAGTTAGATTGATCTAAACTGAAAATTAATTTCTAGCATATACAATGCACGCATGCTTCACAAGTTTACGAAACCCCAGGGTTGACAATTAAATGACAGGAAATTATTTTGCCTCAACATTTTGGCGTCATTGCCAGGGAAATGTGCATAGTGTTAGACACGGTCCTATCAGTCCTTCGTCAGAGTCAAATTCACCAAAGTTCATTTCTCGTCATTTGCAGTCATTAAATGCCATTTTGGTCAAAAGGGGTCATTTTAATTCTTGAGTCTAGGGTTTTGTCTTCAAAAGTGTGAAATAACGCTTGCAGGCCAGCGGGAGGTTCAATAAGTTTTTATTTCAGGATTGTCATCGTCAAAAATGCTCAAATATATTTCTTCTTCAAAACTCTGTTTTGAAGAAGAAATTGTCAAATTTGATTTATGTAAATAAGCTGCCATGTGAGTTTTATGTTCTTCAGCCGTAACATTTCTCCATTTAAGGTTCTAGTCACCTTGCCAAAGACATGCTAACATTCCTACAAAAGACAACAAAGAAACTCATTTTTCAGTCCAAGAGTCGAAAGCCATCAAGAATAGAATTCATTGTGAAAGTGCCAAATTTACAACCAGTGGGTTTTGAAGAACTAAAATCTAACTCTTGCAAGATATTTCTCCAAGTTATATAAACCATTTGAATCAAGAAACATTCATAAAATCCCATAGCCAAGTCGAGTTTTCAAACTGGAAGAGCGAATTTCATTTTGGAAGGGCCGTGACTGCGTTGAAATTTGGGCGTGACGCATACAAAACTCGAGCGGCGCACTGGGCAATATTTGGCAGTGTTATTTTAAACTGGCGCGGCACACCAAACAAAGCGGCGCATTGGGTTTGTGCGCGGTGCGTTGAGCCTGTCAGCACAAATTTCATCACCGCTCTGTGATTTTTTGAATTCAAACAATCTTCCCGCTCCAAGTGTATTGGCCTGCAGTGCACATGTAGAGAAGGGTGATATGGTAGCAGTTTCTGTTGCTGTGGAACGTCCTAATCTGGCTGGTGAGTGGATTTTGGAAAGAATTGACACCATATTCAGGACTTTATGCCATTTTAGGGACAGTACTGTTTGTGTTGGCATTTTCATTGGGAGCTGGTCCCGTTCCTGCTTTTCTTCTCCCTGAAATATTTGCTTCAAATATCCGTGCCAAGGCTTTTTGCAGTCACTGTCATGGTTGGCTATGGAAATTGGAGGTATAGTCGGCCATTTAGTTGGTGGCAGTATGTCAGGAGTGCTTGTTGTCCCCCTTGGGCTCTTTCATGACCATATCGTCGATAGAACTTGCTGCAAGAAATTGTTGGTTACGATGCAGATATTGTTTGCCTGTCGACAGAGGTATATACACGTTCAACATATGTAACTGATGGGTGAGCAACATTTTTCCGCCATGAGCGTTTCTCACTAGTGAAGAAGTATGAGGTTGAATTCAATAAAGCTGCACAATCCGTGGCAGAGGTGTTTGTGCCAACAGGTCAGAAAACGAGTGCTCTCCATCGGTTGCTCAAGAAAAATGTTGCACTAATTGTAGTTTTGGAGGCCAAGGACATAAACTCTGGTTCTTCAGCGAAGAGCCAACTTTTCTGTGTGGCAAACACACATATAATCAGTAATCCGGAACTCAAAGATGTCAAACTGTGGCAGGAGTTCGAATACTGAATGTCAGCTTACGACTTGGAAGGCACAATAAAATTAGTAACAATATTGCTAAGAAATCAATTTGAAGACGATGAGCATCTTATCATCAGAACGGAGCTCGAGGACATTATAACCAGCTTCTTTCTACTTTCGGTGGCTCTGAACATCCTGTTGTGCGTGTAAAAGATCGTGCAGCCCGAGAAGAATCTGATATATGGATTAGTGATTTATTATAAAACTCTACATGTCATCATTTATTTCTTCAACAAAGAATCTCTCCAACAGGCTTAAAATAATTTTCCAATCAATCCGACAAGGGCGCAATCAAACACGTTTCGACTTTCAATAAAAACATAGAGGGGTGTAATATCCAATGATATGTATGAAGGTGTTCGAGCTATGATGATTGAAAAAGATAAGTCTCCTAAATAAAATGAAGTCACAAACGAGAAAGCTAATTTTGGTTTTCAAACCATTCAAGGAGGAGTTCGAACTACAGCCACCAGCAGAGAACAAAATATCAAGGCGCAAAGTCAAAAAACCGAAAGCCCAAATTAAGCAAAGACATCTACCGTGGCAAAGAAATAGGAACAGATGGTCTATTTCTGACTTCAGTTACGATTCAGAAGGGATATACAGCTACAGTTTTCACCTCGACGTTGGTTATCATCAGATTTCATATGTAACGCTGCCCCTTTTGAGAACATATGACTGGCTCTTCATCCTTTGTTTGTTAATAATGATTTAATAATCCCTCATTTTGAGTCGATCTATTTTTTCTACAGATAGTCTTATTTATTATATTGTAAATCATTTGTAAAGGGCAGAGTTCTGGAAAGTGTGGGAGGAAAAAACCCAGCGCTATCACTATACAGTTTTGACAGAGAAATAATTAAATGGTGCAGCTCTGATTTGTAAGATTCTTGCGGTATGAGTTTAGAAAATGTGTCTTTCTTTCCGTTTCATATGTAACCTGTGATGTTTGACATTTCATTCATTATCATTTCTAATTTAATGTTTTTAAGTAGAAAAGGTAGAATTCAGCTTACTTCTCTACCTTAGAGAAGCGTTCATTTTCTGTGTATGTTTTCTTCTGTTGAAAAGGATTCATGTATGTATGCCCTTTTCACCCTCTAAACAGTCTTTCCACTCCACATTATTTCAAATATGATTGCTAAGACCTCATGCCTATCTCGCCTTATGAAATACCATGTGCCTCTGATTAAATCTCTCTGCTTCATGCTGTTCCTTGGCCCCATACAGTCTAGAAAACTTAGATATTCATTAAAACCCAGTCATTTATCAAAATACCCCTTCCTATCTATTTACTAGCCTAAAATCAATTCCCATTTTAAGTCATCTCGCACCCTATTGCTCATTTTGCCGAGATAGACCCGGAGAGAGCCCTCTCTTGTCCTTGTAGGGCTAGCTACGAGGCTGAGCTTGGTTTGATGTTGCCTTGAGTTTTACCTTATTTCAGCCTAAGGTAGATTCGAGCGCTAACATAGTGGCGACCATACTGGGGAAACATTTCCTCCCCAGTAAAGGATGACAAAGTTTAGATCTGATCGTTGATGGTGAACAACGGTCAGACACCGTAAGGCTGAAATCGTTCACCTGGTGACTCCAAATCAATGTGAAGACTCCACTGGAGGACTGACTCTTTCTCTGAAAAATGGAAGGATCTTACGCAAAGTTTAGGTATCCAAAATGGAATGGTATTCAGGATCTAGTCTGCTTTCTTGTAAACTATTTCTTTGTTGTTCTTGAAGTTGTCCTGAAAGTTTTTCAGAATTTGTTGTATGATAAAGGTGATCAAAATCTTCACTCGACCTATTCAAAGAATGTAAATGCTGAGTTTCCCTTTGATCCTGGCCTCCTTACTTTTCCCACATCTCATGTTGACTCTCTTCAGAGTGATGAGCCAGAAAATCAAGCTGACCTCGTAGCTCTTGTATATACTCCTACACCATTTGTAGTCCCAGATAGGTATAAACCTCTTGTTTTACCTTCTATTCTCCATGCTTTCCCTAAAAATTATGACCTATATCTACCAAGATTTGACGGTGAATGTAACAATGTCAACGCTGAGCAACATGTGCAGAATGTTGAGACTTTTCTAGATCTTTTTGAAGTTGATGATGAAGATGTTAGTATTAGGCTTTTTTCTCTTTCTTTGCAAGGCAAAGTCAAGAGTTGGTTCAAAGCCCTGCCTGATGCGAGCATCACAGATTTCCAGTAGTTTTTCAAAGTTTTCCTTGACAGGTGGATGATTGGACAGAATCCTTTCTTGATTTTAGACAAGTATGCCCAGCTGAAAAGACTGCCAGGGGAGACAGTACAACAGTTTTCCGCCAGATTTAACCAAGTATATTTTTCAATGCCAGCTGATATAAGACCTTCTCCTAGATCTTCTCTATTACACTACCTGGGTGCCTTTGATCCGGAAATGGAGTTTCAGCTGAGAGAAAAGAATATTGCAACGCTCCACGAAATGAAAAACAGCGCAGTAAATGTAGAGGCTCATTTGCTGATCAAAAGGGCAAGGTTGAAGGAAGAAGAAAAGAAGAATGTTTCAGAGCAGCTGACACCTTCAGAGGAAAAGCTTGATCTTTTCGTAAATGCAGTAGAAGAGATGGTGCGGAAAATGACTGCAAAAAATGAAAATGACATTCAAGAACAAACGGCTGACCCAAAAATTTTTTTTTCTTATCCCAGTTGTCATACTGATTGTTTTATAGATCATTGTGAAGAAGAGAGAGCTGTTGATATGATATGTATGTTTGATGATGTGTTTTATACTGATGAATTGCCTCAGTTTGATCAGTATGATGATGATTATGTTCTCCAAAAAGAAGCCGATCTTGCAAACAAATCAGTAGCTGATTTTTCAGAGGACAGTCACTTTCAGCAGCTCGAGTACAGTGATCAATCGATGCATATCAGCTATGGCAATGATGAGGAAAGTGCAGCAAATTTTGAAGTAAGTGAAGGATCTTTGCCTTTTTGTTTTGACTCGTTTCAGTTCATTAGAGATAACTTCCATGTAATCAGAAATCAAACGTCAACAAGTCTTGATCTGGATCATCTTGAGGGAAATGAAAACTTCTCATATTCAGACTTGCAGCCCCCGAAAGTCATTGATTGTCAAGTTGCAGCTGAAGACTTGGAAGCAGGCACATATGATTTAATGATACAAGATGACTCCGTACCATTTTGTTTTGAATCATTCCAGTTCTTGAAAAGTAAATTGCATGAGAAATCTTCTTTTGAAATGACTGATGAAATCATTTCTGATACAAAGTCCTCCCTAGCATCAGATTTGCAGCTACCAAACGCAGTTGAAGGTCAGATCACAGAGGAAGGCATGGAATCTGAAATATATGATTTAATGATGCAAGAGGATTATGTACCCTTTTGTTTCGAAGCAATTCAGTTCATAAAGCAGAATTTTCGTAATGTCTCTAAAGAAAAAGATGAACAGCCGGTAGAATGTTATACAATTTCAATGGATACATCGCAGCAGTCTTCTCAAGTTTTTTTTGATCCTATTGCTCGAGTATTGGATGATGTTTGTTGTAAAAATTCTTCTCCATTGGCTAACCATGTGTCAGAAGAGAATGTTGATAATGATCTTATTCGGCAGCCTACTTCATTTTTTTTTTCATCGCATGTTTCATCACGAAGCCCATATCAAAGTTTGCAGTCATATGAGGAGATTGACAAAGGGGAATTGTGTTCTGCTTGGCATCAGCAACAGAGTTTGGTTATTCACGAATTTCAGGATCCTTTTGACAGTTTGCTGCAATCACCAAAGAAATACAGCACAGAGGTGAGGAAAATCTTAATGTCTAGCTATGGAGATTTCCTAGATCAAAGCTATGTTTATGAAGATCCTTTCGCAGTATTCTTGAAGTCATCCAGTCAGTTCATGCTTTGCAAATTTATCAGTGGTCAACTTGTTTACAAGTTTTCACGGGAGTTTCCTTTCAGTAGTTCTTTCTTGTTGTTCACAAGTGAGCACTTGCGAAGAAATCAAACAGCAGCCGGAATGCTTACATGGTTACATTGGTTGTTCCATTACACTTGATCGGGTGGTGAAAAGAACAATTAGAGTAGGTGAATAAGTTCAATTCTGAGCATCTTTCCATTTTGTAAATTGCTTTTCAGTCAAGTTTTTCAGTCATTTGTCAAAATGATGGATTCCATAGCCCAATGGATAAGGTACTGTCTGCTCTTCCAAAGATCTGTTGCTCTTGGCACCTCCAAGGAATTGCAGCTGCCATCCCCATTGGAGCCAATGTTAGACACGGTCCTGTCAGTCCTTCATCAGAGTCAAATTCACCAAAGTTCATTTCTCGTCATTTGCAGTCATTAAATGCCATTTTGGTCAAAAGGGGTCATTTTAATTCCTGAGTCCAGGGTTTTGTCTTCAGAAGTGTGAAATAACGCTTGCAGGCCAGCGGGAGGTTCAATAAGTTTTTATTTCAGGATTGTCATCGTCAAAAATGCTCAAAGATATTTCTTCTTCAAAACTCTGTTTTGAAGAAGAAATTGTCAAATTTGATTTATGTAAATAAGCTGCCATGTGAGTTTTATGTTCTTCAGCCGTAACATTTCTCCATTGAAGGTTCTAGTCACCTTGCCAAAGACATGCTAACATTCCTGCAAAAGACAACAAAGAAACTCATTTTTCAGTCCAAGAGTCGAAAGCCATCAAGAATAGAATTCATTGTGAAAGTGCCAAATTTACAACCAGTGGGTTTTGAAGAACTAAAATCCAACTCTTGCAAGATATTTCTCCAAGTTATATAAACCATTTGAATCAAGAAACATTCATAAAATCCCATAGCCAAGTCGAGTTTTCAAACTGGAAGAGCGAATTTCATTTTGGAAGGACCGTGACTGCGTTGAAATTTGGGCGCGACGCATACAAAACTGGCACGGCGCATAGAATGCGCGTGGCGCACTGGGCAATATTTGGCAGTGTTTTTTTAAACTGGCGCGGCACACCAAACCAACGCGGCACATTGGGTTTTTGCGCAGCGCGTTGAGCCTGTCAGCACAAATTTCATCACCGCTCTGTGATTTTTCGAATTCAAACAATCTTTCTGCTCCAAGTGTATTGGCCTGCAGTGCACATGTAGAGAAGGGTGATATGGTAGTAGTTTTTGTTGCTGTGGAACGTCCTGATCTGGCTGGTGAGTGGATTCTGGAAAGAATTGACACCATATTCAGGACTTTATGTCGTTTTAGGGACAGTACTGTTTGTGTTGGCATTTTCATTGGGAGTTGGTCCCGTTCCTGCTTTTCTTCTCCCTAAAATATTTGCTTCAAATATCTGTACCAAGGCTTTTTGCAGTCACTGTCATGGTTGGATATGGAAATTGGAGGTATAGTCGGCCATTTAGTTGGTGGCAGTGTGTCAGGAGTGCTTGTTGTCCCCCTTGGGCTCTTTCATGACCATATCATCGACAGAACTTGCTGCGAGAAATTGTTGGTTACGATGCAGATATTGTTTGCCTGTCGACAGAGGTATATACACGTTCAACATATGTAACTGATGGGTGAGAAACATTTTTCCGCCATGAGCGCTTCTCACTAGTGAAGAAGTATGAGGTTGAATTCAATAAAGCTGCACAATCCGTGGCAGAGGTGTTTGTGCCAACAGGTCAGAAAACGAGTGCTCTCCATCGGTTGCTCAAGAAAAATGTTGCACTAATTGTAGTTTTGGAGGCCAAGGACATAAACTCTGGTTCTTCAGCGAAGAGCCAACTTTTCTGTGTGGCAAACACACATATAATCAGTAATCCGGAACTCAAAGATGTCAAACTGTGGCAGGAGTTCGAATACTGAATGTCAGCTTACGACTTGGAAGGCACAATAAAATTAGTAACAATATTGCTAAGAAATCAATTTGAAGACGATGAGCATCTTATCATCAGAACGGAGCTCGAGGACATTATAACCAGCTTCTTTCTTCGGTACCTCGAACATCCCGTTGTGCGTGTAAAAGATCGTGCAGACCTCGAGAAGAATCTCGATATATGGATTAGTGATTTATGGAGCTACTGCCTGGCAACATGTCATCATTTCTTCTTCAACAAAGAATCTCTCCAACAGCTTAAAATAATTTTCCAATCAATCCGACAAGGGCGCAATCAAACACGTTTCGACTTTCAATAAAAACATAGAAGGGTGTAATATCCAATGATATGTATGAAGGTGTTCGAGCTATGATGATTGAAAATGAGAAGTCTCCTAAATTAAATGAAGTCACAAATGAGAAAGCTAATTTTGGTTTTCAAACCATTCAAGGAGGAGTTTGAAACCACAGCCACCAACAGAGAACAAAATATCAAGGCGTAAAGTCAAAAACCGAAAGCCCAAATTAAACAAAGACATCTACCGTGGCAAAGAAATAGGAACAGATGGTCTATTTCTGACTTCAGTTACGATTCAGAAGGGATATACAGCTACAGTTTTCGCCTCGGCATTGGTTATCATCAAATTTCATATGTAACGCTGCCCCTTTTGAGAACAGATGACTGGCTCTTCATCCTTTGTTTGTTAATAATGATTTAATAATCCCTCATTTTGAGTCGATCTGTTTTTTTTACAGATAGTCTTATTTATTATATTGTAAATCATTTGTAAAGGGCAGATTTTTGGAAAGTGTGGGAGGAAAAAACCCAGCGCTATCACTGTACAGTTTTGACAGAGAAATAATTAAATGGTGCAGCTCTGATTTGTAAGATTCTTGTGGTATGAGTTTAGCAAATGTGTCTTTCTTTCCGTTTCATATGTAACCTGTGATGTTTGACATTTCATTCATTATCATTTCTAATTGAATGCTTTTAAGTAGAAAAGGTAGAATTCAGCTTACTACTCTACCTTGGAGAAGCGTTCATTTTCTGTGTATGTTTTCTTCTGTTGAAAAGGATTCATGTATGTATGCCCTTTTCACCCTCTAAACAGTCTTTCCACTCCACATTATTTCAAATCTGATTGCTAAGACCTCATGCCTATCTTGCCTTATGAAATACCCTGTGCCTCTGATCAAATCTCTCTGCTTCATGTTGTTCCTTGGCCCCATATAGTCCAGAAAACTCAGATATTCATTAAAACCCAGTCATTTATCAAAATACCCCTTCCTATCTATTTACTAGCCTAAAATTAGTTCCCATTTTAAGTCATCTCACACCCTATTGCTCATTTTGCCGAGATAGACCCGGAGAGAGCCCTCTCCTGTCCTCGTAGGGCTAGCTACGAGGCTGAGCTTGGTTTGATGTTGCCTTGAGTTTTACCTTATTTCAACCTAAGGTAGATTCGAGCGCTAACACATAGGAACTAGCTTTCAGTCTAGAGTTTATTTTGTTTTTAGTTTTTACTAACTATTTATGGACAAAAGATCTAGAATTCAGCACAAAGACTACATTGAGGAATGGTATAAAAAATCAATTGCGCCACACCATTCATCTATTCTTCAAGATATCCTTGCGATAAATCGAAAGATCAAGACAATTTTTCATATCCTTACAAGCAATCCGGTACATTTCGTAAATTTGGATATGAATATTTTAAAGATTCTAATACGTAAATGGCTTCATTGGAAGCATGAATATACTTAAAAATAAAAAAATATATATAGTTTTTTTTTAGATAGATAGGAAAAATAAAAATAAAACCAAGCTTGGCTAGAATTTTAGAATTTTTAATTTTGTTTTTGAAACAATGAAAATAAGTTTTTGTAATTTTTAGGATAAATTTGACGTTTTGTGGTGCTGTAAGAACCACCTATTTACTAACCCTTCGCAAGAAAGTTTTGCAATAAAAAAAAATGATTGAGAACAAGGAGCACAAGCGAAGATCACGAGTGATAATTTAAGGTATGAGATCAATCATTTTCATTTTATTTTTGGAACATTTACAGAGGAATCGACTGATAAATCTTGAATATGCTAAAAAAATGAAAATCTCGAGTATACACTCATCCTGTGCTTTGTGTGACCTAGAGTATCAGAAAAATAAATAAAAATAAATAAATAAAATTCTTTTGTTAGTATATCATAAAATCTAAAAAGAAAAAAAAAAATTGTTTTGTTTAAATGAAATATATATATCGATATATTTTTTAAAATTTTTAAAATATATATATATATATTAAAACAAAACTAAAACATTATAAAAAATGTGTTTTGTTTAAATTAAAAAATATAAGTATATATTTTTTAATTTTTAAAAAAATATAACATATATAATTTTTTTTAACTAAAACATTTAAAAAAAAATCAAATAAGACATTAAAAAAAAAAAATTAAACAAAACAAAACATAAAAAGTTATATATAAAATAAAAATAAAAAAATATAACCAATGGCCCATGGCCTTTGAAAACCCTTTGAATAATGAAATGAAAATGAAAGAGGCCCACGCAGATGCGTGAGGCATGCATTTGGCTTGGCCTTGCGCATATGCGTAGGCCTTCGTGCCATAATTCCACAACCCCTCCACAACATGATAACCATGGCCAGAAAATGCCGCCCGCTGCAATAACATATATAGATACAGAGGACGCGACATTTCAAGCATACAAAATCTGCCACAGATCCGAGTGAATGATTCTGAGACCTTCAATTACTGATCCGAGTCTCAATAGTTTTGTCCAAGCCTAAAACTAAACCTTCGACCTCACATCAAAACCTGCAAAAGAAAAAAATCCAACCACAAAAATTTTATTTTGTTGCAGAAGTGATTGCCATAAAACGTAACTGTTTTGACACACGATTTTAAAACGTATTTTCTGCGCAAACCGAGGCGAATTAAGAAAAAATAAGACATGGGTTTCTTCGAAAACGGGGGAAATTAAGTAAATTACGAGCGATTTTCTGGATTTCACAACTGTTTAGGATAATTTCAGGGTTCTCTGAAGCCTTAATTTGCAGATTGCGTGGAGAAACGATTTTTTTTAGAACAGACACTGAAAAATTCAATACGGCACCCTCCACGAAGAAGAATTCGAATTGAAATCAAAATCTATTTCCACATGGCACGAAGAATCCACCCGTACACAGCCACGAGATGAATATGATCGTTCGGAGAGTTGTAATGTAAAGGTGGCAACATCATTAGTGAGATGTCAAAGCAAACTTGAGCAAATATTCGTATATTTCGACCAAAATAAGGAGCTTGTTCAGTTTAGGAACCATGAAATTGCAGTTTCCAGAACTGCCAGATCATAGATTTTACGAAGAAGAGAGTGGCATTGGCGAGGAAGGTGGGATTCGATCGCAGAAAAACATTCATTCATTATTCATCATTGCCATGGTTCATCATCTTTGTTTGCAAATTTGTTATCATTTCCAATTCTCAAAAGCAGATTATTTACATTCAAACAATCCATTGACATTAGGGGAATTTTGAGGTCTAAAATGGGCCTCCTAAGGAAAATGTACAATCAAAATTCACTTTATGAGAACCAATCACATTTTAGGGGATGACATCATCCATAATGGTTGAGGTGGCATTGTTTGAGTTAAAGGTACTTACCTGTCACATTCTCAATGGTGGATACAAACTCATGGTTAACCATGGTAGTGCTCTAAGTACTTTTAAAGTCAAAGAAAAGTACTCATAATAAATGTCATTTCACACTTTTTGAAAAAAATATATTATTGTCATTTCATATTTCTTGAAAGAAACAATGCATATCCCTATACATTTGCTATATTATATTATTTTTATGTAGTATATTAATTACATGTTATTATACAATTTAAATAATATAAATTTTAATTAATAGCATATAATACAATTAATAATTTATAAATTTATATTTATATTTTATTTTAAGTTATTTAAGTACAAAGGACAAATGCATTAGTTGTTCAATGATAATGACTTTTTCTTGAAAAAATCATTCTTATTTACAGTCACATCAATACAATTTTTTTATTAATTTTATTTTGGTACAACTTTTGAATTGAATTTAACTATGGTTACATGGATTATGGTGCAAAAGGTGAATTGAAAATTCATAAATATTATTTTATTGGTTTAGCTATTATTTTATTATTTCCTTAGGAGGCCCATTTTAGACCTCAAAATTCTCTGAATTCACTCAAAGTAGTTCGATATAAACCTTTAGAGATCTCTCCACCCAGCTTCCACACAAAGAGCACTTAGAAACGCTGTCTCCAATGAAATTTACCAAGAATTAGTGCAACAGTTTTTCAGACCCAAATTAGTCTTGGATACATGTTAAATTTTGTTTTTTTTTTTATTTGATCTTTGAGCAGCAAGATTTTCAATTATGGCCTTGCAAGTAGGACATCTCATTATTCAAGAATTTGATAATTCAAGGAACTATCGAATAGATCTATTCTAATTATGGAAGGCAATAATAAGTAGTGGACATTCTCAGACTTATAAAAAGAGATAGGAGGCTCAATGATGTATATTTTGATTTCAATCTTGAAATAGCAGATACAATGAATTTTAATGGAAAGAAGAAAGATCTGAGTCAATAATATACACTAACATGCAAAAGTTAAAAATTCAACGATTCTTAGAAATCCTTGTGCAGTAGCAAAAAATTATTAATTCCACAAAATCAAAAAATAATAAATAATAAATAATAAAAAATAAAAATAAAAAATTACATCAATGAAATAAATAGGGCATTCGCTCATTTTTCCGGAGGAGACACTAATTAATTCAAAAATTGGACTGACCATGAAAAATGCATAGCTATATATACTTAAAAAATTTCCCAAGATTTTTAGCTACAGAAACTGCACAATTATGCAACTGTTGTGCAATTCTGCAGCTAAACATCAATTATGCAGCTAAGAAAATTCATTGTTTCACCCAAATTTTAAATTAGCCTAACTTTCTCATCCGACATCGGATTTCGATGATTTAAGCATAATTGGAAAGATATCGACAATATCTACATAATGAGAAAGCTATCATCGAAGTTTGAAACATTAAAAAATGAATAAATTGCTGAAAATATACAACAAGTAACTTGAAGCACTAATTTCGACGCAAGTATAAATTATTTTGGTTTTTCTTCATGAACTTGTTTTATTAGTGTCAATTCTCAGTTTTTTGTGTAAATTTCATAACCAGATAGGTTGATCACCTCTCTCTTTTGATAATCTTACATTCCATTACAGAAGAAGTACTAGTTTTTTTTTTGCAGGTTCCAAGAAGAAGGACAAATGACTACAAGCGAATAGTTTCTCTCTCAGAGACCACATTTCTTTTACAAGAAGATGATCAACAACAAAGAAGGAAACATCAATGCATGAGTACATGCTAATGAAAATCAGATCCAACATTTGCAAGCCTTTCATATGCCAGTGTCTCTATTTCATCCATGCTTCCTTAGTCAATAAAACATTCACCTCATTTCCCTTTACATTCACTATTGCATTTCTACTTAGTCATTCAATAAAATCCTCGTCTCATTTTCCTTCACTGTTCATTTTTTTTTCATAGTCATTATATTTTCCTAGCCTTCTTTCACTAACCTAGCAATAAAATCATTCAGTTCCTCTACAAAGTTGATTCATTTCATTTACATTTTCATTCTGTCAAATAAACCTTGATCCACTGCAAAAATTTTCATCCATAGTCCTTCAAAAGAAAAATTATTATTTCATGTTCGCATTAGATGATGGAGGATTCCTTAAGGCCTCCCTTCTAACAATTCTAGGCCTATCGACATCAGTACATTATCTAGGTCCAAGACTAGAGTACTTATTAGTACCTTGAGGCTTGTATTCATTAATGAAAATTTCCCTCGCTGACAATCATGGGAATACATCAATGTCCCTTAATTGTCAGATCTTGCAAGTGGCTCAACATCAGTTCATCTATTCGCACTTCGCAAGATGTACTTAGATACCTTGGAACTCATTGACATTAATGGTGAGTTTTCTTCGAATTGGTTAATGACATTCATCAATTCTCGATAATCTAATGACTTCTCTTCATGCTCGATGTCAACACATTTATTCACATGACTAGAATTGTACCATCAGATTTTGTAACGATTGAAGACTACATCATTTCAACAGTTTGCAGTAGGAATCAATTTGTATCAGCAAAAATAAAGATCCCAATCTTGTCATCATCACAAAGAGAACAAAGAAGCATATCATATTCCTTTGTTTTACATACTTCATGATCCAACAGCATCAACAGCCACACTCTTGAGTATACACAACTCATCCACATTTAAGGTAAGTGAAGATATGTGGTTTTCTAATTTTTAATCATGTAATTCCTTAGAATGCTAAAATTGTAACTTTAGAAAAATTCCTCCCTCCCTTTTTCACATTGTAATATCTTTATTTGGGGGGAAGGGACATCATTTCATATTCACATGTCATACACTATCACACATTTTCATTTCATTCCAACCTACATATACATCCCAACCAACTATTGTTGCAGTATGATTCCAAAATATTATATGCTTTGCAAATTATTGGTTCATTGATGAGTTATTATAGTATTTGATTCTAAATGTTTTCATGAACTCTGATGCAACAAAGAAAATAAAGCATTGTCACAAGAACCATTGCTCAAAAATCAGTTGTCACACAAGAACCAACCAAAAAAAAAATTGTTGCAATCAAATGTATTATACTTTTCCAAAAGAAAATATCATGAAGCAAAGTTTGGAAAGAATCTATACAAGACAAAACTCATAAAAAATCAACTCGTGGACAAATGAACCAATACAATAGTTGCATGAAGACATGCAACAACTTCAGTTGGGGGGTATGTTGAGTCTCAAAAAAAAATTATGTATTCATACATATTTCCATTATGTCATAACCATTCAACTCTCATTCCATAACTATATAACCTAAAACCCTACATTAAGTGACCATTTCCATAAATATATCGGTTAGGATCCTTGTTTTCCAAAGTTATTTATTTTATGTACTTAAAGTGAATTTATGATTAAAAACTAGAAAATTAACATGGTTTCATATATCTATATATGTGTTATGAGTTTTGTGACATGTGTAGACCTATTTTGGATATTCAAGAAGGGTCTTACTTGGCCTCCCAAGATCAAATTCGAATTTCAACTCAAGAGGTGGACCATATTCCAAGGAGAAAGATCATGGAGATCTTGATGTGTCATAGGATTTGTATCTAGAATTTATGGATAAGTTGAGACAAGTATGGATCTAGTAGATATTTAAGGGATCTATATTTATTGAGTAGATATCCCTACTTTTTGTATAAATAGGGGAAGCTTTCTCTTATCATTTCATGTGTAAAATTGGAGTTATGCTCAAGCTTTGAATAAAGAATTAGATTGTGGCACCTCACTCATGAGTGTTCCTTCACTTTGACTTGGTTTTTCTTACATATGGAGAATCTCGATTTACCATCTCTCATACTTTTGGATCGACCATCTACAATGTGTGAGATTTATTTGCTTTCATAGATTAAGATTTTTTTTCTTTCTTAGTATTAGTTCTAGAATTACTGTGTAATCTTTGCTTTCCTAGAACATCTCAAGAAAGTAGATTCTTCTATTTTCCAATTGGATTATGTTTGAGGCATTAGAGCTCATAGTTGTTTAGTTTCTTTACATGTTTTTACATTGTTTTCTTATATTAGATCCTCAATTATGTGTATAATTGAATGCTCTTAAATATCATGTCAAGAGGGTGACTCTGTCATACTTCCAAATTGCATGCTCAAGTGTTTAACCTATGCAATACTTGAGTTTTCCTTTACATTCCTTTATACTGCTTTCCTAGATTGGATCCTTAGTTATGTGTATAATTGAATGATCCTAAATATCAGGGTAAGAAGGTGACTTGTCATACTTCCAAATTGGGTGCTCGAGTGTTTAACCTATGCAATAATTGAGTTTTCCTTTACATGTTTTTAAATTTCTTTCCTAGATTAAGATCCTCAGTTAAATGTATAATTGGATGTTTGTAAATCATACCAAGAAGGTGACTCTATCATACTTCCAAATTGGATGCTTGAGTGTTTAACCTATATAGTAATTGAGTTTTTCTTTACATGCTTTGAAATGCTTTTTTAGATTAAAATTTCAATTCCTGCAAGTGTGATTACACACACTATATTTTCTTTTGAATGTTTTTCTTTCTTTTCGTTACTTGATTTCTTAGGTTAGTTGAATTTAATTTTCATTATTTGATTTCATAGATTACATAAATTGGTTTTTGTTATTTTATAGTTAGATTGATCTAAATTGAAAGTTAATTTTTAGCATATATAGTGCACGCATGCTTCACAAGTTTACGAAACCCCCGGGTTGACAATTAAATGACGGGGAATTATTTTGCCTCAACAAGTGTCATGCATAGAGGTTTGTGATATGATGATGTGAAGGGGTAAAAGGATGTTGATTGATCCAGTTTGTAAGTCGACTGACCAGATGTGAAAAAATAGCCTATAACATAATGTCCCCTGAAGCGCAAAGTCATGAATGGTGACTGATGAATGAAGTGTTTTACCTTGTGACAAGTTAGGATCAAGAAAAAACAGTGATATCATCTTCTGTTAAATACATTTACATCACAATATATTTTTTGAGGGAAGCATACCCATACTCAGCACATAAGTTAGCATTACATGTACAAATATCAAAAGACATGTCCACTAATGAAAAAATGTGGACCCATGACTGGACAAATGTATGTATGACCATAGCCATCATACATTGTGATATTTTATTTATCCTGAAATCGCAGCCCAGATGGATGAAACTAGATTTTGGGTCTTCTATCTCGTTCACACGATCGTCCAATGTAAGATTCTAACCATGTGAATTAATAAGATGGAGTCGAACATGGTAGACACAATTTGATTACTGATCAATGATGTAAGTCATTAACAGATGCGAGAGAAACCACCAAGGATGTTAATGGATCTTAAGGTATTGGAGTACAATTTGTTTCGTGTGAGAAAATGAGTTGAATTCAAATACCACACAAAATATTTTGATCGAATGCCATTGATGTAAACTTGTATTTGAGAGTGAGGAAACTTGTTATTAATGTATGCAAACACCAAGGTATTGAAGGGTGTTTCTAATTAAACTTCCTGGATAATGATTTGATATCGATGGGAAGTGAACCGTCGCAAGATGGCCTTGATGTATCCCCCTTCAACGACACAAAACAGGTATCATGATTTGAGATAGAATGGTAATGATACGGAACTAGATCAGGAAAGGCAGGCATGGAATGAAGGCTTAAGAGTATTGTAGCAGATATTGACTAAATGACTTCTCTTGAACATAATGGTGACACCGAATGGAGTTGGAAGCATTGACCAAAAACCGAAAATGGAGGCTTTGAAAATGGTATGATAAACCAAAGACATGAATATTACCCATCCTAATATCCACAAAGATGAAGTGGAAGAGTGTCATGTTCAAGAGCCACTCGTTGCCATTAGAAAATGGAGTACCCTATTTTCCCAATTTCTCCGACCATACTGGTTGGTACCTCTTTATTTTTTAACAAGCTTGAGGATGATAACATATGTTTTATATGTAAGTTCACCCTTCGGATGAATCCCTCTGAGTATGTTTAACAAACCCTAAGAAGGATTGGTTCGGCCTTGTCATGTTTGATAAGTCCATCATTGTTTGATCTTTTAACAAGTCCAATGAAAGTAAAACTCGACATAATTTTCATGTCTATAGAGTTTGAAAAAGAAGTAAAAAAAGAAACTCTAGAGGTTCCTTTTTGTAGATAGTATCTTGAGTCTAAAAAGGCAGAAAACAATGCTCAAGAGAATCTCTTAGTTATGTTCGACTAAGGTATTCCTTTTTTGTAAATACTTTATCTCAGTCTGGAAAAGAGTTAAACTTATACTAAATAGACATATTTTCATTTACTTTAACGAGTTTGAAAAGACAAGTGCTTGACAATATTTTCATATTTTGGGAGTCTGAAAAGAGCTGAAAGAGGACTCTAGGGGGTTCCTTTTTCATGAGTTTCTAGAGTCTGAAAAAGTGATAAAAGTGTACTCCTTGGTTAAAATGATTTTTGAAAACAAGACAAAATTCGCTAACCAGCTATCGACCTACTCAAAACACCACAAAAAGTATCAAACATAATTGTTTCACGATAAACCAACCTAGATCCATCTTAACTCTGGATCTATCAAGCACCGATAGGGATCAAATCCCTCGAGGTGCAAACCTTTCCTCAAGTTTTGCACCTAGGATAGTCTAATATTGTTAAGATTTTCCAATGTATGCAAGAAAACTTATTTTTCCTATGTATGCGAGAAAACCTATTTTTTTAATATTAACAATCTTAATACATTTCTTTTAAAAAAATGGTTTATGATACACAATTAAATTAACACTTCTAAAAACTTAAAAGGTTGATAAGACTTAAATGAAAAGGGATATGGATTCATTCTTACTCTCTTAACTATAAAAATAAAAATAAAAATAAAAAATAACAATAATATATATATATATATATATATTAACCAAACTAAATCACTCCATGTTTTCTCTAATTAAATATTTCCTTTTTACTTAACCAAATCAATCGATGTTTTCCCTAATTAAATATTACCTTTTAACCGAACCTAATGAAACGAATGGTAGCACGACATAATTTGACATAGATTTTGGTGTGGATTTAAATTTAAAAGTGGGAAAACACAGCCTAAGTAAAAAAAGGCTTTAAATTAATTTAAATCTAAGTATTTTTCCATTGTTCTTTAATATTCCACATATATTTTTGCGCAATAAATTAGATATTAATTTGCACTTAATAGTTGAGATTTTCAAATTTTGTATTTATTATTAAAATTTGAAAACGCCGGTGACATGATTTGTTTGAGTCAAACATCATTTTTAAATATTGATTCTAAAATGAGCCTAGATTATCCCTACACATTAACAATTCATCATGTTAAAAAATGAGGAGAAAAAACGTAATACTAATTATCCTTCACAATTCATCATGTTCAAAAATGAGGAGAACAAACTTAATACCAATTATCCTTCATCCACGCACTGTCACACAACTTCTCCCAGCCAAAAAGAATTAATTGTGGTTCTACAGATATAGATATAGGAATACAAAGTTTTTTAAATGTGTGCACAAATAGCAGTGTACTCTTCTGAAAGGAAGCCCAAAAATATTATACGTGAAAAATAGTGAATGGTGACGTCGATGTTTTCTCTGATTAAATATTTCCTTTTAACCAAACTGAATCACTCGATGTTTTGTCTAATTAAATATTTCATTTTAATTGAATTGAATCACTCAAATGTTTTCTCTAATTAAATATTACATTTTAACCAAACCGAATCAAACCTATGGTAGCACAACGTAATTTGAAAACAAAAACGTAGAAAAAACACAAAATGCACGCCAAGAGTAAGAGAAATCAAAATCAAACCTAAAAATAAATCGCAATTTGTAGTGACGCTGCAATCCTTTCCCACAATTATTATTTCCCACTTCACATAGTTGTTGAAATCCTTCCTCGGAAATATTATTTCACACTGTGCCGAAATGCTTCCTCACAAATAGAATTCCACACTTTTTTTGGGGTGTTATTTATATAGATAAAGAGAGAAGTGATTTTTTATTAGGGTTGAAATTAGTTAAGATTAGATTACTTTTTTAATAAATGTTAAACATTACATTTTTACATTTATGTTTACATTTAATTTTATGTTTACGTTTACATTTAATTTTAAGTTTACGTTTTTACATGAGATCTACCCCATAAACATTACATGTTTATGTTTATGTTTACGTTTACGTTTACGTTTACATTTACATTTATGTTTTGACGTGAGCTCTACCCCCATACTAGGTTGTAGAGGGCCTCTCGTCACAAAAAAGAATGATTACTAGGTCAAAACATCAAATATGATAAAATAATGGAAAAATGACCATAAGTAATGAAAATGACTACTTATTTTTACCATTTGACATTTACCTTCAATAGTGAGAGCTCTGAGCACTTTTTTTCCCTCGATATTCTGAAGCTGATTGCAATCAATCCAATGGAACATTTCTAGTGTCGTAACTTCTAGGTAGGAACTAAAAACTTTCTCTTTCAATTCATTGTCCATTTTTGTGATTTTATGCAAGTTTTATGGATTTTTGAGAGCCCTGGGGTTCTAAAAATTCGCCTTAGGACCAACGCAGGCCCTTCTTGTTGAAAATCGTGTTGCACCAGGGAAAGATTTCACTATAGGGAGGGGTGCAATGCTCTATCATCCCTTCTAGGAGCAACGTTGGATGCAATTCCTTAGTCAAAATTTCTAGTTTTCTCAAAATTTGTTAGGTTTTTTGCATGAAAAGGATCCTAATGAGTGTCTTATTGATGTTTCAGGTACTCATCAACACAAAATGGCCTTTGTGTGGAGAGAAATAGAACATGAAGAACAGAACTTGAATGTAGCAAATGATCCTACCACCATTCAAGCACTCAAAAATTGTGGTTTGTTGACATTCTTCTGGTTACCCGGCATGAGGCAACAGATGGAATTACAAAAGTTCCTAGTTCATTCATGGGATGTAGAGGAACAAGAATTCAGGTTAGGGGAACATATGCTTTAGATCAAAGTGGAAGACATATACTTTCTGACAAGCTTGTCCATGAGGGTTGACCCCATTTCTCTCTTAAGAGGGAGAAGTGGAGGAGATTCAATAAAGGATTACATTTCCACTCATTGTAGACCTTGAGAAAAACCGACTATAGATGGGAAGATCAACATTATATATGTGACCAGTCTGCCTCTAAGAACAATCCTTTTCATTACTGCTAGATTGGCCAGTAGCTCAACACTTCATTAAGATAGCAGATCATACATGCAGTATGATTTAGAGTGTCTGGAGCCGATAGTCTTCAATTGGAGCAAGGGGGTATTGGTGATCCAGGTGGCTCCAAACACTCTCAGGAGATCAAGAGGGTTGATGATAGGTCAAAATTCAAAGTGTTCAAAGCACTCTTGAACCAATGTCAAGTCATAGATATCGGCGATATCTTTCTGATGGTGTAGATGGCACTCAAAACCGAGTCTGTATGATCAACTTATGGCTCTTTAAAGTTTGATAAGACAGGGAAAAAGTGGAGCCCGCAGTGTGCCACATGGCATCCCAGTCAGAAAGTGGGACCCACAACGTACATGGCAGCCCATCAATCATTGACATATGCCACTCCACTATTGGCTCTCATCCCTGCATAAAAGAAAAAAAAACAATCATTAAAAAAATAACTATGGTTATTAAACTAACAAAATCATTTTTAATTTTAAAATAGTTATTTTAATAACTATATAACAAAATCATTAAATGAAGCAAACTATATATGAAAAAATATAAATAAATAAATAAATCAAATTTGAATGAATATGGTATGGCATTAGTTGGTATGGTGTGGTTATTACACCATATGGATATTAAAAATCCAACGCCATATTAAATAATAGTATGGTTTTAATATAACCATATTAAAATAATGGCATGGTTATTATATAACCATATAAAAACCGTATGGAAAACAGTCGTATTATATATAGCCCACATTACGTTATGTAATCGTTGAACCTTATTAACACAATGATTTAGGTCAATTAAAAACTACCAACAGTTATATGTTAAAACATATATAAAAGAATTATGCACCTCAATCAAGGTTCGAACGGTGCGAAAAAATATGGAGAGGCAGGATTTGATCCCTCGACCTCTCTTCCAAAAATTAATCTTAATTACCACTGCACCAAGTGTGCATTCGTTGTAAACTCTGCCATGCAAACATTACTTAAACCTGAATTCTCATTTTCACGGGCAAAATGGAGGCAGAACGAAATGGGACAGAGGAGCCCGAAAACGGAATGGAGAATGGGGTTTTGTACAATGGAACCATGAAACAGTACCAGGAGGTAGAATAATGGCACGGATTTCAAGACAAAGAATATTCCTTTGATGTCCAAAGATTTTTTGGGAGGTAAAATTTCTCTTTGTCAAAATGCATTCAAGTCTATAGCCATTTTTCTTAGACTTTCACAGGGAACGCAATGGCGAGGTCAGATACTCCTTTTGAGCAGTGGATTTGCAAATTCCCAATGGAAGAGAATCTTTGAGAATATTAAGGGAATCTCCTAGATTCCTTAGAGGCCAAAATTCACCGGAGTCGGAATGAGGTCAACTTTATACTCCTTATTCTCAGAATTTCGCAAAGATCTCAATGGTGAGGTCAGATTCATGTTTTGAGTTACATATTTCCAGTCAGTCGTGGAGAAGGAAATTTGAGGAATATAGGGGGAATCTAAAATATTCCCTATGGCTGAGATTTCGACAGTGTCAGAATTCAGAAAATTGACAATCAGTCCTACACCTCTCGGCAACACGAATCTAGCGGTGCAATCATATTTTCCATATGAGTCGTATATTTTTCGGCCATTTTCCGGATTGGAGTAACGGTGTCAGACTTCAGAGTGTGGGCAGTCGATTTCATATCATTCGCCTCCATGATTTTGATGGTGCATTCAAATCCAGCAACTGAGTAGCCTATTCTTCAGCTAGCATCATATTTGAGGTATATGCAGTGTTGTTTCCATGTACTTCGTTGATTATTGTTGTGAGATGTTTTATGTCGTGTCGATTCCTGCTTGATGTATGATGTGGAATCTTGATGTTTATGTCATGTGATATGTATTCGTCATGTATGGTCATTTATGTTCTGAGATCCCTTTGTTTCCTTGATGGCGGGATACTCTTTGTCACCATGTGTGAGGTTGTCATGTTGATAGGAGGTTTGTTATGAGTGAGAGTTCCTTATAGCATAACGTCTCGTGGAGAGACTTTGCCACTCATGTTGAGGTCGCATTTACTTGTATGTCAAGTAAACAGTATCCATGTACATCGCCACCATTACTGGCACCAAATGAAGTGGCCAACACCATCGATACACCAAGGCCCGAAGATGTAGTCCACACTAGACGAACTCCGTTATTAAACATCTTACATTTTTTTTTGTGATCGTAGACATGTTTCCTTCTTAATTATATATGAATATGTGTCCATTAATTCTTTGATAAAATGAAATTCTAATACATCACAGAAGTAAAATATCATGGGTAAATCTAGTAGCTGACGGACCCGAGTCTAGTGGTATCATAGTGGTCTTCTTTCTTATGCAAATTGTGTGTGTGAACAATGATTAAACGTGCAGCAATGGAGGATGGAAAATACATGTACGAGGCCATGCTCAAGATGTCCAAAATGCTGGACATGATGTATGCAGCTTACGAGAGACGGGAGAAAGAAGAAGCAGAAAGTGATTCTTCATCCACATCTTGCAGTGAGCGTTCCTTGCCCTTGTCGTATTCTCATCATTCAAATGAGGAGATCAGTTATAGCCTTCAAGCAGATAACGTTGAATTGAAAGTGCTTCTACGAAAGGAGAAAGTGGATAAGAAGAGAGTTCGGTTTCAGTTGCAAGCCGCAGAGGAAACCTTTGAAGAACTGAAGTGAAATGACCAAAGCCTTCAAGAAAAGGATGTTGAATTAAGGAGGTTTCTCCAAGAAAAGAAAGTAGAGAAGCAGAGATTGCAGCTTCATTTGTGAGTCACGGAAGAGGATTTGGAGGAATTGAAATGCAACAAAGGCTTGAAGAATCCATCATCACCTATTTCTAAATTGACATCTGAGGTAAACAATGTTGATTTTTCTTCAGTTTCATCTTCACATGCTATCATTTCTATGGGAAATGTGGAGATACCCATTACAGGAACTGGCATGCGACTCCTCACCAAGATGGGATATAAGGGAGGAGGACTTTTCGTTAATGGCCAAGGCATGATTAATCCATTAGAGGTCGTGCAGAGACCTCAATTAGTAGGTTTGGGGTACACTGAAGGACAGTGCTTGAAGGTGTCAAAAGCTCCCAATGCATGGTTGAAACCATTGGGGAAAGAGATTGATAGGAACACTTCACCATAATCCTATGGCAGTGCACATGACCTTGAAAAGATGAGGCAAGCTCTCGTCACCATGATCGCACAAGAGACAACAAATAAATGTATAACAAATCTCGTTATTCTAATGTTCATTTTGATTGCAAGCATGTTGCTAACAATGAACATAGATCATGGCATCAAAAAAATGTAGTTTTGTGGATTACAAAACCATGTATTTTCTAAGTGTTGGAAAAGAATGGCAACACAAAAAAGGACAAGTTGTGAAAGGCCTTCTCCATCACGGGAAAAGAAGAAGGTAAAGTAGGTTTGGAGGAATAAGACTAATTGCAGTCAATGCGACAGAAGTGGCCATCAAAGAGCCATGTGTTGGAGGCTCCATCCAGAGTAGCGTCTTAAGGAAAAAGTGTACATGCATGAACCAGTTGAAACAGTTTTTCGATAAGCAAATGTGCCACAGAGAGATGACCCATTCACTTTGATAAGTGAGAGATGGTTTTTCTAGGTTTGGTAGTGTGTTTGGCCTTACTTTGTAAATCATATGTTGCAGTTTAAAATGAAAAAGTAATGATGTGTTTTCCATCACTTATGAAGCAACAATGATGTTTTTTGCCTTGTATTGATAGCTGGGGTATTGATTCCATTGATGTAAACTTGACTACCGAGTATGTGTTATAAACTCGTGGCAAGTGTGGAATGCTTGGGTCATAGATTGGTCACTTAGTTAAGCATGTAATTGAAAAATATTGTACTACAAGTTTGCATAGGATGCAAGTGTCGGCTCATCGCTTATGTCTCTAAAGGACAAAGGTGAAGGAGAATGAAGGGTGACCTTTCAGGACACTTGTGGCGCAGACAAGGTACAAAGCGGCTGCAGATTATTTTCGTGCTTTTGGTGGACCAAAACCTCCTCAGTGGGGAGGATTGATCCAGGTGGCTCCAGACACCCTCAGGAGATCAAGAGGGTTGATGATAGGTTAAAATTCAAAGTGTTCAAAGCACTCTTGAACCAATTTCAATTCATATAGCTCAGCGAGATATTTCTGGTGGCGTAGACGGCACTCAAAACCGAGTCCATATGATCAACTTATGGCTCTTTAAAGTTTGATAAGATAGGGAAAAAGTGGGGCCCACAATGTGCCACATGGAATCCCAGTACGCAAGTGGGACCCACAACGTACATGGCAGCCCATCAATCATTGACATATGGCACTCCACTATTGGCTCTCATCCCTGCACAAAAGGACAAAAAAAAAAAAAAAAATTAAAAAAATAACTATGGTTATTAAACTAACAAAATCATTTTTAATTTTAAAATAGTTATTTTAATAACTATCTAACAAAATTATTAAATGAAACCAAAAAAACAATTAAATAAAAATTGAACTAATATGATATGGCATTAGTTGGTATGGTGTGGTTATTACACCATATGGATATTAAAAATCCAACGCCATATTAAAACGAGAGTATGGTTATTATATAACCATATAAAACCATATTAAAAGAATGGTATGGTTATTATATAACCATATAAAAACCATATGGCAAACAATCGTATTATATATAGCCCACATTACATCATGTAACTGTTGAACCTTATTAACACAACGATACATGTCAATTAAAAACTGCCAACGGCTATATGTTAAAACATCTATAAAACAATTATGCGCCCGAACCAAAGTTCGAACAGTGCGACCAAATATGGAGAGGCAAGATTTGATCCCCAACCTCTCTTCCAACAATTAACCTTAATTACCATTGCACCAACTGTGCATTCATAGTAAACTCTGCCACGCAAAAATTTCTTAAACCAGCATTCTCATTTGCACGGGAAGAACGGAGGCAGAACAGAACGAGACGGAGGAGCCTGAGAATGGAACGGAGAATGGGGTTTTGTACAGTGGAACCATGAAAAAGTACCAGGACACAAAATGATGGCATGGATTTCGAGACAGAGAATATTCCTTTAATGCCTAAAGATTCTTTGGGAGGTAAAATTTCTCTTTGTCAAAATGCATTCAAGTTTACAGTCAATTTTCTCAGATTTTCACAGGGAACGTAATGGCGAGGTCGGATTCGCATTTTGAGTAGTGGATTTGCATATTCCTAGCGGAAGAGAATCTTCAAGAATATTGAGGGAATCTGCCAAATTCCTTAGAGGCAAAAAATCACCTGAGTCAAAATGAGGTCAACTTTATACTCATTCTTCTCAGAATCTCGCAAGGATATCACTCGTGAGGTCAGATTCCTATTTTGAGTTGCAGATTTGTAGTTAGCTGTGGAGAAGAATATTTGAGGAATCTAAGGGGAATCTAAAAGATTCCCTATGGCCCATATTTTGATAGTGTCAGAATTCAGAAAATTGACAATCGATCATACACCTCTTGGCGACACGAATCAGTGGTGCAGTCAGATTTTCCATATGAGTCGTATATTTTTCGGTCATTTTCCATATTGGAGTAACGGTGTCAGACTTAAAAGTGTGGGCAGTCGATTTCATATCATTAAACTCCAAGATTTCGATGGTGCATTCATATCTAGCAGTTGAGCAGCCTATTCTTGAGCCAGCATCAGAGCTGAGGTACATGCAGTGTTGTTGCCATGTACTTCATTGATTATTATTGTGAGATGTTTTATGTCATGTCGATTCTTGCTTGATGTATGATGCAGAATCTTGATGTTTATGTCATGTGATATGTATTCATCATGGATGGTCATTTATGTTCTAAGATCCCTTTGTTTCCTTGATGGCGGGATACTCTTTGTCACCATGTGTGAGGTTTTCATGCTCATAGGAGGTTTGTTATGAGTGAGAGTTCCTTGTAGTAGAACATCTTGTGAAGAGACTTTGCCACTCATGTCGAGGGCACATTTCCTTGTATGAAAAATAAACAACGTCCATGTACATCATCACCATTTCCAGCACCAAATGAAGCAGCCAACACCATCAAGACACCGAGGCCCGGAGACATAGCCCACACTAGACGAACTCCATTATTAAACGTCTTGCATTGTGTTGTGTAATTGTTGACATATTTTCATCATAATTATATCTGCATATGTTTCCATTAATGATTTGATAAAATGCAATTCTAATACATCACAGAAGTAAAAGGTCATGGGTAAATCCGGTAGTTGACGGACCCGGATCAATTGGTCAACATGAAGGAATAGTTTTCTAGAGAAAAAGAAGGAAAACTTTAAAAAAAAAAAAAAATGGCTATGATTCAATTCTGATTTATTTTTCCCTTGACTGATTTCCATTGTTATAGCCTCGGCGTATCATGCTCGATCCCATTGATGTGAGTGATTCGGGTAAATTTATGATACCCTTTTAACCAAGACCTTTTACCTCGGCTGATGTGTTAAAATTTCATTTTATCAAAGCATTAATGAATACATGCAGATATAATAGAGTAGAATCTATCACACAACAATCATACGAAAAAATGAAAGTTGTTTAATAACGGAGTTCGTCGACTGTGGACTACGTCTCCGGGTCTTGGTGTCTCGATGGTGTTGGCCGCTTCATTCAATGATGTAACTGTTGATAATGTACATGGATGTTTTTTACTTGTCATGCAAGGAAAATCCCTCAACATGAGTGGAAAATTCTCTCCAAGAGACGTTCCGTTACAAGGAACTCTCACTCATCACAAACCTCCTATCAACATGACAACTTCACACATGGTGACAAAGAGTATCCTGCCTTCAAGGCAAAAAAATGTATCTCACAACATAAATCAACATAAATACATTCCGCATCAAATACACATAAAGATTCTACAATACTCATCAGCAGGAATTAATAACAGCAAATAGACATGAAGAATCCACATCATAATCAACCAGGAATCGACGTGACATAAAGCATCCTACAACAATAATCAATGAAGTACATGGAAACAATACTTCATACACCTATACTCTGATTTTGGATGAAGAATAGGTTGCTCAATCATTGAATCTAAATGTACCATCGCAAATGTGGCATCGAATTGCAAGAATTCGATTGTCCACATGCTAAAATCTGACACTGTCATCCCATGCTGGAAATTGGTCGAAAAATATAAGGTTCAAATGGAAAATATTACTGCACGATTCGGTTTGTGTCGTCGAGAGGTGTAGGATCGACTGTCAATTTTTTGTATTCTGACACTATCGAAATCTGGGTCATAAGAAATCTCTTAGATTCCCCTTAGATTCCTCAAAGATGTTGCCCCACAGGGAATATAGAAATCTGCAACTCAAAATAGGAATTTTATCTCACCATTGACATCCTTGCGAAATTCTAAAAAGAATGAGTATAAATTTGACCTCATTATGACACCGGTGAATTTTGGCCTCCAAGGAATTTGAAAGATTCCCTAAAGATTCTTGAAGATTCTCCTCCAAAAATAATCTACAAAACCACCGCTGAAAAGGTGAATCTGATATAGCCATTACGTTTCGTACGAAAATATCAGAAAAATGGTTGTAAAATTGAACATATTCTGATTAAATTTTTTTTTACCTCCCCCAGGGAATCTCTGGGCATCAAAAGAATATTCTGCATCTCAAAATTCGTGCCACCATTCTGCCCCCTTTGCCTCGAACTGCGTGTCGGGGTCTGGCTTTGACCTCCTTTGCCAACTGGTGAAAAGATAGGTTTAAGTAATGTAATTTGGGTGGATTTCCTAAAGGCCAATCAGCTGCAACGGAATGGTAAAAAGGGTATTTTGTTAAGGGGAGGTCGGGGATCAAATCCCGCCTACCCCAAATCTGCATGCAAATACTTGTTGGGCACGGTTTTCTTTTAATGAAAAACCACCGTAATGGTTGGTTGGGGGGCCGGACCCGCATTGGGCGGCCCGCCCATCTGTGTCCACCATATATGGTATGGAATGGGTTGTTATAACACTAACATATATATGGTTTAGGTTTTTGTTTTCTTAACCAATTTTGTTATATGGTTAAAATATTTAAAATGATTTTTTTATTTAATAACCATTTAAATATTTAAAAGATTTATTTTTTTAATGATTTTGTTTGCAATGGCAAATAAAGTAATTGGTTAAGGGGAGGTCGAGGGATCAATCCCGACCTCCATCTCTGGAACCCACGTTATTTTTTATAACCGATGCATGTTAAATTAAAGGTGGTTCCGTTGTAATAAAATTTGGGTCGTGTTTTGTTGTTTTTTGTAACGTCATTAAATATGGTTACATTATAACATAACCACACTCATTTTTAAATATTCGCGAACAAACCATGCTCGTTGCATATTTAAATAACCACGTGCTAAATTAGTATGGCATATATTTGTTTGTCTTTTCTATTTAAACCATATGTGATATGGTTTTGATTTATGTTTATTATTAATAAACATATTTTGTTTTCTTATATTTTTAATAACAGTCATATATATATAGAATGAGTTGTTTTATATGGTTATTTTTTTAATATATTTGTTTTGTCTTTGTCCTTTATGCATATTGAGGACCAATGGAGGAGCGCCATGTGTTAACAGCTGAGGGGCTGCCATGTGGGTCCCACATGCTTACTGGGACGCCATGTGGCATGTTGTGGGCCCCACTTCCCTTTCCCTAACAAAAGTTCAAACTGCTCTAACTTTCTTATAAAAGCTCGGATTGACATGTTATTCGCACTGTTGCGATCAGGGCGATGATCTCTTCAATCTGAAGCTGATCTTGCCACGTTTCTGTAACTTTGATTTTGTATCTTCCATAAGCCCTCTTTGTTCTGTGTGTCTCTTTGGAGCCACCTGGATCAGTGAGGGTTCCACAGATGAGGAGGTGGATAGACCTTATGGCTTGATATGCAAGTCCATCAGCAGTCAATTTCACACCATCCTTATTCATATGGTTGCGTAGACAACTGATTATGATAGAATATTATCCGTACGCAGGAGCGGATTTCGGTGATGACCATGAGTTCATACTTCCTGAGGGCAAGAAATGGGGTGCTATGGGTAAGACACTTTAACCATTTTTAAAGTTCTTTAGAAAAAAATTACAATGTTTTTTGTGTTTTTTATGTTTTCGAGACTAAACTATTTATTTGTTTCATGCAGATGTTGGACCTATCTTACCTCTAGGAGATTCATATCTTCGTTGTCCAAGAGAGCCATGGGAGGTTGTAGTACCATAATAGATTATCACAGTAGGACAGGATGCACTGCAAGATCTTGATGTAGCAGAGACCCTAGCAAAGGTGGAGAACCACTTGGAGGGGCTGACTCACGGGATTTATGAGACCGTGGTCGATCAAATCCCTATGCAACTCCAGTAATACACTATTGGAGTACCTAGTCATATCGGTTGACTACTATGCAAGATTTCTCATGCAATAATACATTATCGTGAGCACTATTAGTCTATCGAGGTTCTGTTGTGCTATGCAACAAACTCCCCATTTTTATTTTTTAACTAGTTATTTAAACCTTTGATAAATAAAAATAGGGACCCTTTTTGAAAGTATTTTTGTCTTTTTATTAAAATCAAACTTCAAAAAACATCAAAGCTCTTTAAATAAAAACATCTCTATCACAAATCGCAATTTCGCACAAATATTTTCTTAATTTAAAACAATAGATCAGCGAAATCCAGATTTTGTGATTGTCGATGTGAAATTTTGCAAGCGACATAATAAATCGCATATCGCACATTTACACTGCCAAACCTTAAGCAATCCTTAACGAAACTGCAATATTGCGATTTCGTGAAATCGCATATCGCATAAACAGAAGGCAATACACATCACTAAGACAGGATCAAAGGACACGATGCGATTGATTTGATAAGTTTTAATAGAATTTTTTATGCAAAATAAATCATGTCAAAAATTATTAATTATGTTTTATCATCCCAATGTAAACATTTATGGATGCGTCGTGATTAATTAATGATATAGTTGTTTTACGGATTTTTTCCTTTCAAAACAGATCATTTCAATAGATCTTCCATCATTTTATCATTTACTCTGTCTTTAATATGGATTTCCTTTCAAAGATATGTCTATCCATAAATTTATTCAGAAGCACGACAAACAGATTATTGCAGAATTCGAACAAATAGGAATGGCACCTATAGTCTCTGATACTGTCTGCACTGATGATGGGGGAGCTACTAAATGGCAAGTTATTTACACTATACTTGAAGACGAAGAGCCAAAAATAGTGGAAGTCGTGGCGACTGTCGATGATGCAACACCTTCAGACTTGCAATTCAAAGATATTGCATGTTCTTTCCTCCATAGGATAGCAGCGAGAGCTACTCTTCTTCCATATATCGACATGATTAGATGGGTGCTTGATAAATCAGTAATCAAAGACAGATAGTTAAGGACCTGCAAGGATGAGATTCTAGGTTCTTTCAGACCTGAAGATCTGAAGATCATGTATAAGCTTCCCAACCCGCAAGATACCTACAACAGTCAGTTTGTTGCAAAGTTTTTTGAGAAGAACCAAGACACGTTCAAGGAAATTCAAGGTTGGAGGAAATTAGACAACAAGTTCAAATATGAGAAAATCGGTATGTATCCTATCGCGTCATTAGCAAACCCTTACAACTTTGCAGCAGCAATGTTATCCAGATAATATGGTTTACCTGACAATACCAAGTTCTCCATAAATTGGATTCCCCTAATTGACTCCTCTTTTAATTCCCTCATAATGAATTGGGCGATTATCCTTTCAGATAATCTAGTTAAGGCATTTAATGAATATCACCAAACCAGAAATTCTTCCTCCAAATATGTTCCCCAATTCTATATGAGTGCATACATTTTTTATGTTATACATTTTTCTACCAACCTTCTAGTTATGGGATAGAAATGGACCTCTGAAGACCCTACCGCGATACATTTGAGTCATAAAGAGATATGGGAACATAATTATGCACCACATTTTCATAGGTTTTGCTATGGTGTTGTACTACCATTACACCAATATATGTATGACACAGTGAGCCCTAGGTTCACTAAGGAAGCTCTTACGGACCTTCAAATGATAGGCAGGAGTTTTATTGAAGAATCATTTTCCTATATTAGAGTTTTTGGAAGCTATGCTCCCCCTCATATTCTTCCATTATATGTTTCAGCCAAGTTGATGGCAAGGGAAATTGCTTACCAAACAATTGGTAATGGACTCACTAAAGCATTGAAAGATAGTAAAAAGTGTTTGTGGCCAAGTTTTCCAATTTAATGTGGTTCATTTACACTCAGCAATTTCAATCACGCATTGAAAGAATGTCAGAAGATTGAGTTGTTAAAGCTCCCCGTTTTACTCTCCATACAGTTCAGCCCAGAAAAGGTTGTTAACAAATTCACTTTGTGAGTCAAACTCAAACCTATTGTGCACACTGATGACAGGTTTGAATATATTTTACAGTCTGTCGGGACTTTTGAATAAATCCTAAGTTCTATCAAATTGAGCCGGAATCTAGAATAAATATAGAGATTCAATGAATTTGGAGAACAGAGACTCAGATGGATTCCACAGGATGTTTTGATTACCATCCATACGATTAAAGATATTCAAGAAACCAGAGCAGAACAATTAAATTCACAAAATCAAAATGAATTAGACAAAATTTATACTTCATTCAGCAATACACTCACAAATACTCCAGAGGCATCATCATCTCAGAAGAATACAGAATTCCACACTCCTCAACAACAAATAGTTTCAACAAAGCAAATCATTGAAACTCCTGAGATAATCTCCCAAGAAACGGAAATCATTCATACAGATCCGACTGATGAGATTATCCTCAAGGTGACTGATATTCCCCCACTAGATGTATTCTATAGCCCTCTTCATAAGGCTGTAGTGAGAAAACAGAGGAAAAGAAGGAGAATTGAAACACTAGCAGGGAATGAAGTTATGGAAGTAGTATGGAAAGATACTCCATCAAATCCGATTGAAAATTTAACTCGGCTATCTCAATTCGTTAGTGCATACACCACTGCGACAATTTATAAGGCAGTAGAAGTATCTATTTTGATCTAAGAAAAGGATGTCAAAATCATGGAACTACAACAACAACTAGATGAAGAAAGAAAGAGTTCAAATCAAAAAGTGGAACAACAACTTCTCAGAGTATCGCAAGAGATAGAAATGCTTAACAAAAGTCATGAAAATGACTTATCTAGAAAAAATTCACTGATTGAACAGTTGAGAGAAGATCTTACCAAATATGAAGGAATTCCTACTGCAAATGAATTCATAAAAGAAGCTTCGACATTAAGTGCCTTACTCTCAAAACAACAAAATATGTTTTTTGTACAAATTTCAAACATAATTCCACATCTAGAACTGAGTGAACAATTAACAAACACATTCATTGATCAAAGGATTGAGTTCAATGAACTCAATATCAAAATATCTAATTATATTGAATGGCAGGATACAGAAGAAGGGAAGAAGTCAGATATCCCAAAGATCAAGGAAACTTTCAAAGATATCCTTTTTACAAACTGGGATGCACGAGTGAAACAAGCAGAATTAGCCATAGCCAGAGCAGTGGGTATATCAAAGAATATGGTTAAAATTATTAACCATATATTACATACTTTCGGACTTATCAGAGAAGGAAATCTCAAATATCTTCCTAATATCAAAGATTTAGAACAAAGTTGGAAAGAAGCTAGTCAAATCAGGGAAGAAACACTTCTACAGCTAAAGAAAACTGATTGGGAAGCATACTGGCAGTTATTGGTCAAACCACACAGTCAGATCATGACACTGAACTGCTTTCTGAACTCCATACAGAGAATACAGCCGCTCTTACTGGACGCTATATTTGCTACACAAATGAAGATAGAATCTGGTAAGCCTCCACAAGTTCAACCGATGTCCGACATTTGTGAGAAAAAAAGCACAACTGGCAGTAACTTATCATCCACCATGATTATTAGTTTGTTTTTTTTTCAATTTTTAGAAAAAAGATACTAAATATGAGGAAGGTTGTTTCAAACCACCTCATAAGATATTTTTGTATAATATTTTTGTAGGTAATTAGCATAGTATTTAAACCCTTCTCATACATTTAGAGAAGGGTCCAAAATTTTATTGAGAAAATTCTCAAAGAATGCTTAATTGTAAGCAAGTTTGTGGATGTCTTGATGAAATAATGGAACACGGCCATTTCAGCTACATATCATTTTGTTGATCACTGTTGATGCACTTCTGTATTATTTGAAAGACTTACTGATGTATGAGTTGAATGTGGCCTAATATCATTGATTAGATGAATAGGATGATACACATCTGGTACTATTATCATGTACGCTAGTTCTATTTTGAATATTAGTGATGAATCCAGCTTTCATGAATGATATATGAAATCAATTGTTTTTGTCTGAAATATTAGTTTCACTACTATACGATATAAAGATAGGAACTGATTTGTTTTTGTATATGATCATCAAATACATGCGATATGTTTTTCACTTTATTTTGATTAAATTATTCTTCAAGAAAAATATTTTACAAAGTAATAATTCTATTAAATCTGTGATGATCTTAATCATCACTGATTGAATAGATATCATTTTAGATCGCATCGAAATAGTATTATCCTAGGTTAGATTAAATTAGTTTTAATTCCAAGTTTTTACTTGTTATTATAAATTTGTTTTAGTTTTTAGGAATTCTTCATGTTAATATCTTGAGATAAATCCAACAATAAAAAAAAAACCCAACTCTGGGAAACTAGTCCCATTATATCTAGTCGGAGCCACTATCCCAAATGGAAAAGGATCTGTCTTAAGGGCCAAACCGAGTGGTTATCCCCCTTGTTGTTGCCGACTAAATCTAAACCTCAAAATAGAAGCCCTTATAAGATTAAATCTCCCCAAAAGCATCCTACAACTTCCTGATTAGATTCTAAATCACCTACTCAAAAATCGGAAATTGTAGAAACTTCCCCCTCATCTCCTCAAATATTTCGTCAGCCATCTGCTTCAGAATCCATTCTTGATTCTCCAGAATTTTAGTCTTTAATTCGGAAATTAGAAGGAACATCTATTTCTGCATAAAAGCTTGTTAACCCAGAAGCTTCTGAGGAAAGTGTTACTTCTCTATTTAGAGAAACCAATATATTAACTAGATCTAGAAGTGAGAAACTTGGAATTCCACCTTTTGAATTTCCAATTGAATCATTTTGCAAAAAAGTTCCTATATTCAGATCTAAGTCAGATACAAGTGAAGCCACATCAAATTTCCCTTCAGTTACCTCTTCATATCCTCTTATTCAATCTCCATCTTCTCAGTCTTCCATTTCCTCTACTCAAACAATCAGTGTTGTTACAAGTAGTACTGTTCCATTTGTAAGTTCTTCATTTTTTCCCCCTACTTCTGGATCTACTTCGATATCTTTACAAACTACTAATCCAACTATGGCCACTCAACCCTTGACGAATCCTGGTGATGTATTAATAGCAAATCCAAATCCTCTTCAAGATCATCCAGAAAAATGGTTACCTAAATATAATCCTGATGATGGTTTTCCTGGTGAAGAACACATCAGTAATTTTATGTTGGCCATGAATCTTAATGAAGTTTCTCATGAAGATATTGTAGTTATATTTTTTCCCTATACTTTACAAGGATCTGCAGGATCCTAGTATTTTTCACTTCCAGCAGGATCTATCACCGATTGGGAAACTTTCGAACAATTTTTCCTTGCAAAATTTGGAGATGATAGAACTATTTCATCCTTGATTAACTCTCTTTCCAATCTTAAAACAAATTCAGGGGAAAGGGTCAAAGATTTCAACTCCAGATTTAACAAGTTATTAAAAAAAATTCCGACTACTTCCAAACTTGTTGTTGATGTACAAATAGAGTGGTATATTTCTTCTTTACCTTCTAATATCTCTATTTTTGTAGATAGAGCTAGTAAAGCTACCCTTTTAGATAACATGAAAGAAGCTCTTGTTGTAGAGAAAAGAATTTTAGCATTAGAAAAACATTCAGAGATAGAAGACAGGAAATCCAAAAAAGTGACATTTAGTCAAGATTCTAAAAAAAAGCCTCGAAAGATCCATTTGATCTCGAAGGTATTCAAAAAGTATTAAAGACTATGTCAAATGATATGAATGAAATAAAGAAACAGGCTGTTGAAACTTCATCTCCTAAGAAATCATTTTGTCCATTTAAGAAAAACCCTTCTTCAACATCTTAGCCTCCAAATGTGATTTCAAATGTTGAATCTGATCAAGATACTAAAGATCCATCGCCATCTGAACGAGAATCAGAATCTGAGGAAGAAGTTGAATTGAATGGGTTATGGGATTTCATTCATCCTTCAGAAGAATAAAGAGAATTTGTGTCTATATCTACAAGAAGTAAAACTTCTTCTGATTCAATCATATCAAATAAAAAACAGAAAACCCTCCCCACCAAGGAGAAAACAGCTGTCAAAAAATCTAAAAAATTTCAGACAGATTTTGTTCCACTTGATCCTAATACAAATTCTAAAACTTTGATATTTTCAGATACAATGGAATATAATATAGTCGAAGATATGAAAAAAATAAAAGCAAATATTTCATTTCACGAAATGACCAAACTCAAGCAACAACAGAAAATTTTTCTTAGAGAACTCAAGGCAATCCCCGTAGAACCTATACAAACACCAGTTATAACACAAGCTTCTAAAGATACAAGGAAACCTCCATCATCTACAAACAAGGTAAATACCAATGATTTAGTTTTAATTAGTGATAGATTCATTTCAAAAAATCCTCCTTTAATTTTGACTCATGAGATTTTTAACAAAAATGTTCATAATTGTCTTATTGATTCAGGAGCTTCTTCAAACATTATGCCAAGAACAATATGTACAAAGTTGAACATCACTCCTCAAAAATATATTGTACATATAGTTCAATTAGATAGAACAAAAGTAGAAGTCATTGGAGAAATGTTGTCAATATCCATTAGATTATCATCCAATCCAAAGGTATTACAAGTAATTGATATTTTGGTTGCAGACATCCCTGAATTTTATGGCCTTATTCTAAGCAGAGATTGGTCTGAAAAGTTACATGGATATTTTGCTATTGATTGGTCACACATGTGGTTACCATATAATGGTAAACCAAATAAAATCAGAATTCAACATGAGAAATTTATGAAACATATAGTTACTAAACTAGAAGGAACAAATAAGCATGTAGCTTTCACTAATAACATTATAGGAAATTATTCAGCTAAATCATTTCTTGGATCATTCAATGCTCAGGTTTCACCTTTTCCAATAAACACTGCAATTTCTCAAATTGAAAAATTTTCTCAAACAGATACTTCTAGATGTGTTAATCCCGGCAATCAGATTCCAAAACAATCTTTATTTTGGACTCTATACTTTGATGGTTCAAAATCAGAATATGGTGCAGGAGCAGGTTGTATTTTAATCGATCCACAAGGAGAGAAAACAATGCTAGCTTTTATACTTGAATTTCAATGCACTAATAATACCGCCGAATATGAAGCATTGATACAAGCCCTATATAAAGCTATTGGATTGAATGTTAAATATTTGCAAGTATATGGAGATTCTGAAATAATTGTTAGATAAGTCAGAAATACAATTCATTGTATTTCTGGACATTTACAACATTATCAAACCTTAGCTCAGAATCTTACGTCTCATTTTACTGCATTTAATATCTCCACAATTCCTAGATTACAAAATGCAAGTGCTGATTTACTTGCTAATGTAGCATTTAGACTTATACCATCCGAAGAATTTAGCCCAGATAGATTTTCAATTGAGTTAATTTTTAGGCCCTCCATTCCTAACAATATAACAAGTTGGAGAGTATTTAACAATGATGCAAATATACTATACTTTTTTACATCAGACAGAGCTTATGAAGGTCAAATTATAGATGAACATCAACATCATTCACAGATTGAAGATAAAAAAAATTCAAATCCAATTCCTAAATCTGTAGTCAAAATAGAAGATCTCTATGATTTGAAAGATAGGTTTAAGAAGACTACCAATTCAAAAACAAAGAGTTCTACTTTAAAATTTGAATTGATTAATCTTGGTACATTAGAAAACCTCATAATATCAACTTAGGTCTTGGATTAGAACCTGAAGAAAGGATGTCATTCATTAAGTTATTAAAAACATATAAAGATATCTTTGCATGGGATTATTAAGATCTTAAAACATTTGTTACTTCCATAATTCAGCACACCATACCTATGACCTCGGACGATAAGCCTGTGCAACAAAAACTTAGAAAAATTCACCCAAATTTAGAAATTCAAAGTAAATCTGAGCTAAATAAAATGCTCAAAGCCAAAGTCATTTTTCCTGTTAGGCATTCGAAATGGGTGTCAAACATGGTTCCATTTAGGAAGAAGAATGGAGTCATTAGGATTTTCATAGACTTTAGAAATTTGAATAAAGCTTGCCAAAAAGATAATTTTCCCTTGCCTACTATGGAACAGATATTACAGGGATTTACAGGATCTGAATTAATGTCTTTCCTCGATGGATTTTCAGGATATAATCAGATTATGGTACATCAGGATGATAGATTAAAGACAACATTCAGGACAAAATGGGAAACATACGCATACCAAGAAATACCATTTGGGTTGACTAATGCTGGTGCTACATTTCAACGTGCTATGAATATAGCTTTCAGAGGACTAATCAATAGCATAGTTGTTATATACTTAGATGACATCACTGTTTACTCTAAGCATAGAAACAATCATGTTAATCACCTAAAACACATTTTTGAAAGATGTAGAAAATTTGGTATTTCCTTGAATCCAAAAAAATGTTATTTCACCTTATCAGAAGGTAAATTATTAGGATTCATCGTTTCCAAAAATGGAATCCACATTGAGCCCGATAGAATTCAGGAAATTGAAAAAATCCCTTTACCACATAATAAAAAAACAATGCAATCATTTTTAGGACAAAGTAATTTTTTAAAAAGGTTTGTTCCCGATTTTTCCCAAATTATTTAACCCCTGCAATCAATGATCAAGAAAAATTCAATCTTAAAATGGGGAAAAGAAGAGAGAAATTATTTTGAGTTGATTAAGAAAGCCATCATAGAAGACCCCTCTTTAACAACTCCTGATTTTCTTAAACCATTTATATTATACACGTTTTCTTCCAACACAAAATATGCAGCAGTTCTAACACAGTTAAATAATCAAAACATTGAAGCACCAATTGCGTTTTTTAGTTCCAATCTACAAGGTGTTGAGTTGAATTATTCAGCTGTGTAAAAAAAAGCTTACGCCGTATTCAAAGCTTTGAAACATTTTAGACCCTTTCTCCTAAAGAAACATACTAAAATAATAGTACATTACTCAGCAGTAAGGCAATTATTAATCCAATGAGAAGTAGAAGAGAAGAGAGAAAATTGGGTTACCACACTTCACGAATATGATGTAGAGATACACCCTTCTAAAATTGTTAAAGGACAAGGTCTTTGTAGGATGTTAACTGGAGCTTCTCACACATCAACAGAAGAAGATCAATCAAATGAAATACAACTGTTTGAGGTAAGCCTAAACGATTCTCAGTCACAATATGTTGATCTAAAAATTTTCTTGAAAAATGGATATGCTCCATTATATCTCAATTACACAGCAAAGCATGCTCTGAGACTTAAAGAAAATCAATATCAACTCATAAACGATGTGTTATTTAGAAGCAATTATGATTCGGTTATTAAGATGTTTAGAAAAAACTGAAGCTGAAAAAGTAATTCAGGAACTACATGATGGACCAGCTGGAGGTCATTTCGGAGGAGACACCACAGCTCATAAAATATTTCATGCTGGCTATTATTGGTACTTCTACACTTATGTTAGTTTATGAGAAAGAAGCAGTTCTACCCACAAACATAACAATACCATCACTGACTTTAGTACAGTTTATCGATGAAAATCCTTCATCTTCCCTTCAACTTAGACAAGATCAAATTCTTAAAATGGAAGAACAAAGAGAAAAAGCTAAGGCTATACATGCTCATCATCAACAAATAGTGAAAACCTCATTTGACACATCATCCACCAGTTCAAAAAATTTTGAAATAGGAGATCTTGTTTTAAAATGGGATAAGGCACATGAGGAAAAAGGTAAGCATACCAAATTCCAAAGATTATGACTTGGTCAATTTCAAATCATTGAAAAAATAGGCTTATCTACCTTTTTGCTGCAAGACTTATCATGTAGAAAAGATTCCTTGCCTGTAAATGGTCAAATTCTCAAAAAAATATTTCTCCTAGAAAACCAAGCTTTTAAATTTTATTTTTGCTTTAGGAAAATAAAAGTTGTAAATAGCATCATCATTGGTTCATTCAAATTTCAAAAATTTCTGATAAATTATTTTGATCTTTTGCTTTTATAAATAAGTAAGTAAAGAGAAGTATGACTATAATTATGAGAAATGAATAAACTTTATTTTTTTAGATAAATTGAAATTATTGAAGGCATTTTATTTCCGAAAAAGACTCTAGATATCATAAAATATAGTTATTATGTATCAGTCAGAAAAGGAAATTTTTCACTTAGCAAGGATTCTCTACAAAAAGGTATCTACCAACTCTACAATTATCATCCATAACTCTTAAACGAGCTAATGATTCATCCCATTTGGTAAAATTTCTTCTTTAGAAATATTTAAAAATAAAAAAAGAAATATATACAATGAACAAATTCAAAAGAAAATAAGTCTCATCATGAGCTTGTTTATCATGATCATAGAGAAATAATGTAGACTGATATTACCAAAACTGCATACTATAACAGAGTAATAGTTATATGATTATATAAAATAAATAGACAAGGGGTCTCATCATGAGCCAACTTGTTCAGTCTAAATTAATATCAGTGAATGACATTGTCCTTATCAGGCGACCAAACCTGGACAATGATTTTGAAAATGTATCAATAAAAAAAAAAAGTTAATGATATGTCATAAATATATTTTTAAAATAAGAAATCAAATTTGGATGGGACCATGAATCATTATTCGTTAAAAGATAACCCTGTCAAGGCTATAAACGCCTGCTGGCAACAGTGGCTCTATCTGTGATAAATGAGTAAAAATCTATGAAACCAATTTTTAGAGAAAACCTACTTTATATTTTTAAATCTAAGTACTGACTGATATAGGTACCTATATGTTATTACTGAAGGAGTTAATTTAGAAGAAATGAGATAGGTAAATAGATTATATTCTTAAAAAATACTATTTAATTCATGAATCATATAATTTTTATTCTTATATCTTTTCCTTATTTTGAAAGTTTAGAAATGTCAAAATAAACCAATCAGAGATATCTGGTTCTCCCAAGTGAATCGCCAATTGTTGTTCTATGCAACAAACCCCCATTTTTATTTTTTAACTAGTTATTTAAACCTTTGATAAATAAAAATAGGGACCCTTTTTGAAAGTATTTTTGTCTTTTTATTAAAATCAAACTCCAAAAAACATCAAAGCTCTTTAAATAAAAACATCTCTATTGCAAATCGCAATTTCACACAAATATTTTCATAAGTTAAAACAATAGATCAGCAAAATCCCGATTTTGTGATTGCCGATGTGAAATTTCGCAAGCGACATAATAAATCGCATATCGCACATTTACATTGTCAAACCTTAAGCAATCCTTAACGAAACTGCAATATTGTGATATTGTGATTTCGCGAAATCGCATATCGCATAAACATAAGGCAATACACATCACTAAGACAAGTTCAAAGGACGCAATGTGATTGATTTGACAGGTTTTAATAGAAGTTTTTACGCAAGATAAATCATGTTAGAAAGTATTAATTATGTTTTATCATCCCAATGTAAACAGATATGGATGCGTCATGATTAATTAATGATATAGCTGTTTTACGGATTTTTTCCTTTCAAAAAAGCTCATTTCAATAGATCTTCCGTCATTTGATCATTTACTGTCTTTAATAGGGATTTCCTTTCAAAGATATGTCCATCCGCAAAGTTATTCAGAAGCATGACAAAAATATTATTGTAGAATTCGAACAAACAGGAATGGCACCTATAGTCTCTGATACTGTCTACACTGTTGATGTGGGAGCTACTAAATGGCAAGTTATTTACACTATACTTGAAGACGAAGAGCCAGAAGTAGTGGAAGTCGTGGAGACTACCGATGATGCAACACCTTCAGACTTGCAATTCAAAGATATTGCATGTTCTTTCCTCCATAGGATAGCAGTGAGAGCTACTCTTCTTCCATATACCAACATGATTAGATGGGTGCTTGATAAATCCGTAATCAAAGACAGATAGTTAAGGACCTTCAAGGATGAGATTCTAGGTTCTTTCAGACCTGAAGATCTGAAGATCATGTATAAGCTTCCCAACCCGCAAGATACCTACAACAATTGGTTTTTTGCAAAGTTTTTTGAGAAGAACCAAGACCCGTTCAAGGCAATTCAAGGTTGGAGGAAATTAGACAACAAGTTCAAATATGAGAAACCGATATGTATCCTATCGCGTCATTAGCAAACCATTACAACTTTGCAGCAGCAATGTTATCTAGATTATATGGTTTACCTGATAATACCATGTTCTCCATAATTTGGATTCCCCTAATTGACTCCTCTTTTAACTCCCTCATAATTAATTGGGCGATTATCCTTTCAGATAATCTAGTTAAGGCAATTAATGAATATCGCCAAACTAGAACTTCTTCCTCCAAATTTGTTCCCCAATTCTATATGAGTGCATACATTTTTTATGCTATCTATTTTTCTACCAACTTTCCAGTTATGGGATGGAAATGGACCTGACCCTACCCCGATACATTTCAGTCATAAAGAGATATGGGAACATAATTATGCACCACATTTTCATAGGTTGTGCTAGGGTGTTGTACTACTGTTACACCAATATATGTATAACACAGTGAGCCCTAGGTTCACTAAGGAAGCTCTTACGAACCTTCAAATGATAGGCAGGAGTTTTATTGAAGAGTCATTTTTCTATATTAGAGTTTTTGGAAGCTTTTCTCCCCCGCATATTCTTCCATTATATGTTTCAGACAAGTTGATGGCAAGGGAAATTGCTTACCAAACAGTTGGTAATGGACTAACTAAAGCGTTGAAAGACAGTAAAAAGTGTTTGTGGCCAAGTTTTCCAATTTGATGTGGTTCATTTACACTCAGCATTTTCAATCATGCATTGAAATAATGTCAGAAGATTGAGATGTTAAAGCTCCCCGTTTTACCCTCCAGACAATTCGACCCAGAAAAGGTTGCTAACAAATTCACTTTGTCAGTCAAACTCAAGCTTATTGTGCACACTGATGACAGATTTGAAGATATTTTACAGTCTGTCAGGACTTTTGAAGAAATCCTAAATTTTGTCAAATTTAACCTGAATCCAGAATAAATTTAGAGATTCAATGAATTTAGAGAACAAAGACTCAGACGGATTCCACAGGATGTTTTGATTACCAGTCATACGATTAAAGCTATTCAAGAAATCAGAGCAGAACAATTAAATTCACAAAATCAAAGTGAATTAGACAAAATCTGTACTTCAGTCAGAAATACACTCACAAGTACTCCAGAGGCATCATCATCTCAGAAGAATACAGAATTCCACACTCCTCAACAACAAATAGTTTCAACAAAGCAAATCATTGAAACTCCTGAGATAATCTCCCAAGAAACAGAAATCATTCCTACAGATCCGACTGATGAGATTATCCTCAAGGTGACTGATATTCCCCCACTAGATGTATTCTATAGCCCTCTTCATAAGGCTGTAATGAGAAAACAGGGGAAAAGAAGGAGAATTGAAACACCAGCGGGGAATGAAGTTATGGAAGTAGTATGGAAAGATACTCCATCAAATCCGATTGAAAATTTAACTCGGCTATCTCAATTCGCTGGTGAATACACCAATGCAACAATTGATAAGGCAGCAGAAGTATCTATTTTGATCCAAGAAAAGGATGTCAAAATCATGGAACTACAACAGCAGCTAGATGAAGAAAGAAAGAATTCAAATTAAAAAGTGGAACAGCAACTTCTCAGAGTACAGAAAGAGATATAAATGCTTAAGATAAGTCATGAAAATGACTTATCTAGAAAAAATTCACTGATTGAATAGTTGAGAGAAGATCTTACCAAATATGAATGAATTCCTACTGCAGAGGAATTCATAAAAGAAGCATCAACATTAAGTGCCTTACTCTCAAAACAAAAAAATATGTTTGTTGTACAAATGTCAAACATATTCCACGTCTAGAACTCAGTGAACAATTAACAAATGCATTCATTGATCAAATGATTGAGTTCAATGAACTCAATATCAAAATATCTAATTATATTGAATGTCAGGATACAAAAGAAGTGAAGAAGACAGATCTCCCAAAGATCAAGGAAACTTTCAATGATATTATTTTTACAGACTGGGATGCACGAATGAAACAAGAAGAATTAGCCATAGCCAGAGCAGCGGGTATATCAAAGAATATGGTTAAAATGATTAACCATATATTACATACTTTCGGGCTTATCAGAGAAGAAAATGTCAAATCTCTTCCTGATATCAATGATTTAGAACAAAGTTGGAAAGAAGTTGGTCAACTCAGGGAAGAAACACTTCTACGGCTAAAGAAAACTAATTGGGAAGCATACTAGCAGCTATTGGTCAAACCACATAGTCAGATCATGACACTGAACTACTTTCTGAACTCCATACAGAGAATACAGCCGCTCTTACTGGACGTTATATTTGCTGCACAAATGAAGATATAATCCGGAAAACCTCCACAAGTTCAACCGATGTCCGACATTTGTGAGCAAAAGAGCGCAACTAGCAGTAACTTATCATCCAGCATGATTATTAGTTTGTTTATTTTTCAATTTTTAGAAAAAATATACTAAAGATGAGGAAGGTTGTTTGAAACCACCTCATAAGATATTTTTGTATAATGTTTTTGTAGGTAATTAGCATAGTATTTAAACCCTTATCATGCATTTAGAGAAAGGTCCAGAATTTTATTGAGAACAATCGCAAAGAATGCTTAATTGTAAGTAAGTTTGTGGATGTCTTGATGAAATAATGGAACACGGCCATTTCAACTACATATCATTTTGTTGATCACTGTTGATGCACTTTTGTATTCTTTGAAAGAATTATTGATGTATGATTTGAATGTGGCCTAATATCATTGATTTGATGAACAGGACGATACACATCTGGTACTATTATTATGTATGTTAGTTCTATTTTGAATATTAGTGATGAATCCAACTTTCATGACTCATATATGAAATCAATTGTTTCTATCTGAAATATCAATTGCACTAATTTACGATATAAAGATAGGAATTGATTTGTTTTTGTATATGATCATCAAATATATGCGATATGTTTTTCACTTTATTTTGATTAAATTATTCTTCAAATTTTACAAAGTAATAATTCTATTAAATCTGTGATGATCTTAATCATCACAGATTGAATAGATATCATTTTAGATTGCATCGAAATAGTATTATCCCGGTTTAGATTAAATTAGTTTTAATTTCAGGTTTTTGCATGTTAGAATAAATTTGTTTTAGTTTTTATTAATTCTTCATGTTAATCCCTTGAGATAAATGCAACAATCAAACAAAAACCCAACTCTGGGAAATTGGTCCCATTATATCCAGTCGGAGCCACTATCCCAAACGGAAAAGGAACTGTCTTAAGGGCTGGACTGAGTGGTTATACCCCTTGTTGTTGCCACAAATTTTTGGGGCCTCAACATTTTTGGCGCTAGAAGGATGGCCGACTATGAATGGAACATAAATATAAACCTCAAAATAGAAGCCCTCATAAGAGTTGATCTCCCCAAAAGCATCCTACAACTTCCCGATCAAATTCTAAATCACCAACTCAAAAATCGGAAATTTTAGAAACTTCCCCCTCATCTCCTCAAATATTTCGTCAACCATCTGCTTCAGAATCCATTCCCGAGTCTCCAGAAGTTCAGTCTTTAATTCAGAAATTAGAAGGAATATTTATTTCTGCTGAAAATCTGGTTAACCCAGAAGCTTCCGAGGAAAGTGTTACTTCTCTATTTAGAGAAAATGGTATATTAACTAGATCTAGAAGTGAGAAACTTGGAATTCCACCTTTTGAATTTCCAATTGAATCATTTTGAAAAAAAATTCCTATATCCAAATCTAAGTCAGATAAAAGTGAAGTCACATCAAATTTCCCTTCAGTTACTTCTTCATATCCTCTGATTCAATCTCCATCTTCTCAGTCTTCCATTTCCTCTACTCTAAAAATAAGTGTTGTTACAAGTAGTATTGTTCCAGTTGTAAGTTCTTCATTCATTCCCCCTACTTTTGTATCTACTTCGATATCTTCACAAACTTCTAATCCAACTATGGCCACTCAACCTTCGACGAATCATGGTGTTGTATTAATAGCAAATCCAAATCCTCTTCCAGATCATCTAGAAAAGTGGTTACCTAAATATAATCCTGATGATGGTCTTCCTGGTGAAGAACACATCAATAATTTTATGTCAGCCATGAATCTTAATGGAGTTTCTCATGAAGATATTGTAGTTAGATTGTTTCCCTATACTTTACAAGGATCTGCAGGATCCTGGTATTTTTCACTTCCAGCAGGATCTATCACCGATTGGTCAACTTTCGAACAATTTTTCCTTGCAAAATTTGGAAATGATAGAACTATTGCATCCTTGATTAACGCTCTTTCCAATCTTAAAACAAATTCATGGGAAAGGATCAAAGATTTCAACTCCATATTTAACAAGTTATTAAACAAAATTCCAACTACTTCCAAACCTGTTGTTGATGTACAAATAGAGTGGTGTATATCTTCTTTACCTTCTAATATAGCTATTTTTGTAGATAGAGCTGGTAAAGCTACCCTTTTCGATAACATGAAAGAAGCTCTTGTTGTAGAGAAAATAATTTTAGCATTAGAAAAATGTTCAGAGATAGAAGACAGGAAATCAAAAAAAGTGACATTTAGTCAATATTCTAAAAATAAAGCCTCGAAAGATCCATTTGATCTTGAAGGTCTTCAAAAAGTATTAAAGACTATGTCAAATGATATGATTGAAATAAAGAAACAGTTTGTTGAAACTTCAGCTCCTAAGAAATCATTTCGTCCATTTAAGAAAAACCCTTCTTCAACATCTCAGCCTCCAAATGTGATTTCAAATGTTGAATCTGATCAAGTTACTGAAGATCCCTCACCATCTAAACGAGAATCAGAGTCTGAGGAAGAATTTGAACTGAATGGGTTATGGGATTTCATTCTTCTTTCAAAAGAAGAAAGAGAAGCTATGTCTGTATCTACAAGAAGTAAAACTTCTTGTGATTCAATCATATCAAATCAATCCACCTGATCCTAATACAAATTCTAAAACTTTGATATTTTCAGATACAGTGGAATATAATATAGTCGAAGATATGAAAAAAATAAAAGAAAATATTTCATTACACGAAATGACCAAACTCAAGCAACAGTGGAAAATTTTGCTTAGAGAACTCAAGACAATCCCTGTAGAACCTATACAACCACCAGTTATAGCACAAGCTTCTAAAGATACAGGGAAGCCTCCATCATCTGCATACAAGGTAAATCCCAATGATTTAGTTTTAATTGGTGATAGATCTATTTCACACACTCCTGCTTTAATTTTGACTCATGAGATTTTTAACAAAAATGGTCATAATTGTCTTATTGATTCAGTGGCTCCTTCAAACATTATGCCAAGAACAATATGTACAAAGTTGAACATCACTCCTCAAAAATCTGTCGTACATATATTTCAATTAGATAGAACAAAAGTAGAAGTCATTAGAGAAATGTTGTCAATATCGATTAGATTATCATCCAATCCAAAGGTATTACAAGTAATTGATATTTTGGTTGCAGACATCCCTGAATTTTATGACCTTATTCTAAGCAGAGATTGGTCTGAAAATTTACATGGATATTTTGCTATTGATTGGCCACACATGTGGTTACCATATAATGGTAAACCAAATAAAATCAGAATTGAACGTGAGAAATTTATGAAACATACAGTTACTGAACTAGAAGGAACAAACGAGCATGTAGCTTTCAGTAATAACATTATAGGAAATTATTCAGCTAAATCATTTCTTGGATCATTCAATGCTCATGTTTCACCTTTTCCAATAAACACTGCAATTTCTCAAATTGAAAACTTTTCTCAAACAGATACTTCTAGATTTTTTAATCTCAGCAATGAATTTCCAAAACAGTCTTTATTTTGGACTCTATACTTTGATGGTTCAAAATCAAAATATGGTGCAGGAGCAGGTTGTATTTTAATCGATCCACAAGGAGAGAAAACAATGGTAGCTTGTAGACTTTAATTTCAATGCACTAATAATACCACCGAATATGAAGCATTGATACAAGGCCTATATAAAGCTATTGGATTGAATGTTAAATATTTGCAAGTATATAGAGATTCTGAAATAATTGTTAGACAAGTCAGAAATACAATTCATTGTATTTATGGACATTTAAAACATCATCAAACTTTAGCTCAGAATCTTACTTCTCATTTTATTGCATTTAATATCTCCACAATTCCCAGATTACAAAATGCAAGTGTTGATTTACTTGCTAATGTAGCATCTAGACTTATACCATCTGAAGAATTTAGCCCAAATAGATTTTCAATTGAGTTAACTTTTAGGCCCTCCATTCCTGACAATATAACAAGTTGGAGAGTATTTAATAATGATGCAGATATACTAGAATTTCTTACATCAGACAGAGCTTATGAAGGTCAAATTATAGATGAACATCAACATGATTCACAGATTGAAGATAAAAAAAATTAAAATCCAATTCCTAAATATATAGTCAAAATGGAAGATCTCTATGATTTGAAAGATAGGTTTAAGAAGACTACCAATTCAAAAACACAAAGTTCTACTTTAAAATTTTAATTGATTAACCTTGGTACATTATAAAAACCTCAGAATATCAACTTAGGTCTTGGATTAGAACCTGAAGAAAGGATGTCATTCATTAAGTTATTAAAAACATATAAAGATATCTTTGCATGGGATTATTCAGATCTTAAAACATGTGATACTTCCATAATTCAGCACACCATACCTATGACCTCGGATGATAAGCCTATGAAACAAAAACTTAGAAAAATTCACCCAAATTTAGAAATTCAAATTAAATCTGAGTTAAATAAAATGCTCAAAGCCAAAGTCATTTTTCCTGTTAGGCATTCGAAATGGGTGTCAAACATGGTTCCAGTTAGGAAGAAGAATGGAGACATTAGGATTTCCATAGACTTTAGAAATTTGAATAAAGCTTGCCAAAAAGATAATTTTCTCTTGCCTACTATGGAACAACTATTACAGGGAGTTGCAGGATCTGAATTAATGTCTTTCCTCGATGGATTTTCAGGATATAATCAGATTATGGTACATCCATATGATAGATTAAAGACAACATTCAGAACAAAATGGGGAACATACGCATATCAAAAAATGCCCTTTGGGTTGATTAATGCTAGTGCTACATTTCAACGTGCTATGAATATAGCTTTCAGAGGACTAATCATTATCTTAGTTGTTATATACTTAGATGAAATCACTGTTTACTCTAAGCATAGAAACAATCATGTTAATCACCTAAAACACATTTTTGAAAGATGTAGAAAATTTAGTATTTCCTTGAATCCAAAAAAATGTTATTTCGCCTTATGAGAATGTAAATTATTAGGATTCATCGTTTCCAAAAATGGAATCCATATTGACCCCGACAGAATTCATGAAATTGAAAAAATCCCTTTACCACGTAATAAAAAAACAATGCAATCATTTTTAGGACAAATTAATATTGTAAAAATATGTGTTCCCGATTTTTCCCAAATCATTTTACCCCTGCAATCAATGATCAAGAAAAATTCAATCTTCAAATGGGGAAAATAAGAGAGAAATTCTTTTGAGTTGATTAAGAAAGCCGTCATAGAAGCCCCCTCTTTAACAACTCCTGATTTTTTTAAATCATTTATATTATACACGTTTTCTTCCAACACATCATATGCAGCAATTCTAACACAATTAAATGATCAAAACATTGAAGCACCAATTGTGTTTTTTAGTTCCAATCTACAAGGTGTTGAGTTGAATTATTCAGCTGTGGAAAAACAAGCTTACAGTGTACTCAAAGCTTTGAAACATTTTAGACCCTTTCTCCTAAATAAACATACTAAAATAATAGTACCTTACTCAGCAGTAAGACAATTATTAATCCAACGAGAAGTAGGAGAGAAGAGACCAAATTGGGTTACGGCACTTCAAGAATATGATGTAGAGATACACCCTGCTAAAATTGTTAAAGGACAAGGTCTTTGCAGGATGTTAACTGGAGCTTCTCATACATCAACAGAATAAGATCAATCAAATGAAATACAACTGTCCGGGGTAAGCCTACACGATTCTCAATCACAATATGTTGATCTAAAAATTTTCTTGAAAAATGGATATGCTCCATTATATCTCAATTACACTGCAAAGCGTGCTCTGAGACTCAAAGCAAATCAATATCAACTCATAAACAATGTGTTATTTAGAATGAATTATGATTCTATATTATTAAGATGTTTAGAAAAAACTGAATTTGAAAAAGTAATGCAGGAATTACATGATGGACCAGCTGGAGGTCATTTCGGAGGAGACACCACAGCTCAAAATATTGCATGTTGGCTATTATTGGCCAAATCTATTCAAAGATGCACATGAATTCGCAATAAAATGCAAAGTATGTCAAACTGCAGCAGGAAGAGAGAGAAAAGCAACATTCCCATTACAACCAGTAAATATCCAACAACCATTTGAACAATGGGGGTTAGATATTATAGGTGAAATAACTCCTAACTCTTCAAAATAGCACAAGCTATATATTCTAACTGCGACAGATTATTTCACAAAATGGGTAGAAGTTATCCCATTAAAAGTGGTTAATATGCAAAGTATTACAGATTTTATTGACCAGTTCATAATCACCAGGTTCGGTCTCCCATTAGCTTTGATATTTGATAATGCATCTTACTTTTCTGGAAATTCCATGATAGAATTCGCTTTGAAAAGAGGTTTTAAATTAAAATACTTAGCTAATTATTATCCACAAGGTAATGGATTAGTTGAATCTACAAATACAAACCTCATAAGGATCATCAAACTAACTGTAGAAAAAAATCATAAAAATTGGCACAAAACACTATTATTTGCTCTTTGGGCAGATAGAATCACTCAAAAAGCATCAATAGGTACTTCTCCATTTATGTTAGTTTATGGGAAAGAAGCAGTTCTACCCACAAACGTAACAATACCATCATTGACTTTAGTACAGTTTATCGATGAAAATCCTTTATCTTCCCTTCAACTTAAACAAGATCGAAATCTTAAAATGGAAGAACAAAGAGAAAAAACTAAGGCTATACATGCTCATCATCAACAAGTAGTGAAAACCTCATTTGACACATCATCCACCAGTTCAAAAATTTTTGAAATAGGAGATCTTGTTTTAAAATGGGATAAGGCACATGAGGAAAAAGGTAAGCATACCAAATTCCAAATATTATGGCTTGGTCAATTTCAAATCATCGAAAAAATAGGCTTATCTACCTTTTTGCTGCAAGACTTATCAGGTAGAAAAGATTCCTTGCATGTAAATGGTCAAATTTTAAAAATATATTTCTCTTAGAAAACCAAGCTTTTAAATTTTATTTTTTCTTTAGGAAAATAAAAGTTGTAAATAGCATCATCATTGGTTCATTCAAATTTACAAAATTATAATAAATTATTTTGATCTTTTGCTTCTATAAATAAGTAAAGAGAAAGATGACTATAATTATGAGAAATGAATAAACTTTATTATTTTAGATAAATTGAAATTACTAAAGGCATTTTCTTTCCGAAAAAGACTCTAGATATCATAAAATATAGTTATTATGTATTAGTCAGAAAAGGAAATTTTTAACTTAGCAAGTATTCTCTACAAAAAGGTATCTACCAACTCTACAATGATCATCCATAACTCTTAAACCAGCTAATGATTCATCCCATCTGGTAAAATTTCTTCTTTAGAAATATTTAAAAATAAAAAATAAATATATACAATGAACATATTAAAAAGAAAATAAGTCTCATCACGAGCTTGTTTATCATGATCATATAGAAATAATGTAGACTGATATTACCAAAACTGCATATTATAACAGGGTAATGGCTATATGATTATAAAAAATCAATAGGCAAGGGGTCTCATCACAAGCCAGCTTGTTCAGTCTAAATTACTATCAATGAATGACATTGTCATTATTAGGCGACCAAACCTGGACAATGATTTTGCAAATGTATCAAGAAAAATAAAGTTAATGATATGTCATAAATATATTTTTAAAATAAGAAATCAAATTCGGATGGGAACATGAATCATTATTGGTTAAAAGATAACCCTGTCGAGGCTATAAACGCCTACTGGCAACAATGGCTCTATCTGTGATAAATGAGTAAAAATCTATGAAACCAATTTTTAGAGAAAACCTACTTTATCTTTTTAAATCTAAGTACTGACTGACATAGGTACCTATATGTTATTACTGAAGGAGTTAATTTAGAAGAAATGAGATAGGTAAATAGATTATATTCTTAAAAAATACTATTTAATTCATGAATCATATTATTTTTATTCTTATATCTTTTCCTTATTTTGAAAGTTTAGAAATGTCAAAATAAACCAATCAGAGATATCTGGTTCTCCCAAGTGAATCGCCAATTATTGTGTTATGCAACAAACCCCCCATTTTTATTTTTTAACTAGTTATTTAGACCTTTGATAAATAAAAATAGGGACCCTTTTTTAAAGTATTTTTGTCTTTTTATTAAAATCAAACTCCAAAAAACATCAAAGCTCTTTAAATAAAAACATCTCTATTGCAAATCGCAATTTCACACAAATATTTTCTTAAGTTAAAACAATAGATCAGCAAAATCCCGATTTTGCGATTACCGATGTGAAATTTCGCAGGCGACATAATAAATCGCATATCGCACATTTACACTGCCAAACCTTAAGCAATCCTTAACGAAACTGCGATACTGCGATATTGCAATTTCGCGAAATCGCATATCACATAAACAGAAGACAATACACATCACTAAGACATGCTCAAAGGACGCGATGCGATTGATTTGACAGTTTTTAATAGAATTTTTTACACAAAATAAATCATGTCAGAAAGTATTAATTATGTTTTATCATCCCAATGTAAATAGTTATGGATGCGTCATGATTAATTAATGATATAACTATTTTCGGATTTTTTCCTTTCAAAACAGAACATTTCAATAGATCTTCCATCATTTGATCATTTGATCTGTCTTTAATAGGGATTTCCTTTCAAAGATATGTCCATCTGCAAAGTTATTCAGAAGCACGACAAACAGATTATTGTAAAATTCAAACAAACAGGAATGGCACCTATAGTCTCTGATATTGTCTGCACTGATGATGGGGGAGCCACTAAATGGCAAGTTATTTACACTATACTTAAAGACGAAGATCTATAATTAGTGGAAGTCGCGGAGACTGCTGATGATGCAACACCTTCATACTTTCAATTCAAAGATATTGCATGTTCTTTCCTCCATAGGATAGCAATGAGAGCTACTCTTCTCCCATATACCGACATGATTAGATGGGTGCTTGATAAATCAGTAATCAAAGACAGATAGTTAAGGACCTTCAAGGATGAGATTCTAGGTTCTTTCAAACCTGAAGATCTGAAGATCATGTATAAGCTGCCCAACCCGCAAGATACCTACTAGTTTGTTGCAAAATTTGTTGAGAAGAACCAAGACCCGTTCAAGGAAATTCAAGGTTGGAGGAAATTAGACAACAAGTTCAAATATGAGAAAACCGGTATGTATCCTAACGCATCATTAGCAAACCCTTACAACTTTGCAGCAGCAATGTTATCCAGATTATATGGTTTACCTAATAATACCAAGTTCTCCATAAATTGGATTCCCGTAATTGACTCCTTTTTTAACTCCCTCATAATGAATTGGGTGACTATCCTTTTAGATAATCTAGTTAAGGCAATTAATGAATATCGCCAAACCAGAACTTCTTCCTCCAAATCTGTTCCCCGGTTCTATATGAGTGCATACATTTTTTATGCTATTTGTTTTTCTACCAACTTTCCAAGTATGGGATGAAAATGGACCTCTGAAGACCCTACCTCGATACATTTGAGTCATAAAGAGATATTGGAACATAATTATGCACCACATTTTCATAGGTTTTGCTATGGTGTTGTACTACCATTACACCAATATATGTATGACACAGTGAGCCCTAGGTTCACCAAGGAAGCTCTTACGGACCTTCAAATGATAGATAGGAGTTTTATTGAAGAATCATTCTCCTATATTAGAGTTTTTGGAAGCTCTACTCCCCTGCATATTCTTCCATTATATGTTTCAGACAAGTTGATGGAAAGGGAAATTTCTTACCAGACAGTTGGTAATGGACTCACTAAAGCGTTGAAAGACAGTAAAAAGTGTTTGTGGCCAAGTTTTCCAATTTCATGTGGTTCATTTACACTCAACAATTTCAATCACGCATTGAAATAATGTCAGAATATTGAGTTGTTAAAGCTCCCCATTTTACCCTCCAAACAGTTCGACCCAGAAAAGGTTGCTAACAAATTCACTTTGTCAGTCAAACTCAAACCTATTGTGCACACTGATGACAGATTTGAAGATATTTTACAATCTGTCGGGACTTTTTAATAAATCCTAAATTTTGTCAAATTGAACCTGAATCCAGAATAAATACAGAGATTCAATGAATTTAGAGAACAGAGACTTAGACGGATTCCATGAGATGTTTTGATTACCAGTCATACGATTAAAGTTATTCAAGAAATCAGAGCAGAACAATTAAATTCATAAAATCAAAGTGAATTAGACAAAATCTGTACTTCATTCAGCAATACACTCACAAATACTCCAGAGGCATCATCATCTCAGAAGAATACATAATTCCACACTCCTCAGCAACAAATAGTTTCAACAAAGCAAATCATTGAAACTCCTGAGATAATCTCCCAAGAAACGAAAATCATTCCTACAGATCCGACTGCTGAGATTATCCTCAAGGTGACTGATATTCCCCCACTAGATGTATTCTATAGTCCTCTTCATAAGGTTGTAGTGAGAAAATAGAGGAAAAGAAGGAGAATTGAAACACCACCAAGGAATGAAGTTATGGAGTTAGTATGGAAATATACCCCATCAAATCCGATTGAAAATTTAACTCGACTATCTCAATTTGTTGGTGCATACACCACTGCGACAATTGATAAGGCAGCAGAAGTATCTATTTTGATCCAAGAAAAGGATGTCAAAATCATGGAACTACAACAGTAGCTAGATGAATAAAGAAAGAGTTCAAATCAGAAAGTGGAACAACAACTTCTCAGAGTACAACAAGAGATAGAAATGCTTAAGATAAGTCATGAAGATGACTTATCTAGAAAAAATTCACTGATTGAACAGTTGAGAGAAGATCTTACCAAATATGAAGGAATTCCTACTGCAGAGGAATTCATAAAATAAGCATCGACATTAAGTGCCTTACTCTCAAAACAACAAAATATGTTTTTTGTACAGATGTCAAACATAATTCCACATCTAGAACTCAGTGAACAATTAACAAACACGTTCTATTAATCAAAGGATTGAGTTCAATGAACTCAATATCAAAATCTCTAATAATATTGAATGGCAGGATACAGAAGAAGGGAAGAAGTCAGATTTCCCAAATATCAATGAAACTTTCAAAGATATTCTTTTTACAGACTTGGATGCACGAGTGAAATAAGCAAAATTAGCAATAGCCAGAGCAGTGGGTATATCAAAGAATATGGTTAAAATTATTAACCATATATTACATACTTACGGGCTTATCAGAGAAGGAAATCTCAAATCTCTTCCTGATATCAAAGATTTAGAACAAAGTTGGAAAGAAGCTGGTCAACTCAGGGAAGAAACACTTCTACAGCTAAAGAAAACTGATTGGGAAGCATATTGGCAGCTATTGGTCAAACCACACAGTCAGATTATGACACTGAACTGCTTTATGAACTCCATACAAAGAATACATCCACTCTTACTGGACGCTATATTTTCTGCACAAATGAAGATAGAATCCGGAAAACCTTCACAAGTTCAACCGATGTTCGACATTTGTGAGAAAAAACGCACAACTGGTAGTAACTTATCATCCAACATGATTATTAGTTAGTTTTTTTTTCAATTTTTAGAGAAAAGATACTAAAGATGAGGAAGGTTGTTTGAAACCACCTCATAAGATATTTTGTATAATCTTTTTGTAGGTAATTAGCATAGTATTTAAACCCTTCTCATGCATTTAGAGAAGGGTCCAGAATTTTATTGAGAACATTCGCAAAGAATGCTTAATTGTAATTAAGTTTGTGGATGTCTTGATGAAATAATGGAACATTGCCATTTCAGCTACGTATCATTTTGTTGATCACTGTTGGTGCACTTACGTATTCTTTGAAATTCTTACTAATGTATGAGTTGAATGTGGCCTAATATAATTGATCATATGAACAGGAAGATACACATCTAGTACTATTATCATGTATGCTAGTTCTGTTTTGAATATTAGTGATGAATCCAGCTTTCATGAATGATATATGAAATCAATTGTTTTTTTCTAAAATATCAGTTGCACTACTGTACGATATAAAGATAGGAATTGATTTGTTTTTGTATATGATCATCAAATATATGCGATATGTTTTTCACTTTCTTTTGATTATATTATTCTTCAAGAGAATTATTATACAAAGTAATAATTCTATTAAATCTATGATGATCTTAATCATCATTGATTGAATAGATATCATTTTAGATCGCATCGAAATAGTATTATCCAGGGTTAGATTAAATTAGTTTTAATTTCAGGTTTTTGCATGTTATAATAAATTTGTTTTAGTTTTTATGAATTCTTCATGTTAATCCCTTGAGAGAAATCCAACAATCAAACAAAAACCCAACTCTGGGAAACTGGTCCCATTATATCCAGTTGGAGCCACTATTTGAAACAGAAAAGGAATTGTCTTAAGGGTTGGACCGGGTGGTTATCCCCCTTGTTGTTGCCACAGATTTCTGAGGCCTCAATATTTTTGGCGCTAGAAGGAGGGCCGACTATGAATGGAACATAAATCTAAACCTCAAAATAGAAGCCCTCATAAGAGTCGATCTCCCCAAAAGCATCCTACAACTTCCCGATCATATTCTAAATCACCAACTCAAAAATCGGAAATTGTAGAAACTTCCCCCTCATCTCCTCAAATATTTCATCAACCGTCTACTTTAGAATCCATTCCTGAGTCTCTAGAAGTTCAGTCTTTAATTTAGAAATTAGAATGAATATATATTTTTGCTGAAATGCCTGTTAACCCATAGGCTTCTGAGGAAAGTGTTACTTCTCTATTTAGAGAAACTGGTATATTAACTAGATCTAGAATTGAGAAACTTGGAATTCCACCTTTTGAATTTCCAATTGAATCATTTCACAAAAAAGTTCCTATATCTAGATCTAAGTTAGATACAAGTGAATTCACATCAAATTTCCCTTCAGTTACCTCTTCATATCCTCTTATTCAATCTCTATCTTCTCAGTCTTCCATTTCCTCTACTCAAAAAATAAGTGTTGTTACAAGTAGTATTGTTCCTGTTGTAAGTTCTTCATTCATTCCCCCTAATTCTGCATCTACTTCGATACCTTCACAAACTTCTAATCCAACTATGGCTACTCAACCTTGGACGAACCTTGGTGCTGTATTAATAGCAAATCCAAATCCTCTTCCAGATTATCCAGAAAAATGGTTACCTAAATATAATCCTGATGACGGTCTTCCTGGTGAAGAACACATCAATAATTTTATGTTTGCATGAATCTTAATGGAGTTTCTCATGAAGATATTGTATTTATATTGTTTCCATATACTTTACAAGGATCTGCAAGATCCTGGTATTTGTCACTTCTAGCAGGATCTATCACCGATTGGGAAACTTTCGAACAATTTTTCCTTGCAAAATTTGGAGATGATAGAACTATTGCATCCTTTATTAACGCTCTTTCCTATCTTAAAACAAATTTAGGGGAAAGGGTCAAAGATTTCAACTCCAGATTTAAAAATTTATTAAACAAAATTCCAACTACTTCCAAACTTGGTGTTGATGTACAAATAGAGTGGTATATTTCTTCTTACCTTCTAATATAGCTATTTTTGTAGATAGAGCTGGTAAAGCTACCCTTTTAGATAACATGAAAGAAGCTCTTGTTTTAGAGAAAGGAATTTTAGCATTAGAAAAACTTTCATAGATAGAAGATGGGAAATCCAAAAAAGTGACATTTAGTCAAGATTCTAAAAAGAAAGCCTCGAAAGATCCATTTGATCTTGAAGGTCTTCAAAAAGTATTAAAGCCTATGTCAAATGATATGATTGAAATGAAGAAACAGGTTGCTAAAACTTCAGCGCCTAAGAAATCATTTCGACCATTTAAGGAAAACCCTTCTTCAAAATCTCAGCCTCCAAATGTGATTTCAAATGTTGAATCTGATCAAGATACTGAAGATCCCTCACCATCTGAACGAGAGTCAAAGTCTGAGGAATAAATTGAACTAAATGGGTTATGGGATTTCATTCTTCCTTCAGAAGAAGAAAGAGAATATATGTCTGTATCTACAAGAAGTAAAACTTCTTCTAATTCAATCATATCAAATCAAAAACAGAAAACCCTCCCCACCAAGGAGAAAACAGCTGTCAAAAAATCTAAAATTGTTTAAACAGATTTTGTTCCACTTGATCCTAATACAAATTCTAAAACTTTGATAGTTTCAGATACAGTGGAATATAATATAGTCTAAGATATGAAAAAAATCAAAGCAAATATTTCATTACACGAAATGACCAAACTCAAGCAACAGCAAAAAAAATTTCTTAGAGAACTTAATGCAATCCCCGTAGAACCTATACAACCACTAGTTATAGCACAAGCTTCTAAAGGTACAAGGAAATCTGCAAACAAGGTAAATCCCAATGATTTAGTTTTAACTGGTGATAGATCTATTTCACACGCTCCTCCTTTAATTTTGACTTATGAGATTTTTAACAAAAATGTTCATAATTGTCTTATTGATTCAGGAGCTTCTTCAAACATTATGCCAAGAACAATATGTACAAAGTTGAACATCACTCCTCAAAAATTTGTTGTACATATAGTTTAATTAGATAGAACAAAAGTAGAAGTCATTGGAGAAATGTTGTCAGTATCCATTAGATTATCATCCAATCCAAAGGTATTACAAGTAACTGATATTTTGGTTGCATACATCCCTGAATTTTATGGCCTTATTCAAAGCAGAGATTGGTCTGAAAAGTTACATGGATATTTTGCTACTGATTGGTCACACATGTGGTTACCATATAATGGTAAACCAAATAAAATCAGAATTGAACGTGAGAAATTTATGAAACATACAGTTACTGAACTAGAAGGAACAAACGAGCATGTAGCTTTCACTAATAACATTATAGGAAATTATTCAGCTGAATCATTTCTTGGATCATTCAATGCTCAGGTTTCACCTTTTCCAATAAACACTGCAATTTCTCAAATTGAAATTTTTTCTCAAACAGATACTTCTAGATGTGTTAATCTTAGCAATCAAATTCCAAAACAATCTTTATTTTGGACTCTATACTTTGATAATTCAAAATCAGAAGATGGTGCAGGAGCAAGTTGTATTTTAATCGATCCACAAGGAGAGAAAACAATGGTAGCTTGTAGACTTTAATTTCAATGCACTAATAATACCACCGAATATGAAGCATTGATACAAGGCCTATATAAAGCTATTGGATTGAATGTTAAATATTTTCAAGTATATGGAGATTCTGAAATAATTGTTAGACAAGTCAGAAATACAATTCATTGTATTTCTGGACATTTAAAACATTATCAAACTATAGCTCAGAATCTTACTTCTCATTTTATTGCATTTAATATCTCCACAATTCCTAGATTACAAAATGAAAGTGTTGATTTACTTGCTAATGTAGCATCTAGACTTATACCATCCGAAGAATTTAGCCCAGATAGATTTTCAATTGAGTTAATTTTTAGGCCCTCCATTCCTGACAATATAACAAGTTGGAGATTATTTAACAATGATGCAGATATACTAGACTTTCTTACATCATACAGAGCTTATGAAGGTCAAATTATAGATGAAAATCAACATGATTCACAGATTGAATATAAACAAAATTCAAATCCAATTCCTAAATCTATAGTCAAAATGGAAGATCTCTATGATTTGAAAGATAGGTTTAGGAAGACTACCAATTCAAAAACACAAAGTTCTACTTTAAAATTTGAATTGATTAATTTTGGTGCATCAGAAAAACCTCAGAATATCAACTTAGGTCTTGGATTAGAACCTGAAGAAAGGATGTCATTCATTAAGTTATTAAAAACATATAAAGATATCTTTGCATGGGATTATTCAAATCTTAAAACATATGATACTTCCATAATTCAGCACACCATACCTATGACCTCAGATGATAAGCCTGTGCAACAAAAACTTAGAAAAATTCACCCAAATTTAGAAATTCAAATTAAATCTGAGTTAAATAAAATGCTCAAAGCCAAAGTCATTTTTCCTGTTAGACATTCGAAATAGGTGTCAAACATGGTTCCAGTTAGGAAGAAGAATGGAGACATTAGGATTTGCATAGACTTTAGAAATTTGAATAAAGCTTGCAAAAAAGATAATTTTCCCTTGCCTACTATGGAACAGATATTACAGGGAGTTGTAGGATCTGAATTAATGTCTTTCCTCGATGGATTTTCAGGATATAATCAAATTATGGTACATCCATATGATAGATTAAAGACAACATTCAGGAAAAAATGGGGAACATACGCATATCAAAAAATTCCCTTTGGGTTGATTAATGTTGGTGCTACATTTCAACGTGTTATGAATATAGCTTTCAGAGGACTAATCAATAGCACAGTTTTTATATACTTAGATGACATCACTGTTTACTCTAAGCATAGCAACAATCATGTTAATCACCTAAAACACATTTTTGAAAGATGTAGAAAATTTGGTATTTCCTTGAATCCAAAAAAATGTTATTTCGCCTTATCAGAAGGTAAATTATTAGGATTCATCATTTCCAAAAGTGGAATCCACATTGACCCCAATAGAATTCAGGAAATTGAAAAATTCCTTTTACCACATAATAAAAAAACAATGCAATCATTTTTAGGACAAATTAATTTTGTAAAAAGATTTGTTCCTGATTTTTCCCGAATCATTTTACCCCGGCTACAATCAATGATCAAGAAAAAATCAATCTTCAAATGGGGAAATGAAGAGAGAAATTATTTTGAGTTGATTAAGAAAGCCAACAACTCCTGGTTTTCTTAAATCATTTATATTATACATGTTTTCTTCTGACACATCATATGCAGCAGTTCTAACACAGTTAAATAATCAAAACTGAAGCACTAATTGTGTTTTTTAGTTCCAATCTACAAGGTGTTGAGTTGAATTATTCAGCTGTGGAAAAACAAGCTTACGCTGTATTCAAAGCTTTGAAACATTTTAGACTCTTTCTCCTAAATACACATACTAAAATAATAGTACCTTACTCAGTAGTAAGGAAATTATTAATCCAACGAGAAGTAGGAGAGAAGAGAGCAAATTGGGTTACCGCACTTCAAGAATATGATGTAGAGATACACCCTGCTAAAATTGTTAAAGTACAAGGTCTTTGCATGATGTTAACTGCAGCTTCTCATACATCAATAGAATAAGATCAATCAAATGAAATACAACTGTCCGAGGTAAGCCTAAATGATTCTCAGTCACAATATGCTGATCTAAAAAAATTTCTTGAAAAATGGATATGCTCCATTATATCTCAATTACACAGCAAAGCTTGCTCTGAGACTTAAAGCAAATAAATATCAACTCATAAACGGTGTGTTATTTAGTAGGAATTATGATTTTTTATTATTAAGATGTTTAGAAAAAACTGAAGCTGAAAAAGTAATGCAGGAATTACACGATGGACCAGCTGGAGGTCATTTCGGAGGAGACACCACAGCTCATAAAATATTGCATGTTGGCTATTATTTACCAACTCTATTCAAATATGCACCTGAATACGCAAGAAAATGCAAAGTATGTCAAACTGCAGTAGGAAGAAAGAGAAAAGCGGCATTCCTATTACAACCAGTAAATATCCAACAACCATTTGAACAATGGGGGTTAGATATTATAGGTGAAATAACTCCTAACTCTTCAAAATAGCAGCACAGGTATATTCTAACTGCAACAGATTATTTCACAAAATGGGTAGAAGTTATCCCATTAAAAGTGGTTAATACACAAAGTATTGCAGATTTTATTGACCAGTTCATAATCACTAGGTTCATTCTTGTAGAAATTATATAACTTATGTGTTATATATCCAAGATTCTCCTGATCACACACTATTTGACTTCATGCACAATACAGAATCTATTCCACTATTGGTCATCACATGCGGAAATTAAATCAATTGCAATGCACACATGAAACCATAAAAATTCACACACATTAACACTGTTGTTTCATGGGAAAGCCTGAAGCTAAAAACCCCAACTATCTGTATATAATATATGTCATAGAGATCATGTAACAATCCTCATACAAAGCTAATCATATCAAGCTCTCAGTACAATACAATCGCTACACACTAATCAGGCCCGATCTTGCAAATCCATGCACTGATATTTGCCACCTGCTATCCTGCCTCTACTGTGAAATACCTACTAAAGAATGGCTCTAAATGAACTCGAATCCACCAAGCTTGCATTGCACAATCCTCATTGGAATATCCACTGAGTTTTGGATGCAATCAATGCATCACTATAGTCACAACTAATAGTCACACTTTCTCTTTCACCTACCTCTCCACTGGTCTCCACTAAAAATGCCATGCAATGTAGTTAACTGATGTATTCTTCAGTTGATTAATGAGTTATTATTTAGTGAATTAATTAACTAATTAATTCACACCACTCTCACTAGTGTATCAATCAGTTAGACTAGATACAACTAGCTCAACTGAGTCTAACTGAGTTAAACTAAATACAACTCCACCAACTACTTCTATAACTCCACCAAACTTGTCACATGAGTTCTAACTAAAGTCGTCATGCATTAGCTCCAGTAAACCCTCAAGAATAGCGTAATTCCTTCTGTCAACTGCTGTGCCACATCTGTGCACTTAATTGAAGTGCTCCAAGAGAATAAGATAATGTTTACAGTCCAAATATTATTAAGAGATAATAATATTCGACATATCTATTATTAGACTGCCAATCTAAAAATAGATTCCGCCCAATATGTCTAAAAATACAAGTCCATCTATTTTTCCAACTTGACCAACCATCTACACATAGAATCCTGTAACTCATAGAATATGATCGACATGTCTAAAAATAGACATAGTCTAAAAATAGACTTTGTGCCAAAAATAGCCTGCGAGCCCACTTAGTGAAGGCGACTCTTTTCACTAAGCTCATCATCTTGTTCAATCTCAACACTCCCTCTCAACAATATAGGGATAATCTGCCACCCTGATCCTGTCTCTATGGCATTCGAATTTTCTCCTGGTGAGCGCCTTCATCAGAATATCTGCATCCTGAGCCTCCGTAGGAATGTAAGAAAGCAACATGATCTTCCGCTGCACACAATCTCTGATATTATGGTATCGGATGTCAATATGTTTAGATCTATCATGAAATACTAGATTAATCGAGATTTTAATGAAACTCTTATTATCACAATATATCACCATGGGATCTAAGTGTGAACCAAACAAACCGACCAGGATCTTCCTCATCCATATAGCCTCGCATGCAGCCAAACTTGCTGCCATGTACTCGGGCTCCGTTGAACTGAGTGTCATGGATCTTTGTTTCCTACTATACCAAGAAACTGTTGTAGACCTGATACAAAATATCCCTCCATATGTTCTCTTTCTATCCATTAGGCTCCCTGCCCAATCTACATCCGTGAAGCCATGCAACTTCAACTCATCCGACTGTCTGTACCACAATCCATATCCTGATGTGCCCCTGAGATATCTCAGGACATGCTTGCCTGCCTTCCAAAAGAGCTTGGTAGGCTTAACCATACCTTGTGAAAGCTGGTTAACAGCATAACATATGTCCGGTCGTGTATTGACTAGATACATTAGCGAACCAACCAACTGTCGATAAACAGTGGCATCCACTACCTCTGCTGATGTAGCATCCTCTTTCTTCCAACCACCAGGAAGAGGAGTGTCGATAGGCTTGCAGCCTTGCATGTGAAACTTCTCCAGTATCTCCCGGGCATACTTACCTTGAGACACAAATAGTCCGCCCTTCCGCTACCAAATTTCCAATCCCAGGAAATAATTAAGGAGGCCCAATTCCTTCATCTCAAACTCCTTTGCAAGATCTGCCTTGCATGAGTGTATCAACAGCTCATCACCTATTAGTATCAAATCATATACATAAATTACAATGATCAGCAACTTACCCTCCACCACAATCTGGTATAGGTTTGGATCTGCCTCACTCTTGGCGAAACCAAGCCCAGTGAAATAACTGTCTATCCATGTGTACCAACGAGGTGCTTGTTTCAGCCCATACAGCGCTCTTTTGAGCCTGCACACATGCGACTCGCTGCTGAAGATTTTGAATCCTTTAGGCTGCTCTATGTACACCTCCCCCTCAATGACTCCATTGAGGAACACAGTCTTCACATCCATTTGATGAATGTGCCAACCCATCTGCGCTGAGAGAGAAAGGATGGTCCGTATGGAAGAATATCTTGCGATAGGTGCAAAGGTTTCTTCATAGTCGATCCCCTCGATCTATGAGAAGCCTCGGGCAACAAATCTTTCCTTGTACTTCTTGACGCTCCCGTCAGCAGCTTGCTTCATTTTGTAGATCCATCTCGAGCCTACCACTAATTTCCCTTCCAGCCTTGGGACAATATTCCATGCACTGTTTCTGACAATCGAATCATACTCTTCCACCATGGCATCTACCCATGCGGTATCTTCCACAGCTTCCTCGAAAGAGGATGGCTCCATCACGATACACTTGCTCATTAGAGCCATGTATCCAGTAAATCGGTCAGGTGATTGTCTCTTTCTGCGCTGTGATGTAGGAGCTCCTACATTCTGCGCTGCATCAAGATTCAGTCGCTCAGCTTCTGTAGTGCACTTCCGCCCTCTTATGTTTGGCGCTGCATGAGTGGTTTCTTCCACTCCATGAACCTCCTCTTATGGCTAATCCACATCCTGAGGCTCATATTTAGGAATAAGTAGCTCCTCATCTGCATGCAATTGTAGCTCCCTCTCAAGCGACAACTTCATGGCTTTCTCCTCATGAAATTTGATATCCCGTCGCACAACAAGCCATCCGACCGTCCGGAAAATACACACCGATAACCGTGGGGGTGTTTTTATGTACCCCACAAATATCCCAACCTCTCGTGCCCCAAGCCCAGCTTCTCCTTGGAATCCTTCATCACATGAATGTAAACAGGTGAGCCAAAAATCTTCAAATGAGAAATATCAAGCTTCTTACCAGAAAACGCCTCTTCGGGTGTACTCATGCCAAGTACTCTATGAGTACAACAGTTTTGCAAATAAACTGCAGTGTTGCATGCTTCGGCCCAAAAGTGTATGGGAAGGCCCTGATCATGTAGCATCGCCCGTGCAACACCCACAATCATTCTGTTCTTTCTCTCCACGACCCCATTCTGTTGTGGGTTATGAGGCGCTATGAGCTCTCTTCGAATTCCTTCTGCACTGCAAAAGTCTTTGAATTTTCCAGAGATGTATTCACCACTATTATCGCTCTTTAGAGCTTTCACCTACTTCCCCAACTCTTTCTCAACCAGTGCCTTGAACTCACAAAACTTTGAGTATGTCTCTCTCTTCTTCTGCATGAAGAAGATCCATCACTTACGAGAAAAGTCATCAACAAATATCACATAATACCTGTGCTTTGCTGTCGAGTCCACACACATCTGTGTGAATTCTCTCAAGGATCGTCGTGGCGCGACTATCCTTCTCATGAAAAGTGGTCTTCACATATTTTCCCAAAGTACATCCCTTGCACTGATCTGACTGCGCAAGTGTACCCTTGGGAATCCCGTTAGAAATCTGCTGCAAAATTTTCAAAGCGCCATTGTGAAGATGGCCCAATCTCATGTGCCACAATTCGCCCTCATCCCAGCTCACCACTCCTTCTACTTTTCCTGCCATTGCTACGCAGCCCTATACCTACAATTGATAAAGGTTCTTAACTTGAACCCCTATCCTCCGGGTTTCACCAGTTGTTTTACTGCGCAGGAAAGCCTTTCCCTTGCTAAAAACAACATCATACCCCTTGTCTTCCAACATCGCCACAAAGTTCAGATTCTTCTTCAATCCTGGAACATGCATGACATCCTTCAAGATGAAAGGTTTACCAGACTCCCTCTTAAAGGAAATGGTCCCGACACCAGTCGCACTGTATCTACCATCATCGCCCATCTCGATGTGCACTCCAAGATCCTTCTCATCCAGATCACTAAACAAATATTTGTCTCCGGTCATATGGAAAGATGCACCACCATCAAGAAACCACACCAATCCCATCACACTTGAAACCAAGCATGCAATTAGCAAAAAATCCAGCTCAAACTGCGAGGCTAAGGCCTCTCCAACTGCAAATCCAGCAGCCTGCTTATTTTTCTTCTTCTGTGGACAATTAGTGGCATAATGTCTGTGTTGGTGACAGTGAAAGCACTTCACCTTGGACAAGTCCTGATTCTTGCCTTTCGCATCGTATTGAGAAGGATTTTTCTTTCCCTTCCCTTTCCTTGCTTTGGCTGCCAAAGTGAAATTTTCTTCATATTCATTCTTCGATGAAGATCCATCCCTGGTACCCCGCCTTATCTCCTCCTGCACAAGATCCGACCAAAGTCACTCCCATCTCGGCAGTTTCTCCCATCCATTGACAGAGTCCTCGTAGCTATGCCAACTCTTCGAAAGCCCAAGGAGAGCCAAGCTCACCAAGTCCTCTTCATCTACAGTAACCCCCACACTTCCCAGCTCATCCCTGCACTGGAAAAACTTCGTGAGGTACTTGGGTATATTTTCACCTTTCTCCATTTTTATTTTTTTGAGCTTGTCTTTAAGCGCCAACTTCCTCTGGTCACTTCTGCTTTGGAACAAGTCTGTCAAAGCTTTCCACATCAAGAATGGAGAAGCTTTACCATGAAGGCTGGACACCATGTGATCCTTCCAACCTTCCAACATAATCCTTTAAAATTTTGTTGTCTTTTTTTTCCATGTGTCAAGTGCGGCTACATCGCAAGATGATGGAGCTTGGTGAAATGAAGTCGCCTTCACCAAGTGGGCCCGAAAGCAAATTCTGGCGCAAAATCTATTTTTAGACTATGTCTATTTTTAGACATATGGAGCATGGTTCGGGGATTCCAGTTTGAGATTCTTGAAGTATGTGTCATGTTGGTAAAAATAGATGAGACTCTATTTTTGAGGTCAAAGAGGTCGAAGTCTATCTTTAGACTGCCTCTCCTTAAAACAGGGAAGTCAAATATTATTTACCCTTAATAATATTTAGACTATAAACAACAGTTTACTCTCTTGGAGCACTTCAGTTCGAGCTACAGAAGTGGCTCATGCATCTGACAGAGAAATCACGTGGTTCCCAAGGGTTTGATGGCATCATGCATGGTTGACTTCAGTTAGGACTTCAGTGGCAGAAGTTTGGTGGAGTTAATGAGACAGCTAGTGGAGTTGTGTTCCGTTTATTTTAGTTGAACTAGTTGAGATTAGTTTAACTAGCTAATCAATTAGTTATGAGTGGAGTGAATTAAATATTATTTAATTCATTAATTAGTAACTCATTATTCAACCCAAGAACACATCAGTTCACTACAGTGCATGATCAGTTCAGTGGAGACCAGTGAAAGAGGTAGATGAAAGGGTGGAGTTAGCTATCAGTTGTGACTATACTGTTGCTATTTGCAACACACAGATAGGTGGAGTAAGCCCATGAGGATTGCGCAGTTCATGCTGGTGGTTTATCTATATAAATAGGCCATCCCATAGCATTGAAACACGCAATAGAGGCAAGGCAATTGGCGGTGAGTTTTGAACCAGTAACCTGTTCAAAACTGAGCTAGATTGTGAGTAACTGTATGAGAAAGTACCGAGTACTTGTGAGGAGTATTGTACTGAGTTTGTTACTTTATTTCTCCATTATAATATACACAATAGCTGCGGGGTTTTCAGCTATAAGCTTTCCCCATACATACTGTGTTAATGTGTATGATTATTTGATGTGTTATCGCTTGATTTTATTTCCGCATGTTTGATGATCTGAGTGGAAGAGATTATGTGTTGCATATAAATTCGAATTGTATGTGATCAGGATAGTCTCGGTGGATAATTAATTATTAATTAGAAAATTTCTACATGGTATCGGAGCTATTGAAGCAGATATTGATCATCACAGTGATTACAAACTTATTTCGGTAGACAGAGTCTGCATGCGGGCCAGGTAGCCTCCGGATTCATCTTTCTTCGGAAAGTGAAAGGTCTGCTAAACGCCCCTTGCAGTCAATCTCTGTGCTAGAAATAATTTGTTCTCACATATCTAGAGCGGTTGAGCTTTGAGGTGGAATTCGAATTTTGCAGCAGTTTTGTTTTCTTGGTGCCGTTGTTGAAAATGTCTTTCAACGGTTTGCGACTCGAATATGCTCTTGAAGGCAGTTCGAATTATGTTGCATGGAAGGATCGCATGGAAGCAGTATTAGAAGATAATGGTCTCAAGGAGTTCGTAGATACGGATGTCCAAAAGCCCACTGATCCTGCTGAAGTCGATGCCATGGCAAAAGAAGATGGTGAAATGTCGAAGGATCCTGTTGGAGGGTGTCAAGGATCATATTGTATCCAGCCTGCATGGAAAGGCTTCTCCATATTTAATGTGGAAAGCTTTGACAGATCTATTCCAGAGTAAGAGTGACCAAAGGAAGCTGGCGCTCAAAGATAAGCTCGGGAACATCAAGATGGAGAAAGGCGACAGTATCGCCAAATACCTCACGAAGTTCACTCAATGCAGAGATGAGCTGGGAAGTGTGGGGGTGACTGTCGAAGATGAGGACATGGTCGACCTGGCTCTCCTTGGTCTTCCGAAGGCTTGGAACTCATATCAAGATAGTGTCAATGGTCAGGAGAAGCTGCCGGGATGGGAGCGCCTTTGGGCGGATCTCATGCAGGAGGAGATAAGGAGGACTACTCGTGATGGATCTTCATCAAAGGGAGCTGATGAAGAAAATTGTGCTTTGGTGGCCAAAGAAAAGAAGGGGAAGGGTAAGAAAACTTCTCATTCCAGTGCAAAGGGCAAGAAGCAGGATATGGCGAAAGTGAAGTGTTTTCATTGCCATGATCACGGACATTATGCTACCAATTGTCCAAAGAAGAAGAAGAACAAGCAAGCGGGAAGATCTGCAGATGGAGAAGCTTTGGCTTCATAGTTCGAGCTTGAATTTTCACTGATCGCATGCTTGGTTTCAAGTGTGTTAGGATCGGTGTGGTTCTTGGACAGCGGTGCGTCATTTCATATGACGGGAGATCGGGAGTTGTTCTCAGATCTGGAGGACAAAGATTTGGGTGTGCACATCGAGATGGGCGATGATGGTAGATACGGTGCGACTGGTATCGGTACCATATCCTTTCAGAGGGAGTCTGGTAAACCCTTTGTATTGAGGGATGTCATGCATGTACCTGGATTGAAGAAGAACTTGATCTCTGTGGCGATGTTGGAGGATAAGGGGTATGATGTGGTCTTCGGCGAAGGAAAAGCCTTCCTGCGCAGTAAGACTACTGGAGAGACCCGGAAGATAGGGGTTCGAACTCAGAACCTTTATCAGTTGCAGGTAGATGACTGCGCAGCTATGGCATGCAAGGCGGGAGATGTGGTGAGCCGGGATGATGAGGGCGAACTATGGCACAGGAGATTGGGCCATCTTCACCATGGAGCTTTGAAGATTCTACAGCAGATTTCTACTAGACTTCCTAAGGGCACCCTTGCGCAGTCAGATCAGTGCAAGGGGTGTACTTTAGGGAAGTATGTGAAAGCCACCTTTCACGAGAAGGATAGTCGCGCCACGACGATCCTTGAGAGAGTTCACACAGACGTGTGTGGTCCTTTCTCGGTTGCTTCGACAGCAAAGCACAAGTATTATGTGATCTTTGTTGATGATTTCTCTCGAAAGTGCTGGATCTTCTTCATGCAGAAGAAGAGCGATACATTCGCGAAGTTCTATGAGTTTAAAGCACCGGTCGAGAAGGAGTCGGGGAAGAAGGTGATTGCTCTAAGGAGTGATAACGGTGGTGAATTCATCTCGGCTGAATTCAAGGAGTTCTGCAGCGCAGAAAGGATTCGGAGAGAGCTCATCGCACCCCATAACCCACAGCAGAACGGGGTGGCTGAGCGGAAGAACAGAACGATCGTGGGTGCTGCACGGGCGATGTTGCATGATCAGAGCCTACCCCTTCACTTGTGGGCTGAGGCATGCAATACAACAGTGTATGTGCAGAACCGTTGTCCTCACAAGGTTCTTGGCATGAGTACACCGGAGGAGGCTTATTCTGGCAAGAGGCCTGATATTCCCCATTTGCGGATTTTTGGTTCTCCTGTCTACATGCATGTGACGAAGGATGCGAGAAGGAAGTTGGATCCAACTGCTGAGGTTGGAATATTTGTGGGGTACACTGATACACCTCACAACTATCGGGTGTATTTTTCAGACAGTCGCAAGACTGTTGTGCGACGAGATATCAAGTTTCAGGAGGAGAAAGCCATGCAGTGTTCGCTTGAGAGGGAGCTACACTTGCATGCGGATGAGGAGCTGTTAGTTCCTAAGGAGGAGCTTCCGGATGTGGATCAGCCACAAGAGGAGGTTCAGGAGGTGGAAGAAACCACCCAGGCAGCGCCAACCATCAGAGGGCGCATGCGCACTACAGAAGCTGAGCGACTGGCTTGGGATGCAAAGAAGGTTGTAGGACCACCTACAGCACAGCGCAGACAGAGACAGTCACCGGATCGGTACACTGGATACATGGCCCTTGTGAGTCAATGTGTTGTGACGGAGCCATCCTCTTTTGAGGAAGCTGTGGAGGAACCCGCATGGGTTGATGCCATGATCGAAGAATATGATTCGATCGTCAGGAACAGTGCATGGGAGATTGTCCCAAGACCGGTAGGGAAATCGGTGGTGGGTTCGTGATGGATCTACAAGGTGAAGCAGGCAGCTGACGGGAGTGTGGAGAAGTACAAGGCGAGATTTGTCGCCCGTGGCTTTTCACAGATCGAGGGGATCGATTATGAGGAGACCTTTGCACCTGTCGCAAGGTACTCTTCCATACGGACGATCCTTGCTCTCTCAGCGCAGATGGGGTGGCACATTCATCGGATGGATGTGAAGACTGCGTTCCTCAATGGAGTTATTGAGGAGGAGGTGTACATAGAGCAGCCTGAAGGTTTTGAGATCTTCAGCAGTGAGTCGCATGTGTGCCGACTCAAGAGAGCACTATACGGGCTGAAGCAAGCACCTCGTGCTTGGTACACTCGGATAGATAGCTACTTCACCGGGCTTGGATTCTCCAAGAGTGAGGCGGATCCAAACCTGTACCAGATTGTGGTGGAGGGGAAGCTGTTGATCATCGTACTATATGTAGATGATCTGATTTTGACTGGCGATGAGCAGTTGATACTTCCATGCAAGGAGGATCTTGCACGAGAGTTTGAGATGAAGGACTTGGGCATCCTTCATTATTTCCTGGGATTGGAGATTTGGTAGCGCAGCGGAGGACTGTTTGTTTCTCAGGGCAAGTATGCCCTGGAGATTCTGGAGAGGTTCAACATGCAAGGCTGCAAGCCTGTTGACACTCCTCTTCCTGGTGGTTGGAGGAAGGAGGATGCTACTTCAGCGGAGGTAGTGGATGCCACTGTCTATCGACGGTTGGTGGGGTCGCTTATGTATCTGGTCAATACACGACCCGATATATGCTATGCAGTTAACCAGCTTTCGCAAGCTATGGTTAAGCCTACCAAGCTCTTTTGGAAGGCAAGCAAGCATGTATTGCGCTATATTAGAGGCACATCGGGATATGGTCTATGGTACAGACAGGAGGATGGAGCGAAGCTTTCTGGCTTCACTGATGCAGATTGGGCAGGGAGTCCAACGGACCGGAAGAGCACTTCTAGAGGAGTTTTCAGCATTGGGTCGACAATAGTTTCCTGGTACAGCAGGAAGCAGAGATCCGTGGCACTCAGTTCAGCAGAGGCCGAGTACATGGCAGCTAGCTTGGCTGCATGCGAGGCTATTTGGATGAGGAAGATCCTCGCAGGATTGTTCAAGTTGCATTTGGAGCCTACAATGATCTACTGTGATAACCAGAGTTACATTAAACTCTCGGCTAATCTAGTATTTCATGATAGGTCCAAACAAATCGACATCAGGTACCATCATATCAGAGATTATGTTCAGCGGAGAATCATGATGTTTTCATATGTTCCCACGGAGGATCAGGATGCCGACATCCTGACGAAGGCGCTCACCAGGAGCAAGTTCGAATTCCACAGAGGCAGGATAGGGGTTGCAGATAATCCATATCTTGCTTAGAGGGAGTGTTGAAAATGCAGCAAGATGATGGAGCTTAGTGAAATGAAGTCGCCTTCACTAAGTGGGCCCGCAGGCAAATTCTGGCGCAAAATCTATTTTTAGACTATGTCTATTTTTAGACATATGGAGCATGGTTCGGGGATTCTAGTTTGAGATTTTGAAGTATGTGTCATGTTGGTAAAAATAGATGAGACTCTATTTTTGAGGTCAAAGAGGTCGAAGTCTATTTTTAGACTACCTCTCCTTAAAACAGGGAAGTCAAATATTATTTACCCTTAATAATATTTAGACTATAAATAGCAGTTTACTCTCTTGGAGCACTTCAGTTCGAGCTACAGAAGTGGCTCATGCATCTGACAGAGGAATCACGTGGTTCCCAAGGGTTTGATGGCATCATGCATGGTTGACTTCGGTTGGACTTCAGTGGCAGAAGTTTGGAGGAGTTAATGAGACAGATAGTGGAGTTGTGTTCTGTTTATTTTAGTTGAACTGATTGAGATTAGTTTAACTAGCTAATCAATTAGTTATGAGTGGAGTGAATTAAATATTATTTAATTAATTAATTATTAACTCATTATTCAACTCAAGAACACATTAGTTCACTACAGTGTATGATCAGTTCAGTGGAGACCAGTGAAAGAGGTAGATGAAAGGGTGGAGTTAGCTATCAGTTGTGACTATACTGTTGCTATTTGCAACACACAGATAGGTGGAGTAAGCCCATGAGGATTGCGCAGTTCAGGCTGGTGGTTTATCTATATAAAGATTCCATCCCATAGCATTGAAACACGCAATAGAGGCAAGGAAATTGGCGGTGAGTTTTGAACCAGTAACCTGTTCAAAACTGAGCTAGATTGTGAGTAACTGTATGAGAAAGTACTGAGTACTTGTGAGGAGTATTGTACTGAGTTTGTTACTTTATTTCTCCATTATAATATACACAATAGCTACGGGGTTTTCAGCTATAAGCTTTCCCCATACATACTGTGTTAATGTGTATGATGATTTGATGTGTTATCGCTTGATTTTATTTCTGCATGTTTGATGATCTGAGTTGATCTGGAGTGGAAGAGATTATGTGTTGCATATAAATTCGAATTGTATGTGATCAGGATAGTCTCGGTGGATAATTAATCATTATTCAGCAAATTTCTACATTTTTCATGTTATTCCCTTGAGATAAATCCAACAATAAAAAAAAAAACCCAACTCTGGGAAACTGGTCTCATTATATCCAGTCGAAGCCACTATCCCAAACAAAAAAGGAATTGTCTTAAGGTCCGAACCGGGTGGTTATCCCCCTTTTTGTTGCCACAGATTTCTAAGGCCTCAACAGGTTCATAGTCATATTTTCATATAGTTTTTGATGTAGGTCGTGTGGCCATCTATGTCCCAGACACAAATTTTGTAAAACCAAATATATATATATATATATATATATATATATATATATATCAGTGTTTATATGTTCCTATCATTATTTTCAATTGATATGATGTGTATTGAAAATTATTTACATTTGTTGCAAATGTCTATCTATAACATGATTAGCTAGTGCATCCGCTAGTGTATTTAGATTTATAGAAATTTGTTCATATCGAATGAAGTCGAAATGTATTTCTAGAAGGTGAACTCTTAGAAACATGCGTAAGATGGTGGGACTTCTGACTGAATAGACATTGACCAATTGTAGTACCACAAGTTTTGAGTCAAGTTTGATGACTAAATGGCAGATACCATGTGCAATAGCATTAGACAGTAGCTTTACCATTGTTTTATACTCAATGATTTTATTGGTAGAGTGACCAATACAAATCCCTTGTAGACTCACTAACTCGCCATTTGGAGCAAAGATAGCCCACGCTACGGAGGACAGATTCTAGGTACTACGATTAGCACCATAAGCATAATTGATGTATGGTTCAAGGGATGTTGACATATGCAAACAAAACGTAAGAGGATCAACATAAATCATCAGAAAATCTGAAGAGACACACTGTAAACACACTCAACACACCCATAAACATTATGTACATAGTGTACTATACATGAGGTCAAGCATAGTATTTTTTGAGGTACATCCCATTCTTAGGTTGTGCCAAAGGGATTCCATCGAAGTCAACTAACTCATATTAGGCTCCTTTTTCAAGGTCACGCTTGACAATATACGGGCCTAACCACATCGGTTGAAACTTTCTTGAACCTAACATATCAACATGTTGGTCATACAGAAGAACAAGGTCTCCTTCTGAGAAGATATGAGGCTTGAAACTTTTGTCATATTGTGCCTTGACACGTCTTTTATGAGCTTCATTAGCTATAGAAGAATCACATCGAGTCTCATCCAACAAGTCATATGTAAAAGACATTCCTATTCTACATAATTTGAAGGAAGAAGTTTGATAACTAGTTTGAGTGATGGAATCTCACATTTTATTGGGAGGATTGCTTCTAGACCTTAAACCAACTGAAAGGGTATAAATCCGATACAATTCTTCACTGAGTTTCATTATGCCCACAAGGCAGTGTAAAGAAGAAAATTTTAGTACGAGTGGTGGACCCCTATCATATGTTGAAACATAGTCTTAAGAACTTTGTTGATAGTCTCAACCTGTCCATTAGCCTAAGGATAGTAGGGCGTGGAACTTTCATGGGAAATTCCCAGCTTGGCAGTTAGTTCGGTCGTTATATAATTCCAAAAATGATTTCCATGATCTGTAACTATGGCTTGCGGATCACCAAACCATGTGATAACATGATTGAAAAAAATGTGTAGTTGTTTCTCCAGTGTTTCTAATGTAGGCATCACCTCGGCACATTTGGTAAAATAACCTACCGCGATAATGGTATAACTATTCGCCCCCCACACCCCCCAGTCGAGTGAGGGTTACATGTCATAAAGTCTATACCCCATTTTACAAAGGGTCCAATAGAGATAACATGATTTAATGGAGCAGGCGAAGCAGGGGCCTTAAGATCATAAATTTGGCATGCATGACACTTCTAGACAGCGAAAATACAAGGCTTGAAAAATAGTGGGCCAGAATTAACCTGTGTGTAAGATATTATGCATAGTAGCATAGCCAGATAATGACCACCTCATGCCCCCAAGTGGTATTCATTAAGGACTTTCTCGACTTCCTCATGTGTGAGGTGCCTTCGTAAAATCGTATCGATACCGCATCGATAAAGATTGTCGCCAATGATAAGATAATATTTGGCTTCGTATCAAATACGTCACTTCTCATAGCGAGAGGTATCAAACCAGAAATTTCGGGTTTTTTTTATAAATTAGAATGTATCTATACCATGGGTCAGATGGTGATATCGGAAACAACAACTTGTTAGGGATAGAATCGTCATATCTCAATTCAGAATCATGTGAAGGAAGGTCACACATAAGATCAGCGAAAACCAAGGATTTATTTGACTTAGATTTGATGAATTCTGGGTCAAAACATTGCAGGATGATGATCCATTTAGAGTATCCCCCCCCCCCCAGCAATTGACATGAAAATTTATATGCCATAGGGTTTCAATCTGAAAAAGCCGAAGTTTTTCAGAGCAAGATGTAATGGTGAAACATTTGGACGGCTTAAACGGCCGCCAAATCCAACTTTTCTACATGATTATACCTGATCTCAGTATCATTGAGATTCTGAATCAAGTAATATATGGGGTGTTCTATCCTGACATGGTCTTCTTGGAACAATGCCATTGTTATAGTAGAAATGGAAGCAGATAGGTAGAGGAAATAGTTGCATTGGTAATCAGGGGGATACAATAAATATGCATGAATGAGTACATCTTTCAGGGCATCAAACGCTTTCTGAGCTGCATTATCCAAATGTAAGGGAATCCATTTGTTAAGAAAGTGACTGAATCATTTGGTCAACTCGGCATAATTAGGGACGAACCGTCACAGGAAGTTAGATTTTCCTTGAAGTCATTGAAGTGAAACAAGAAAAGAAGGTGTAGGCAGGTCGATGATTGTCTGTACTTTCAAAGGATCAATCTAAATTCCTTGATTTGAAATAAATAAACCTAGAATTCATCCAGAAATGACGTAGAATACGCATTTGTGTGGATTCAATCAAATATCTACACTGTAAGAAAATGGCTCTAAGATGCATCAGGTGATCATCCTGATGCTTAAAATGAGTAGGGATATCGTCCAAATAGGGTTTCACGATTTGTTTAATATCATGAAAAGTGTAATCCTTGGCCCGTTGAAACGTGGTAGAAACATTCTTCAGACAAAATGGGATTTTTCAGTAGGAAATTGTACCCCATGGACAAATAAATGTTGTCTTAGGTTGATCCACTAGGAGAATGTTGAATTGATTATATCTGGAGAAACCATCCATGAACAAATATATTTCACAACTGTCGCAGTAATCAAAAATCTATTCGATGAACATGGTAGGGTAGATGTCCTTAGGACAAGCGCAATTTGCATCCTGATAATCAACACATACTCAGATAGTCCATTGTTTCTTCATGACAGGGACGAAAATAGACACCCAATTAGTGAGAGGAACGAGGTAGATGAAACTAGCACGAAGGAGTTTTTAAACTTCACTCTTAATCGCGGCAGCCTTCTTTGGATGGATCAGACAGAGGCGTTGTTGGACTTGTTTAGCATCTGGATACAGTTTAATTTTGTGCACTACTATATTTGGGTCTATACCTGGAACCTCCTCACAGGTCCAGGAAAATACATCATGAAATTCCTAAAAAAAGAGCTTTATAGGTCTCAATCTTGAATGGAGAGAAATACGCACCAATTTTTATATTTTTTATAACACATGGATTAAAAGAAATGTCAAGAGGTATCGTCTCTTCTATATTCGATAGATTATTCTCGAAATAAAATTCATGGATAGAAATCAAACTTGCAAAATATCTGACGAAATTGGGTAGATAAACATCACGGATATTACCCTCAATGGAATCTAGTAAGGAGGAATGATGGTGATGATCATCCCACGATGCATCATCTAGCATCATGATCTACACAATGCTCTCATCAGTAGAAAATACATGAGAGAGAGGATCATAACACGTGCCATAATCCAATGATCGATCGACCTAATTAATCAAGGAAAAGGTATGAGTTGCACAAGTCGAATGGATAGCTTCGTAATCAAGTTCAATAGGGATAATTGGAATTCGGTCTCCAAAAATATTGATGTTAGTTTCATCTGGTGTTATCCATGAATCATTCTAGACAGTATAAGACGATATCATGTTGATACAAGCAACTGAAGATAAGATTTTGGGAAGAGGAGGGGGAGGAAGCGAAAAATTCCCCATGAGCGACTTCAACATTCCAACCCTGACACACTGATAATATTGTATATATTCCCCTGTGAGTGGGACACTTCCAATAGCATGAGAATCAGAGGCTAAGAAGGGAGTTGTTTAGTGGCCACAATCCCACCTTTATGAGGCAAGGTGATCACACGGAAATAATTCGAAACAATTGTGGCCATGGCATAAAACCATGTGCGACCTAGTAGAATATTTTAATTAAGAGGTCCATCGATAACTTCTAATTCTATAGATACATTATTTCCCCCTAATTACACTTGTAAATAATTCATAATACCACAAGGCTTATACGTTCTTCCATCAAAATCTTTCAATGTGGTGGTGACTAACTCAGTTGAGGAGAACCAATTGCCTTCCAACAAGACATAGACATGATGCAGGTCGAGACTCTCTTGTCCACAATAGAACGATTAATGTTCTTACCACAAATGACAACCTGGATCATAAAGGCTAATTGAGCTGGAAATCAGGGGGAATAGTTCTCGTGATTGAAAAAAACTAGGTTGGAATCTGAATGATCCACACATCAGATAGTTGAAAGAAAAGCCTTCTTCTAGGCGGGCCAGTTTTGCAACACTTCAAGGATCAACATAGTTGATGGGGACTGAGCTAACTCATCAACTACGTTGTAATTTTGAGCAGCCCTGACATGACGGTTGAAAGGAGACTTATGAACAACATCCTTCGAAGGCTTAATAGTTAACTTCGTAGGAATAAAAGGTGGAGGAGGATCGAATGGAGGTGACATCAAATTGGAAGGTTGATCAGTAGCATGACCCTTCGGAAGATTTTCATTACCATAGTCCTTGTTCTGATTAGCCACCATAACATCATATTTATGCTTCGCGAAGGAGAGCATTATAACCGTATTAGAGGAAGATGGGTCCCGAGCAACCACATGGGTCTCGTAATTGGGAAACAGGTCGTTCAACAGGGGGGAAATGTGGAGGATTTCATAAACTGATTCACTTCCGCATGTTGAGTACAGCCACGAGTAAAGTGATCCTCGTTGCAAATCAAATATGGGTAGCGAGGATTTCATTTCTCATCGGAGGACTGATTTTTTATTTATCTTTCGGTGAATAATATTTCTTCTTTTTTCCTTTTCCTTTCTTCTTACTTTTTGGTTGTTGTTGAGATTTTCCTTTATCATATCAAACATCATTTATCTCGGAAGAAGAAGTCATAAGAGTATTGGATGAAGATATATGGGCAGAAACAGTTACAACAACACCAGATGGTTTTTTCATTGTCTGGGAACTGGCAGAACAAATGATGCCATCTGTAGCATGAGATTCTTTACCAGTAATGGAAGGAACATTGTTCAAAGGTCTCAGAGCATTTAGTATATTTTCATACAGCGTGCCAGATCGGGTAAGATGAGGTCCAAATACTGAGAATGAGAAATTACTTTTTCTTCATTCATGACTCCGCATTTGGCTACATCCTCTATGAAGATGGCAACAGGTATTTAATGAACCATTCTGCTAACAATTGATCTAGAAAAAATGTCTTAACCATCCAGCGATGACGACACCACTCATGAATGTGATTTGAAATGTGAGTGGCTTTAGATTGTTTAAATTTGGTCGGGATTTTCATTCCAATTTCATACCGGATGGGTAACAGGAAATGCGGGAGGAAGGTGGTAGCTAAGGAACTGAAATCGTGAAACGAAGCTCTAGGTAACTCAATGTACCATTTATCTACAGTACCTGTAAAAGTACATTGGAAAATACATAATCGTATGGAATCATCATTAAGGGATTGCGGAGAACAAAATAAATGATACGTCATGACATGGGTCGACAGGTCTTCTCTAGGATTCCCATCGAATTTCAGGATATCAAAAGGAAATTTAGTGGGAACTATCGGACACCAAGGAGAATGAGTGATGGGATCATTGGTAAGTCGAGTCAAATATGGAAATTCGAGAGTTTCCACAAAAGGACCTAAAGTAACACCTGAACATGGTTGAGGCTCCTCAGGTTCAACAACCTTAGGAAGTAAAGTATCTGACTTGGGAAATTCAGGTTCAATAACGTTAGGTAATAAGGTTTTAGGGACTTCTGTTTCAATTGTGTCAAATTCACTGACAATATTTGATGTAATCTCGGGCTCAAAACTCAAATGGATAGATGATTCAGGTGGATCAATTTCAGGAGGGGGACTATAAGTAGTTCCCAAATTTCCATATTCGGTAGTTTTCATCTTATTATGCTTCTGAGGATAGCTAGGAGTAGCCTCCAGTGGAAGAGGAGGCTTATTTTTCATTCTACGCGAATAACGGGGTGGGGGATTTTTTTCTTCCACGTTGGATTAATAAATTTTAGAAATTAACACAAAAATAAATCAAAAAGAGGGTAATCTAGGCATAATGAATTACCAAGCAACCTTGAACTACAATATACACCTTGGCGAAACAAGGAATGATCTGAATATGGGAAAACTAGTTTTGTTTTTCTAGCTCCCTCTTCAGTATAAAAATAGTGTGTTTAGGATCGTCTCAAATTAGCCATTTGTGAACTAGTTTATGTGTCAATTTTTAAGTGTCTTTGATGAGAAATTTATGAGTTATTTAGCTTTCAAAAAATCATGTACAAAAAAGAAAAAGTAGATAAATAACACACAGCATACACATTACACAATAGATAATAACGGAGTTCACCCCTCCTGGGCTACATCTCCATGGACCTACTTCAACTGGCTAGGCCCTCTTGGGATTAATGGTAAAATGTCTTATTACATTCACCTACTATGCTACAATGGCTTTGTAACCTACTCCATTGGATTCACAAGACCCAAAAACCTCAAAATAGACTCTTCAATCTCTTAAAATGGTCTCCAACTGATCTAGGCATGACCTCCTCTCCTGCTAGCCCTCGCTTCTTTAATCTTCAAAGTGGAAAAAACAATTTCAGAAGTGCTCCAATGCCTTTCCAACCTATTCCATCATGTTCAGAGCATCAAAATCATCTAATAGTGACTCTTCTTGAGCTCAATTTGGTCGAAATTTGCTCCATTTAGGCTCAATTCAATTCTGGCCTAGTAAACTGCCTCCAAAACTGGAGAAGACTCTAGTTAAGGCCGCCAAATTTGGGGGAAGCTATGAATTTGGTGGTTTCGCCGAAAATTCTTCCAACTTAACTGCAGTTAATTAACTGTTAATCAAATATAAAATAGAATAAGTTTTGATTAGTGCATTAAGTGTGGTTTACAATAATCCTAGATTAGAAATGGATTAGTGTGGATAAACACGGTTTAGTGGCTTAATAAATCCGCATTACAATAATCCGCACTTAAAAAAAATCCGCTCCGCCTCGTCATAGCGCAAATTCGTATGGTGAGGGGGTTTGCCCCCTCCTTACCCCTGCCATATAATACGTTTGACTTTAAATATAAACGTGTGGCTTAATGGTTAAGAAACATAGTGGTGGTATGGTGGTAGTCGGATGTGCTAGCTAGGGGGAGGTCGTGGGGTCGAGCCTCGACCTCGACCCTTCCTATGCATATATTTTTCCCACGGTTTTAACCAAGGTATTCGGACTTTAGGTTTAAAATTATTATGCGCCATATATATATCAAACTCGGACTTTGTAATATTTAAAATGCGCCCACCCTATAATAAAGTTTGATTTTTGAGAATAATATAATTCGGACCTTAGACATAAAATGTTGCCACCCGTAATATATCCTGAAATCCACCATTGCAATAATGCTTGGACCATTGATATAATGAAATTCAACCATCCTTCCAACCTCAGTTCACCGTAGGGGGCACGTGGCGGCCCCTGGCTGCACCACGTGTCAACCTCTAGTTGGACTGTCCAACCAAAATAAAAAGAAAATATCATTCAGAGTTAGGAGCAACACATTAAAAAAATTTCACCTTCAAACCTCTCTAGAGAATCCTGCAGTAACACTTTTCATAGTGTCATTTAGTGAAATGGAGGAAAACCAAAAATTTTAGCCTTTCACCCTGTTTTACCCTTCTTTGTTTAAATTTGCATGTTTAACATTGCGATCAGCAGGCTCTAACTTACTCATACGGACTTTTTTTTGAGTGAAACGAATTGCACCGGATTCCTGGAAATGGGCCAGATCTGGTCGCTCTGGATTGGTGTGATTCTGAGCACTTTGAATATTTGGAAAAAAAATTCCCCTAATCCAGATTCCAACCAAGGACTTAATGAACGGCAGCCAATATCCCTGAATGTTGTGTTCGGTGTATCACGGTATACAAGGAGGTCGACTTGGTTACCTATGGTGAGGATAGAAACCTATAAGGGACTCCCAAAATATACTCGATGGTACATGGGAGTGTAGTCTATAGTAGTGATGTCTAATGTGTAATCGTTCGATGAGAGCATTCCCATATACTTTACGTGCATTGAGCGTTGTCCAATATACCCATGGGTACGAGGATAAAAATCCTATACACTCACGTTTGTGGAACGGGATTTCACCCCCATGATGCAACGCTGGCAAACAATGATAACTCCTACGTTTAATGACACTGAAACCCGTCTCTAGCCTAGACCTATAAATGTTTGTGTTAATGTGACAAATTCTCCTTAGGTTGATTCAATAAATTTTAATGTTTACCGTTGATTAAGTTTAAGTTTTGGGGCTCACTACAAATGTCACCTGAATATCCAAAAAAAAAACTAGCATGAGGAAATGGAATCTTTCTCATTCAATGAAAATCTATCTAGGGAAGGGAAGAGATAGAGAGTATGCAGCAAACAAATGTGAAAAATGAAATCCCTTTCAAATGCAATTGTTCCAATTTCAATGCGCACACAAAACCCTAAATTAAAATGAAAATATTTTCCTTTTCAAGTCTCTTAATTTTCCAAATGAAGAAAACCAAGATGCAAAGTTTAATCACTTATTCAAATACACTTTTCAGAATGAGGACTAGAACAACTATTCATCCAAGCAACCAATGATCAAACAAATAAATTTGCAAGCAACCTAATGATAAGAAAAAAGGAAAATGTTCAAACAAATCCTTACCAATTGTATCAAAAAAAAATCTGCAAACCAAATGGAGGCTTTAGAGGGACAACAGGACACTCAAGACTCAAGGAAGTTCAATTGGAAGTAGGTTGATTAAAGAGAAAATAAAAAAAAACACAAATTCATGCATGAACAGGGGTCAACGCATGTGAATAAGAGGCACTAGTGCCTTGTAATGTAGGCATGGAGAGTGATCTGCAGAGGTGCAATGCTTTGTCCCTATACCAAAGGGAGCGTTGGTCAATAATAAGAGAGTTCTGGCACAATTTTTGCAATTGAGACTCAATGAAAGGTCTTCCTAGGTTTTTTCTTGACTGAAGAAGACAATAAAGGTCTAAAGAATAGGTGAAACAAACACTAAGGACAAATAAACCACCAAATTAATACAGCATTCCCTGGTGGAGTCGCAAATTTGTTATATGTAAACTTAGTTTGCGGACAGAAGTGTCTTCCCTAGACTAACGGGCTTATTAGTCTAGAACAACAGAAAGAAAAAGTGGTTATTTCTTTCATTAAAGTAAATGGATGATGGTTCGAAGCCTACCTGTAAAAGTAGCTATTGTTTTCCTTAAATTAAATGGATGATGGGTCGAAGCCTTCCTGTAATATGTTGTATGCTTCACTCCTCTCTTGGCTTGAATTCTCAATCCTAGCTCTCGTCGCCAAAATTAGAACATGCATAATCAGATAACACAAGACAATGAAGTATGATATCTATATAGCATCACCTAAATACTTTATTCAATGGATAAACATGGCATTTAAATACATGAAATCAAAACATCATATATAGGAAAACACATAACTCTTTGCATTAATACAAATGGAAGGAGTTGCAACCAGAAATAGGAGTTGATCCTCTAGAAGAGCTCCTCCAAGTTGACTTGTTCCTTCGTTGTCACAAAGTGCACCCCTAATAATCCTAATGCATGCAATTTTAAATATTACAACAACATCAAGAGGGTAGAATTCTATCTCAAAAATCCAACTCCTAGCTTGTGGATGGCCACAAATATATAGGAAAGGGGAGTAAGTTGGGAGTTATTATCCTTTTACCAATATATGGATTGGATATCCACTGTTGATGAGAGGATGGGATCAAAGGATAATGGAAGGAAACTCCAAGGTAGGATAGGATAGGATCAAAAAAAATTATCTGGGGTAAATGGTTATAACACATTCTAGAAGCTTCTGGAAAAAAAGGCTTTCGGAATTTCTCTTTTTTCCCAAATTTATAGAACCAACACAAGTGCATAGTGGAGAAACATGTAGGTGATTAACGCATGCCACAATCGAGAAACCTGTAGGTGAACGTTGTCCAGCAGGAGGACAGGGAGAATTGGTCCTTAAAATGACTTAAACATGTTGTTTTTCAGGAAGAAACTCTGGGATATGAGAGTGTCATGCATAGGGCTTTGTGATATGATGATGTCAAGGGGTAAAAGGATGTTGATTGATCCAGTTTGTAGGTTGACTCACCAGATGTGACAAAATGGCCTATAACAAGTACAATAGCTTCTATCAAAATATTTGTTTTGTAGTGTTGAGCATTTCAAGAGGAGTACTTCTCTCATCCTGATATTCCCATTTGCCCTTGATGTCAAAGGGGGAGAGAAGGACTTGGTGTCTTACAGAAGGTTGAGATCAAGTCCAAAGGGGGGTATTGTTGGTATTATGGATTTTTTTTTTTTGCCTTTATGTCAACTTGGATCATGATCTTATCATAAAATGTCAACCTATATCATTTGGTGATTATCAGTAGAGTTCCAGGAAGAGGCATAGGTTCCTAGCTAGATGATGACTTATGATGGTGTCTTCATGATTGTAGAGGATTTTTAGGAGTCTTGATGGTTGTAAAGGAGTTGTAGAAGGTTGAAGGAGGTGGATGGGGTTGGGAGTTACTTGAAATTGAAATTTTGGGAAAAAAACTCTGGTAATGTTGGCTCCTAAGCAAGCAACCTCAGTTATAGCACACCCTGTAGAGTATATTACCTAAGGTATAATGAACTTCTCGAACAAAGAGGGTGTGTTAATGTTGTAAAGGGAGGAAAAACAAAAAACCTTGGGAAAAACCATGGAATTTCCAAAGGTATTCATGTGAAGAAGGTTGTGCAACGTCTATTTAATCCCACAAATATTACCATCAAAAAACCCCTAGGTTTTCTTATGGTAATATTGAGGAAAAGAAGCTATAAAAGGGAAATGAATTTGATCAGTCTTGTGTTCGTTCTTCATGAGTTATGATCTGGAACATGTAATTGCACCAGGGCATAAGGAGGAGGCTCAAATATAACTACTAAATTAGAGATCTGAAGGAAAATTGGCTTTAATGGATAAGTTATGAGGATTTTGTAGTGATATTTGAATGTATTAATAACCTTGTCAGTTGCAGTAACAGAGAGACTTTTATTGATTTCCTTACATGTTGGATCTACACTTGTTTCAATGAAGACATTGTATGTTGTTACCTATCATTTTTAACTTATGCAGAAAGATGAATGTAGAGGTTGTACTTGTTGATGATGAGTAGTGTGTTGACAAGTATGTTTTTGAGATACCTTGTAATTATTTGTAAGGGTTTGAAAATAATGAATGGATGTATATGCTTTATGCATAGATATGTATGGCAAAGAAAAAGAATGTATAGAGGCTTGTTGTGCTAACAAATATGTTTGCAGGGTCTAGAAGGTTATGGACATAGTTCAAAGGTTCATGTAAAATGTTGTCAATTCACTAATGTTTGATTTGCTTGATAGAGAGGTTGAAATGCATAGCATAATGGACAGAGATTAGATTCAGAAAATTTCATTGTGAATTTGATGTTGTATTAGAGAGAGACTTGTATTGAATTTTTTAAGGGATCTATGCCTAGTGCATTAGTATTGTATTTTTGAGTTTGTGTGTTTAGATTACACATTGGATGGATGGTTTTTCAGAGACTAATTATCATTGTATTGGAGAAATATTTTACTAAGGTTTTGCATTGGTGGCTTGTTAATCTATTTTATTGCAGGTATTAAGATTCATCAGTTTCAAAATCTTATTTGAAATAATTTGTTGTTTCTTGTCCTTATTGACCTTCGTTTCTTAATGATCTTGTGACAAAGTGTTGGAATTGTTTAAATGTTCTATGACAGAAGTGTTTGGTTGGAGTTACTTGCTATATATTGCAGAGATCAGTATTTACTCACAAGGGTAGAGACTTTGTGTGACAAATATTGGTATTATCACTTTGATTTTCAAAGAATTTGATGTGCAGAGACTAAGCATAGCTTCAGTGATAGATCCTCATGATCATGTATTAGAGAATGTTTCCATGATGATCTAGCTTGCATGTTAAGGGACAATTGTGGTTATTACTTACTGAGTTAATTTGATCAATATGTTTTCTTGAGTTTGATGATAATAATATGCTAAATATCGGTATGTCTTGTATTGGCTAAGTGAGAGAGATTTCATAGATTCATATGAAGTAATCAGAGAATATGGCTTAGCATTTGAGATAGGGTTTGATGTTCTATTGAGTATTTGTTGTAGAGAAGGTTTTGTATTGTTGAGAGTTGTTTTTTTTTGTTGATTATCAAGAATGTCTTGATGAGTATGTTGTTGTTAGATGAGATTTGTTTTGAGTAGAGTGTATGGCTTGGTATTTTGAATTTGATGAACTAGAGTTTGATGATATATTTTGTTTGTCAGATATTTATTGCAAAGAGGTTATTGGTATCTTGTTATTTATTGATTGAGCATAATGGTTTATGTGGGTCTGGTTTGAAAATTGGATGAAACATAGCCTACATGATTTTTGTTTGATTCAGGTGGATCCAGTGTGAAATATTTTGAAACATGGTCCACAGAAGTTTGATGATTGGAGCTCTCAGTGAAGGAGTGATAGCTTCCTTCCAATGGTGGATGGTAAATTTTCTCAGGGAGTAGTAGATTCCTTCATATGTTGGTCGGTAAATTTGATCAGGGATTAGTAGCTTTCTTCGAGTCATAGTTGGAGAAACAAGAGGAGGTGGTAGCCCCCAACAGGTAGGATTTTTCGCGTTGGTAAGAGTCTGCGCTAGTGCAAGATGTGATAAGAGGTTTTCTTTATCATAAGAAGAAGAAAAAATACAACAACAGTGGTGGTTTTCCCCAATTGGGTTTTCCACCTAACATCTGATGTCCCTATGTGTTGATATGTTTGATGATGTGTTCCATTCTTATGCCTTATGATTAAATGTCACTCATGGTTTATTGCTCTTGCTTAGATCTAGTGCATAATGTGCTATGAATTAAATGATGGTTCAATTAACATTGCAAAAGAAAAGTAAAATTATTAATTGCATTAAATATTAATTCACCCCCCCCCTCCCAACTTAATATTTCTAATAGTGTCGGCGATGAGGATAATAACTTTCATTTAGCTTAGATGACGGTGTCTATGCAATTTATCATAACTCTAATCTCTAGGCGTGGGGAAATTTTGTTGATAGAGTCTTGTGCTCATTTTAAGCTTCTCGCTAAAAAACTGAATCTAATGGAAACCAAGCTAAAGTGGCTACAACTAGCAGTTGAGATGTTGAATTTCAGGGTGGATAATTTAGTTCCTATAGTGGAAGCAAGGGGAATTGGGGTCAACAATGATGATTCTCAGGAACTCGCGGAACAGTAGGAGATTTCACCAAACTTGCAGGAGGCGACTATTGCTAAAGGAAATGCAGGTCTGATTACATCTCCTTCTCAAATTGATCCTGAATTTCATGAAACTGAATTCATTTATGCTCCCAAGTAAAGCCTATAAGGCTAGTCTTGTGTTGTATAGCTTTTTTTCACGTTTTTCAAATACATAGGAATCTTAGGGGTTTTTTGGAAGTTGTATAAAGAAAGCTAGATTACATTTGTTGAATGTAGACAGGGTGAAAAACAAATCAATCCTTTCTTGAACTTTTTGAATACTGTAGCAAAATATATGGGTAATGATGTACAAGGTTCTGGACTTCAAACCAAGTTATTTTAATACAAAATTTGCATAGTCCTTTCATCAAAAAATAATAATGATAATATTAAAAATATTATTACTTCTATATTTAACGAAAAATTGCGATGCAATAAATCATTGGAGGATTAAATAAAATAAGATATTGTAAAGAAGTGTTCAACCCTAACCTTGAAAATCAAAAGTATCTATTTTTTTTTTGTTTAGTGTAAAAAAGAAAATCAATATTGCGAAAATAAAAACAAATTCTCACTAGTTTCATGGTGAAATGGCACATTTTAGCTTTGTTCTGACATTGAGAGGTTGAAGATACATTTTAGCTTTGTTATCACATTGAGAGGGTTAAAAATAAAAAAAACGTTGTTTCTTAAAATGCTAAAATGTCGTATATATACCCAAATTAAATCTCAATTTCAAAAAAATTATCACACTACTAGCTTTTTCGGACTCTTACTCGCAAAGATACATTTTAAATTTGTCGTGGCATTGAAAAAATTAAAAATTAAAAATGTTATTTCTTAAAATGTCATATATATATATATATATATATATATATATTCAAATTAAATTTCCATTTCAAAAAACTTATCACAATACAAACCTTTTCAAACTCTTTTACGAAGAACAAAATCATGGTAATATGAATGTTTTCTCTAAATTCTTTTATAGTATAGAAATAAAATCTTAAAAAAAAGAAAAAAGCATCCATGGCCTTTCTTGAAGGTAACAAACCAATTTTAATTTTAGTAAAAGTTAACTACCATTATGAATTATTAATTTTGAAAAAAAAAATTATAACCTGATATCTCATTTATTTTGAAATTATTTAAACCTAAAATTTAATAATAATACAACTATAAATTAAAAATCTTTTTTTAAATCAGAATCCAAACCAATTTTAATGAATTACTAAACACCATTATTAATTCTTCATTGACAGTTAAACAACCTTTCATCCGAATATTGTAACCACGTATGATTAAATCACCCCCACCATGCTGACTTTTTGTGATTTTGGCATTACACAAGTCACCATCTTTGAGGGTATTCAATACACCTAAACATGAGGGTTTAAAGGGTAATCATAAACCTAAAGATCATTCCCTCATGGAAACATATCATATCTTCTAACGTTTCTATTTCGATGGACTGATTGGATTTTGAATTAAATACTCATGATCTCATGTCAATTTAAACCGTTTAAATGGTTTTTTTTCTTTTTTTCTTTTCTCTTTCCTTTTTTTAATTTGGAAATTTTGTATTAAAAAAATAGAAATTTAGTATAAAATTTAATCATATCGAGATGCTTTGGAATTTAGTTGAGAAAAGGTATTGTAATATAATTTCTTATAAATAAAAACAAAAATAAGAATATGAATAATTATATGTTAAAATAAAAATAAATTTAATATAGATCTATCTTAGTTTTTAAATTTTTGAAAAAAATAAATTTCTAGATATTTAGTAAATTTAGAATTAAAATAAATATAAATTAGTTAAAAAAAATAAAAAATAAAAAAATTTATTTTATTATATATTAGTAAATTTATAAAATTTTAGAATTTTAGAATTTTCCAATTTATTTATATATTTAAAATTAAACTTTAAAATAAACAAATAGATAATACATTAAATTTCAATCAACTAACCTCAAGGTTGTATATTATATCTCTTTCTCTAATTTTTGAATCATTGTCCTTATGATGTTTTTAATCGTTGGAGCAAAGGCATCATTGTTCCTATGATGTTTTTAATCGTTGGAGCAAGGGCATGACAATTCATGGATAAGGGTTATACATGGTAAAGGTATTGTTTGCAAACCTTCCAGCGACATCTAAAGGATACCATTTAGGAAGCATGAACTCAAGTTTCTCATAATTTAGGATGAATTTTACTGAAGTTTGAATTTAAGATTGATTGATTATATATATATATATATATATATATATATATATATATATATATATATATATATATATATATATATATATATATATATATATATATAGAGGAAAAAATACCTTGTATTTATATTGAAAAACAGATGTACATAGATACTACATAGCAAATATGAGAATAGAGCATATGATTGCCATGTTCAGATCACAGCCTGTATAAAGACAGAGTAACTGTGTGCGAAATATAACACATGCATATCTAGACCACTGCATTGTTCCTATCCTCATGTGATTATCATGGATAAAACATATCTGCTAAGCCTATCCATGTAAATACCAATTGTTCATAACATGACTACATTAATAAGTAGAAAAGACAAAAACTGATAGGCCAATTTCCTACACAAAAAAAGTAAACATAGAAAAATATTAACGCCACAGAGCAGATGACAAATCCGAAGAAAATCAAGGAGTCGGGACAGAGTATTCATAGAACAGTTGAGCACCATTATAATGTTGAATCACCATGCCGCCAAAAAAAACCTGCAACCCACATTTGGAGAGGAGATTCTCTCTCGAATTTCCCTCTCTGTATATGTGTATTAATGGTGGCATCCTGAGTTTGGCCATTAGGTGTTTAATGCGTTGAATCCACCCCTGTAAACCACTGCGCTAATAGAAATACTTCCCACTGATGCCATCTATGACTGATTTTGCATCCCCATAAATGTGAACAATCGAGAACTGAAGATTGTAAGCCATCCAAAGAGCACTCCATAAGGCCAATACCTCTGCCTTCGAGTTAGTGCCCTTTCCCCCATTCCAAAAAAGTTGGAAATTTTCCTGGTTTTCAATCTTAATCCAGGCTCTGCACCCACAGACCCCCCCCCCCCACCCTCTATTGAGCCCCATCAAAAAAAGCAGCTGGAAGAGAAATGGGAAAAGGCCTAAGCTGACAGGACAGATCCTTTAAAGCTATAAGAGGGGAGGAAACACCAGAGATCCAGGATAAAATAGCCCCATGAATGTGAGAGAGGATCAGAGGGAATTTTTCAAAGAGGAAGTAGTTATGGGCCTTCCAAACCTCCCAGAAAAGAAAGAAAGGCATAGCTTTATAACTAGATTGCAACGACCCCTAATCATTCAAGGCACAAATAATACTCAAAATTTGCCAACCTAGATTGAGAAAAAAACCAAAGAAGAGGGACTATAGATTGAGGATGACAGGGCAAGAGATGAAATTATGAAAAATAGATTCAGATTGATCCAGACAAAAACACATCTACCAGGTCCATGGAACCCCCTTTTAATGAGGTTGTCCCAAGTCAGAATACGATTTTTCCACACAAACCATCCAAATAGCAAGATTTTGGATGGAATGTGCCAAGACCAAAATGGGAGGAAGGGGGACAGACTCTTGCCCTCCATCTGATTAAAAATAATGTGTTGATAAGTTTCGGCAACAATGATGGCATTCCCCTTTGACGCACCTTCCCAAATGATGCAATCTCCACCCTAATGAAGACAAAGGCCCCCAACCTGAATAGACTCCACAAATCCCAGCTAATGACCAGCATCATTATCCCTCAACCCCAAGGAGGATTTCGATTTCCAGATCAGGCATCCAAGATGCCAGTGAGAGATCACTTACGATAGAAAGAAGATACCCCGATGAGATAACTTGTGAAGGAGGTGTGCATCCAGATTTAGTGAGTCTGAGAAGATCGCCATTATTTTGTCATACCCCAGAAGAATGTTCTAGTCGTTGCCAAATTTCCATGTCAGGCGTTCGGAAAATAGATACATCACCTTTTGAAACCCATGCCAAATGAAGGAGTCATGCTTCTGATGGGAATATGAATTTTCGTACAGTTGCAATAGAGGAGGCCTATCCAGATACTTGAGTTTTATTATGCCCATCCAAATGCCCGAGCCTGTGAGCACCCTCTAGAGAGATTTCATCAGAAGTGCATGTGAGACAATATGCACATTCAGAAGCCCCCCTCCATATTTCTTGGGCATCGATATAGACTCTGGTTTGAAAAAATGAAAAATTTTCGCCCTTTGCACCAGACCATATGAACCGAGACATAACAGATTTGATGAGCGTGATGATCCGAATAGGCACATAGAATAGATGGGCCCAATATACTGCTAATTGTTGAAGCACTGCCTGAACCAGAATATACCTACCACCCAGAGACAACCAATGATGAGCCCAATTTTGAATTTTGTGATTAAATTTATCCACCAGCCATGTCCAGTCCCCGAATTTATAACCACATGATTTCAGCCTGAAACCAAGATATTGCAGACCCACTGAGATGTGGACAGTCAGAACACCAAATAAGCCAGCTATTGATTCAATCATATTGTTGTCCCCGTTTTCATACACCATGACAGATTTTCCTTCATTAATACATAGGTTTGTGGCCGCTCCAAATTGTTGTAAAATGAAATGAAAATATGTTCATTCTTCTCTAATAAGCCTGCAAAAAACCAAGAGATCATCAACAAATAAAGAGTGATTAATAGAGACAGAGGGAGATAATACGATGCCTTAAAAGTTGCCAAATTGTTTTGTTGTCACCATAATCTTGCTGAAGCCATCCATAACGAGGATAAGGATAAAAGGTGACAAGGCGCATCCTTGCCAGAGGCCACGCCTAGCCTCAAAGAAGTCCGAAGGAATTCCATTAATGATTACCAAATATTTAATTGAGGTGATGCAAGCCATAATCCACCTTATGTTGTGGACATTCATGCCAACCTTGAGCAGAACAACCCTGATGAAAGACCAGTCTATACTATCATATGCCTTATATAAGTCCACCTTCATAATCAAAGCTTCTATTTACTGGCATGAATTGAGTGAAGGATTTCCTGAGCCGATGCAATCACATCATGAATGGACTGACCCGGAAGGAAGCCATATTGTTCCGCAGATATAAACTTGGATAAAGCGCCTTTGATGCGAACATCAATGATTTTTGATGAAAATTTATAAATGGTGTTACAAAGTGAAATAGGCCTGAACTATTTGAATGTTCGCGGGTTGGAGGACTTAGGGATCAATGCAATAAACGTTGAGTTTATGTCGCCTGGAATGTATCCCATGAGCCTGGATCTCTCCACTACAGACCAGATTTCATCACCCATCAGATCAAATAAGTTTATGTAAAACTCCGACGGCCACCCATCTGGCCCAGGGCTCTTATCATGAGCAAAAGATTTTAGTGTCTCATATATTTCTTCTTTTGTAATACAGCGCGCCATCTCCTCATTAGAGAGGGAATCAAACATTCGGGGATAGTGATCCAAAACCCATTTTTGACTATTGTGATCTATCTCGGTCGCTTCCTTGTAGAAATCAGAAAAATATGGTTGGGCCTCTTGTTGAATATCAGAATATGCTTTGTTGAATATACTTGGCATGAGTAAACCCGAAGAGGCATTTTCTGGTAAGAAGCCTGATATTTCTCATTTGAAGATTTTTGGCTCACATGTTTACATTCATGTGACGAAGGATGCCGAGAAGAAGCTAGAGCCAACCGTAGAGGTTGGGATATTTGTGGGGTACACAGAAACACCACACAATTATCGCATGTATTTTCCAAACAGTCGGAAGACTATTGTGCGACGGGATATCAAATTTCATGAGGAGAAAGCCATGAAGTTGTCACTTGAGAGGTAGCTACACTTGCATGCAGATGAGGAGCTACTCGTTCCTAAAGATGAGCCTTTGGATGTGGATCAACCACAAGAGGAGGTTCATGGAGTGGAAGAAACCACTCATGCAACGCCAAACATCAGAGGGCGGAAGCGCACTACAGAAGCTGAGCGACTGAATCTTGATGCAGCGTAGAATGTAGGAGCACCTACATCACAGCGCAGACAGAGACAATCACCTGACCGATTTAATGGATACATGGCTCTGATGAGCAAGTGTATCGTGACAGAACCATCTTATTTCGAGGAAGCTATGGAGGATCCCGCATGGGTAGATGCCATGGTGGAAGAGTATGATTTGATTGTCCAAAACAATGCATGGGAGATTGTCCCAAGGCCGGAAGGGAAATCAATGGTAGGTTCGATATGGATCTACAAAGTGAAGCAAGCTACTGATAGGAGCGTCGAGAAGTATAAGGCAAGATTTGTTGCCTGGGGCTTCTCACAGATCGAGGGGATCGACTATGAAGAAACCTTTGCACCTGTCGCAAGGTATTCTTCCATACGGACCATCCTTGCTCTCTCAACACAGATGGGTTGGCACATTCATCAGATGGATGTGAAGACTGCGTTCCTCAACGGAGTCATTGAGGAGGAGGTGTACATAGAGCAGCTTGAAGGATTTGAAATCTTCAGCAGCGAGTCGCATGAGTGTAGGCTCAAAAGAGCGATGTATGGGCTGAAACAAGCACCTCGTGCTTGGTACACACGGATAGACAGTTATTTCACTGGACTTGGTTTCGCCAAAAGTGAGGCGGATCCGAACCTATACCAGATTGTGGTGGAGGGTAAGTTTCTGATCATTGTACTTTATGTAGATGATTTGATACTAACAGGTGATGAACTATTGATACACTAATGCAAGGCAGATCTTGCAAAGGAGTTTGAGATGAAGCACTTGGGCCTCCTTAATTATTTCCTGGGATTGGAAATTTGGTAGCGGAAGGGTGGAATATTTGTGTCTCAAAGAAATTATGCTCAGGAGATACTAGAGAAGTTCAAAATGCAAGGCTGCAAGCCTATCAACACTCCTTTTCCTGATGGTTGGAGGAAAGAGGATGCTACATCGGCAGAGGTAGTGGATGCCACTGATTATCAACAGTTGGTTGGTTCGCTCATGTATCTAGTCAATACACGACCGGACATATGCTATGTTGTTAACCAGCTTTCACAAGCTATGGTTAAGCCTACCAAGCTCTTTTGGATGGCAGGCAATCATGTCCTGAGGTATCTCAGGGGCACATCGGGATATGGATTGTGGTACATACAGATGGATGAGGTGAAGCTGCATGGCTTCACGGATGCAGATTGGGCAGGGAGCCCAACGGACAGAAAGAGCACATCTGGAGGGATTTTCAGTATCGGGTCTACAGTAGTTTCTTGGTACAGTAGGAAACAGAGATCCGTGGCACTCAGTTCAGCGGAGGCCGAGTACATGGCAGCAATTTTGGCTGCATGCGAGGCTATATGGATGAGGAAGATCCTGGTCGGGTTGTTCGGTTCACACTTGGATCCTACTGTGATATATTGTGATAATCAGAGTTGCATTAAACTCTCGGTTAATCTAGTATTTCATGATAGATATAAACACATTGACATCTGGTACCATCATATCAGAGATTGTGTGCAGTGGAAGATCATGTTGCTTTCTTACATTCCTACGAAGGATCAGGATGCAGATATTCTGACAAAGGCGCTCACCAGGAGCAAATTCGAATACCATAGAGATAGGATCGGGGTGGAAGATAATCCCTATATTTTTGAAAGGGAGTGTTGATATTCAACAATATGATGAGCTTAGTGAAAAGAGTCGCCTTCACTAAGTGGGCCCACATGCTATTTTTGGCGCAAAGTCTATTTTTAGACTATGTCTATTTTTAGACATGTCGATCATATTCTATGAGTTGCAGGATGCTATTTGTGGATGGTTGGTCAAGTTGGAAAATAGATGGTTTATATTTTTGCATTATATTGGGCTTAATCTTTTAGATCGCCAGCCTAAAAATGTATATGTCAATATTATTAGCCTTAACAATATTTGGACTCTAAACATTATCTTATTCTTCGAGCACTTCAGCTTAAGTGTACGTATGTGCATAAAGAGTTTACGTGCTGAATTACGCTATTCCCCGAGGGTCATCGGAGTTACTGCATGGAGGACTTCAGCTTAGGAGCTCATGTGACAGTAGTTTGGAGTTATAGAAGTAGTTGGTGGAGTTGTGTCTGGCCATCCCGCTAGACATAGTTGAGCTAGTTGTATCTAATTAACCGATTGATACACTAGTGAGAGTGGTGTGAATTAATTAATAATTAATTCACTAAATAATAACTCATTAATCAACTAAGAATATACCGCTAACTACAAGGCATGGACAGCTTCATGGAGACCATGGAGAGATAGGTGAAAGGGAAAGATAGACTATCAGTTGTGACTATAGTGATGCATTGATTGCATCCAACACTCAGTGGAGATGCCAATGAGGATTGCACAGTAAATCTTGGAGAAATTCAAGTTCATTCAGAGCCATTCTTCAGCAGGGATTGCGCAGTAGAGGCAGGCTAGTAAGTGGCAAAGATCGATGCATGGATTTGCTAGATCGGGCCTAATTAGTGTGTAGCGATTGTATTGTACTAAGAGCTTTGTATGAGGATTGTTACATGATCTCTATGACATATATTATATACATATAGTTGGGGTTTTCAGCTTCAGGCTTTCCCGTTAAAACAATTGTGTTAATGTGTGTGAATTTTACGGTTTCATGTGTGCATTGCAATTGATTTAATTTCCGCATGTGATGATCAATGGTGGAATAGATTCTGTATTGTCCATGAAGTTAAAATAGTATGTGATCAGGAGAATCTTGGACATATAGCATATTAGTTATATAATTTCTACATGGTATTAGAGCAGTTGATCATTGGAGCATATTGCAATTATTGAAGCGGTTGAGTTTTGTGCTGGTGGAATTCGAATTTGTTGTAGTGTTTTCTTGGTGTCGAAGTTGAGCATTCATTGAAATGTCTTTCAACGGATTGCAATTGGAGTATTCCCTTGAGGGAAACTTGAATTATATTGCATGGAAGGACAAGATGGAGGCGGTGCTAGATGATAATGGGCTGAAGGAGTTCATAGATGCAGAAATTCCAAAACCTACTTCTAGTGATGCTGTCGCGCTTGATGCATGGAAAAAGAAGACAAAAAAGTGTCGAAGGATTCTGTTGGAAGGTGTGAAGGATCACATAGTGTCCAGCCTTCATGGTAAATCTATTCCATTCTTGATGTGGAAATATTTGACAGACTTGTTCCAAAGTAGAAGCGACCAGAGGAAGTTGGCGCTTAAAGACAAACTCAGGAAAATAAAAATGGAGAAAGGCGATAGCATATCCAAGTACCTCACGAAGTTTTTCCAGTGCAGGGATGAGCTAGGAAGTGTGGGGGTTACTATTTATGAAGAAGACTTGGTGACCTTGGCTCTCCTTGGGCTTCCGAAGAGTTGGCATAGTTACGAAGACTCTGTCAATGGTCGAGAGAAACTACCGGGATGGGAGCGAATTTGGTCGGATATTGTGCAGGAGGAGATAAGGTGGGGTACCAGGGATGGATATTCATCAAAGAATGAAGATGAAGAAAATTTCGCTTTGGCTGCCAAAGCAAGGAAAGGGAAGGGAAAGAAAAATACTTCTCAATCCGGTGCAAAATTCAAGAAGCAGGACTTGTCCAAGGTGAAGTGCTTTCACTGTCACCAACACGAACATTACGCCGCTAATTGTCCACAGAAGAAGAAAAATAAGCAGGTTACTTGATCTGCAACTGGAGAGGCCTTAGCCTTGCAGTTTGAGCTGGATTTTTCGGTGATCGCATGCTTGGTTTCAAGTGTGATGGGATCAGTTTGGTTTCTTGATAGTGGTGCGTCTTTCCATATGACCGGACACAAATATTTGTTTACTGATCTGGATGACAAGGATCTTGGAGTGCACATCGAGATGGGTGATGATGGTAGATATAGTGTGACTAGTATCAGGACCATTTCCTTTGAGAGAGAGTATGGAAAACCTTTCATCTTGAAGGATTTCATGCATGTTCCAGGATTGAAGAAGAATCTGATCTTTGTGGCGATGTTGGAAGACAAGAGATATGATGTTGTTTTTAGCGAGGGAAAGGCTTTCCTGTGCAGCAAAACAATTGGTGAAACACGGAGGATAGGGGTTCGAGTTAAGAACCTTAATCAATTGCAGGTAGATGGCTACACAACAATGGCAGGAAAAGCATAAGGAGTGGTGAGCCGGAATGAGGGTGAATTGTGGCACAGGAGATTGGGCCATATTCACCATGGCACTTTGAAAATTTTGCAGCAGATTTCGACCGGGCTTCCCAAAGGTACACTTGCACAGTCAGATCAGTGCAAGGGATGTACTTTGGGAAAATTTGTGAAGACCACTTTTCATGAGAAGGATATTCGCGCCACGATGATCCTTGATAGAATTCACACAGACGTGTGTGGACCTTTCTCAGTAGCTTCGACAGCAAAGCACAGGTATTATGTGATATTTGTTGATCAATTTTCTTGTAAGTGTTGGATCTTCTTCATGCAGAAGAATAGTGAGACATTCTCAGATTTCTGTGAGTTCAAGGCACTGGTTGAGAAAGAGTCGGGGAATCAGGTGAAATCTCTAAGGAGTGATAATGGTGGTGAATTCAACTCTGGCGAATTCAAAGACTTTTGCAGCGCAGAAGGAATTCGAAGAGAGCTCATAGCGCCTCATAACCCACATTAGAATGGGGTCGCGGAGAGAAAGAAAAGAACGATCGTGGGTGTTGCATGGGCGATGTTGCATGATCAGGGCCTTCCCATACACTTGTGGGCTGAAGCATGCAACATTGTGGTTTATGTGCAAAATCGTTGTACTCATAGAGTACTTGGCATGAGTACACCCGAAGAGGCGTTTTCTGGTAAGAAGCTTGATATTTCTCATTTGAAGATTTTTGGCTCACCTATTTACATTCATTTGACGAAGGATGCCAGGAAGAAGCTGGAGCTGACCGTAGAGGTTGGGATATTTGTGGGGTACACAGAAACACCCCATAATTATCGTGCGTATTTTCCAGACAGTTGGAAGACTGTTGTGCAACGGGATATCAAATTTCATGAGGAGAAAGCCATGAAGTTGTCGCTTGAGAAAAGCTACACTTGCATGCAGATGAGGAGCTACTTGTTCCTAAAGATGAGCCTCAGGATGTGGATCAGCCACAAGAGGAGGTTCATGGAGTGGAAGAAACCACTCATGCAACGCCAAACATCAGAGGGAGGAAGCGCACTATAGAAGTTGAGCAACTGAATCTTGATGCAGCACAGAATGTAGGAGCACCTACATCACAGCACAGAAAAAGATAGTCACCTGACCGATTTACTGGATACATGGCTTTGATGAGCAAGTGTATCGTGACAGTACCATATTCCTTCGAGGAAGTTGTGTAGGATCCCGCATGGGTAGATTCCATGGTGGAAGAGTATGATTCGATTGTCAGAAAAAGTGCATGGGAGATTGTCCCAAGGCCGAAAGGGAAATCAGTGGTAGGTTCGAGATGGATCTACAAAGTGAAGCAAGCTACTGACGAGAGCGTCAAGAAGTATAAGGCAAGATTTTTTTCCCGGGGCTTCTCACAGATCAAGGGGATCAACTATGAAGAAACCTTTGCACCTATCGCAAGGTATTATTCCATACAGACCATCCTTGCTCTCTCAGCGCAGATGGGTTGGCACATTCATCAGATGGATGTGAAGACTGCGTTCCTCAATGGATTCATTAAGGAGGAGGTGTACATAGTTCAGCCTGAAGGATTCAAAATCTTCAGCAGTGAGTCGCATGTGTGTAGGCTCAAAAGAGAATTGTATGGGTTGAAACAAGCACCTCATGCTTGGTACACACAGATAGAGAGTTATTTCACCATACTTGGTTTCGCCAAGAGTGAGGCGGATCCGAACCTATACTAGATTGTGGTGGAGGGTAAGTTGTTTATCATTGTACTTTATGTAGATTATTTGATACTAACAGGTGATGAACTTTTGATACACTCATGCAAGGCAGATCTTGCAAAGGAGTTTGAGATGAAGGACTTGGGACTCCTTAATTATTTCCTGGGATTGGAAATTTCGCAGCGGAAGGGTGGAATATTTGTGTCTCAAGGAAAGTATGCCTGGGAGATACTGGAGAAGTTCAACATACAAGGTTGCAAGCCTATCGACACTCCTCTTCCTGGTGGTTGGAGGAAAGAATATGCTACATTGGCAGAGGTAGTGGATGCCATTGTTTATCGACAATTGTTTGGTTCGCTCATGTATCTTGTCAATACACGACCAAACATATGCTATGATGTTAACCGGCTTTCACAAGCTATTTTTAAGCCTACCAAGCTCTTTTGGAAGGTAGGCAAGCATGTCCTGAGATATCTCAGGGGCACATCGGGATATGGATTGTGGTACAGACAGTCGGATGAGGTGAAGCTGCATGGCTTCACGGATGCAGATTGGGCAGGGAGCCCAACAGACAGAAAGAGCACATCTGGAGGGATTTTCAGTATCGGGTCTACAGCTATTTATTGGTACAGCAGGAAATAGAGATCTGTGGCACTCATTTCAGCAGAGGCCGAGTACATGGCAGAAATTTTGGCTGCATGTGAGGCTATATGGATGAGGAAGATCCTGGTCGGGTTGTTCGGTTCACACTTGGATCCTACTGTGATATATTGTGATAATCAGAGTTGCATTAAACTCTCGGTTAATCCAGTATTTCATGATATGTCTAAACACATTGACATTCAGTACCATCATATCAGAGATTGTGTGCAGCGGAAGATCATGTTGCTTTTTTACATTCCTACGGAGGATTAGGATGCAGATATTCTGACGAAGGCGCTCACCGGGAGAAAATTCGAATACCATAGAGATAGGATTAGGGTGGTAGATAATCTCTATCTTGTTGAGAGGGAGTTTTGAGATTCAACAAGATGATGAGCTTAGTGAAAAGGGTCGCCTTCACTAAGTGGGCCCGCAGGCTATTTTTGGCTCAAAGTCTATTTTTAGACTATGTCTATTTTTAGACATGTCGATCATATTTTATAAGTTGCAGGATGCTATTTTTGGATGGTTGGCCAAGTTGGAAAAATAGTTGGACTTCTATTTTTAGACATATTGGATGGAATCTATTTTTAGATTGCCAGTCTAAAAATAGATATGTCGAATATTATTAGCTCTTAATAATATTTGGACTCTAAACATTATCTTATTCTCTTGAAGCACTTTAGTTAAGTGCATAGATGTGGCACAGCAGCTGACATATGGAATTACGCTATTCCTGAGGGTTTACTAGAGCTAATGCATGGAGGACTTCAGTTAGAACTCATGTGACAGAGTTTGGTGGAGTTATAGAAGTAGTTGGTGGAGTTGTGTTCAGTTTAACTCAATTAGACACAGTTGAGCTAGTTGTATCTAGTCTAACTGATTGATACACTAGTGAGAGTGGTGTGAATTAATTAATAATTAATTCACTGAACAATAACTCATTAATCAACTGAAGAATACATCAGTTAACTACAGTGCATGGACAGTTTCAGTGGAGACCAGTGGATAGATAGGTGAAAGGGAAAGATAGACTATCAGTTGTGACTATAGTGATTCATATATTGCATCCAACACTCAGTGGAGATGCCAATGATGATTGTGTTGGATATTCTTCATGCAGAAGAAGAGTGAGACATTCTCAAAGTTCCATGAGTTCAAGGCATTGGTTGAGAAAGAGTCGGGGAAGCAGGTGAAAGCTCTCAGGAGCGATAATGGTGGTGAATTCATCTCTGGTGAATTCAAAGACTTTTGCAGCACAGAAGGAATTTGAAGAGAGCTCATAGCGCCTCATAACCCACAGCAGAATGGGTTCGCAGAGAGAAAGAACAAAACGATCGTGGGTGTTGCACGGGTGATGTTGCATGATCAGGGCCTTCCCATACACTTGTGGGCTGAAGCATGCAACACTGTGGTTTATGTGAAAAATCGTTGTCCTCATAGAGTACTTGGCATGAATACACTCGAAGAGGCGTTTTCTGGTAAGAAGCCAGATATTTCTCATTTGAAGATTTTTGGCTCACCTGTTTACATTCATGTGACACAGGATGCCAGGAAGAAGCTGGAGCTGACCGCAGAGGTTGGGATATTTGTGGGGTACACAGAAACACCCCACAATTATCATGTGTATTTGCCAAACAGTCGAAAGACTGTTGTGTGACGGGATATCAAATTTCATGAGGAGAAAGCCATGAAGTTGTCGCTTGAGAGGGAGCTACACTTAAATGCAGATGAGGAGCTACTTTGTTCCTAAATATGAGCCTTGGGATGTGGATTAGCCACAAGAGGAGGTTCATGGAGTGGAAGAAACCACTCATGTAGCACCAAAAATCAGAGGGCGGAAGCGCACTACAGAAGTTGAGCGACTGAATCTTGATGCAACGCAGGATGTAGGAGCACCTACATCACAACGCAGAAAGAGACAGTCACGTGACCGATTTACTAGATACATGGCTCTAATGAGCAAGTGTATCGTGACAGAACCATATTCTTTCAAGGAAGTTGTGGAGGATCCCGCATGGGTAGATTCCATGGTGGAGGAGTATGATTCGATTGTCAGAAACAGTGCATGGGAGATTGTCCCAAAGCCGGAAGGGAAATCAGTGGTAGGTTCGAGATTGATCTACAAAGTGAAGAAAGCTGCTGACGGGAGCGTCAAGAAGTATAAGGCAAGATTTGTTGCCCAGGGCTTCTCACAGATCGAGGGGATTGACTATGAAGAAACCTTTGCACCTGTCGCAAGGTATTATTCCATACGGACCATCCTTTCTCTCTTAACGCAGATGGGTTGGCACATTCATCAGATGGATGTGAAGACTGCATTCCTCAACAGATTCATTGAGGAAGAGGTGTACATAGAGCAGCCTGAAGGATTCGAAATCTTTAGCAGCGAGTCGCATGTGTGTAGGCTCAAAAGAGCGTTGTATGGGTTGAAACAAGCACCTCTTGCTTGGTACACACGGATCGACAGTTATTTCACCATAATTGGTTTCGCCAAGAGTGAGGCGGATCCAAACCTATACCAGATTGTGTGGAGGGTAAGTTGTTGATCATTGTACTTTATGTAGATGATTTGATACTAACAGGTGATGAACTGTTGATACACTCATGCAAGGCAGATCTTGCAAAGGAGTTTGAGATGAAGGAATTGGGCCTCCTTCATTATTTCATGGGATTGGAAATTTCGCAACGGAAGGGTGGACTATTTGTGTCTTAACGCAAGTATGCTCGAGAGATACTGGAGAAGTTCAACATGCAAGGCTTCAAGCCTATCGACACTCCTCTTCCTAGTGGTTGGAGGAAAGAGGATGCTTCGTCGGCAGAGGTAGTGGATGCCACTGTTTATCGATAGTTGGTTGGTTCGCTCATGTATCTAGTCAATACACGAGCAGACATATGCTATGCTGTTAACCAGCTTTCAAAAACTATGGTTAAGCATTCCAAGCTCTTTTGGAAGGCAGGAAAGCATGTCCTGAGGTATCTCAAGGGCACATCGAGATATGGATTTTGGAACAGACAGTCAGATGAGGTGAAGCTACATGGCTTCACAGATGCAGATTGGGCAGGGAGCCCAACGAACAGAAAGAGCACATCTGGATGGATTTTCAGTATCAGGTCTACAACATTTTCTTGGTACAATAGGAAACAGAGATCCGTGGCACTCAGTTCAGCGGAGGCCGAGTACATAGCAGCAAGTTTGGCTACATGCGAGGCTATATGGATGAGGAAGATCCTGGTCGAGTTGTTCGGTTCACACTTGGATCCTACTGTGATATATTGTGATAATAAGAGTTGCATTAAACTCTCAATTAATCCAGTATTTCATGATAGATATAAACACATTGACATCTGGTACCATCATATCAGAGATTGTGTGCAGCGGAAGATCATGTTGCTTTCTTACATTCATACGGAGGATCAGGATGCAAATATTCTAATGAAGGCGCTCACTAGGATAAAATTCGAATACCATAGAGACAGGATCGGGGTGGCGAATAATCCCTATCTTGTTGAGAGGGAGTGTTGAGATTCAACAAGATGATGAGCTTAGTGAAAAGAGTCGCCTTCACTAAGTGGGCCCGCAGGCTATTTTTGGCGCAAAGTCTATTTTCAGACTATGTCTATTTTTAGACATGTCGATCATATTCTATGAGTTGCAAGATGCTATTTGTGGACGGTTGGTCAAGTTGGAGAAATATATGGACCTCTATTTTTAGACATATTGGGCGGAATCTATTTTTAGATTGCAAGTCTAAAAATAGATATGTCGAATATTATTAGCTCTTAATAATATTTGGACTCTAAACATTATCTTATTCTCTTGGAGCACTTCAGTTAAGTGCACAGATGCAGATAGAAATGGCTGCATGAATTACGCTATTCCTGAGGGTTTACTAGAGCTAATGCATGGAGGACTTCAGTTAGAACTCATGTGACAGAGTTTGGTGCAGTTATAGAAGTAATTGGTGGAGTTGTGTTCAGTTTAACTCAGTTAGACACAGTTGAGCTAGTTGTATCTAGTCTAACTGATTGATACACTAGTGAGAGTGGTGTGAATTAATTAATAATTAAATTGCTAAATAATAACTCATTAATCAACTGAAGAATACATCATTTAACTACAGTTCATGGACAGTTTTAGTGGAGACTAGTGGAGAGATAGGTGAAATGGCAAGATAGACTATCAGTTGTGACTATAGTGATGCATTGATTGCATCCAACACTAAGTGGAGATGCCAATGAGGATTGCGCAGTAAATCTTGGAGCAAATTGAGTTCATTCAGATCCATTCTTCAATATGGATTGCGCAGTAGAGGCAGGCTAGCAGGTGGCAAAGATCGGTGCATGGATTTGCTAGATTGGGCCTAATTAGTGTGTAGTGATTGTATTGTACTGAGAGATTTGTATGAGGATTGTTACATGATCTCTATGACATATATTATATATATATATATATATAGTTGGTGTTTTCAGCTTCAGGCTTTCCCGTTAAAACAACTGTGTTAATGTGTGAATTTTATGGTTTCATGTGTGCATTGCAATTGATTTAATTTCTGCATGTGATGATCAATGGTGGAATAGATTATGTATTGTGCATGAAGTTAAAATAGTGTGTGATCAGGATAATCTTGGACATATAACATATTATTTATATAATTTCTACATGGTATCAGAGCAGTTGATCATTGGAGCAGATTGCAATTATTGAAGCGGTTGAGTTTTGTGCTGATGGAATTCGAATTTGTTGCAGTGTTTTCTTGGTGTCGAAGTTGAGCATTCATTGAAATGTCTTTCAACGGATTGCGATTGGAGTATGCCCTTGAGGGAAGCTCAAATTATATTGCATGGAAGGATAAGATGGAGGCGGTGCTGGATGATAATGGGTTGAAGGATTTCATAAATGCAGAAATTCCAAAACCTGCTTCTAGCGATGCTGTTGCGCTTGATGCATGGCAAAAGAAGGTAGCAAAGTGTCGAAGGATTCTGTTGGAAGTTTTGACGGATCACATAGTGCCCAAACTTCATGGTAAAGCTAGTCCATTCTTGATGTGGAAAGCTTTGACAAACTTGTTCCAAAGCAGAAGCGACTAGAGGAAGTTGGCGCTTAAAGACAAACTCAGGAAAATAAAAATGGAGAAAGGCGACAGCATACCCAAGTACCTCACGAAGTTTTTCCAGTGCAGGGATGAGCTGGGAAGTGTGGGGGTTACTATTGATGAAGAAGAATTGGTGAGCTTGTCTCTCCTTGGCCTTCCGAAGAGTTGGAATAGTTACGAATACTCTGTCAATGGTCGGGAGAAACTGTCGGGATTGGAGTGACTTTGGTCGGATCTTGTGCAGGAGGAGATAAGGCAGGGTACCAGGGATGGATCTTCATTGAAGAATGAAGATGAAGAAAATTGCGGTTTGGCTACCAAAGCAAGGAAAGAGAAGGGAAATAAAAATCCTTCTCAATCCGGTGCAAAAGGAAAGAAGCAGGACTTGTCCAAGGTGAAGTGCTTTCACTGTCACCAACACGAACATTACGCCACTTATTGTCCACAGAAGAAGAAAAATAATCAGGCTGATCGATTTGCAGTTGGAGAGGCCTTAGCCTCATAGTTTGAGCTGGATTTTCGTTGAGCACATGCTTCGTTTCAAGTGTGATGGGATCAGTGTGGTTTCTTGACAGTGGTGCGTCTTTCCATATGACCGGAGACAAAGATTTTTTACTGATCTGGATGAGAAGCATCTTGGAGTGCACAACGAGATGGGCGATGATGGTAGATACAGTGCGACTGGTATCAGGACCATTTACTTTGAGAAGGAATCTAGAAAACCTTTCATCTTGAAGGATTTCATGCATGTTCCAGGATTGAAGAAGAATTTGATCTCTGTGGCGATGTTGGAAGACAAGGGATATGATGTTGTTTTTAGCGAGGGAAGGGCTATCCTGCATAGTAAAAAAACTGGTGAAACCCGGAGGATAGGGGTTCGAGTTAAGAACCTTTATCAATTGTAGGTAGATGGCTGCGCAGTAATGGCAGGAAAAGCAGAAGGAGTGGTGAGTCAGGATGAGGGCGAATTGTGGCACAGGAGATTGGGCCATCTTCACCATGGCGCTTTGAAAATTTTGCAACAGATTTCTACCGGGCTTCCCAAAGATACACTTGCACAGTCAGAGAAGTGCAAGGGATGTACTTTGGGAAAATTTGTGAAGACCACTTTTCATGAGAAGGATAGTCGCGCCACGATGATCCTCAAGATAATTCACACAGACGTGTGTGGACCTTTCTCAGTAGCTTCGACAGAAAAGCATAGGTATTATGTGATATTTTTTGATGACTTTTCTCATAAGTGTTGGATCTTCTTCATGCAGAAGAAGAGTGAGACATTCTCAAAGTTCTGTGAGTTCAAGGCACTGGTTGAGAAAGATTCGGGGAAGCAGGTGAAATCTCTAAGGAGCGATAATGGTGGTGAATTCATCTCCGGAAAATTCAAATATTTTTGTAGCGCAGAAGGAATTCGAAGAGAGCTCATAGCGCCTCATAACCCACAGCATAATGGGGTCCCGGAGAGAAATAACAGAACGATCGTGGGTGCTACACGGGCGATGTTGCATGATCAGGGCCTTCCCATACACTTGTGGGTTGAAGCATGCAACACTGCGGTTTATGTGCAAAATCGTTGTCCTCATAGAGTACTTGGCATGAGTACACCCAAAGAGGCGTTTTCTGGTAAGAAGCCTGATATTTCTCATTTAAAGATTTTTGGCTCACCTGTTTACATTCATGTGACACAGGATGCCAGGAAGAAGCTGGAGCCGACCGCAGAGGTTGGGATATTTGTGGGGTATACAGAAACACCCCACAATTATCGTGTGTATTTTCAAGACAGTTGGAAGACTGTTATGCGACGGGATATCAAATTTCATGAGGAGAAATCCATGAAGTTGTCGCTTGAGAGGGAGCTACACTTGCATGCAGATGAGGAGCTACTTGTTCCTAAAGATGAGCCTCATGATGTGGATCAGCCACAAGAGGAGGTTCATGGAGTGGAAGAAACCACTCATGTAGCGCCAAACATCAGAGGGCATAAGCGCACTACAGAAGCTGAGCGAATGAATCTTGATGCAGCGCAAAATGTAGGAGCACCTACATCACAGCGCAGATAGACACAGTCACCTGACCGATTTACTGGATACATGGCTCTGATGAGAAAGTGTATCGTGACAGAACCATCTTCTTTCGAGGAAGTTGTGGAAGATCCCGCATGGGTAGATGCCATGGTGGAAGAGTATGATTTTATTATCAGAAACAATGCATGGGAGATTGTCCCAAGGCCGGAAGGGAAATCAGTGGTAGGTTCCAGATGGATCTACAAAGTGAAGCAAGGTGCTAACAAGAGCGTCGAGAAGTATAAGGCAATATTTTTTGCCCGGGGCTTCTCACAAATCGAGGGGATTGACTATGAAGAAACCTTTGCACCTGTCGCAAGGTATTCTTCCATACGGACCATCCTTGCTCTCTCAGCGCAGATGGGTTGGCACATTCATCAGACGGATGTGAAGACTGCGTTCCTCAACAGATTCATTGAGGAGGAGGTGTACATAGAGCATCCTGAAGGATTCGAAATCTTCAGCAACGAGTCGCATGTGTGCAGGCTCAAAAGAGCGTTGTATGGGTTGAAACAAACACCTCGTGCTTGGTACACACGGATAGACAGTTATCTCACCAGACTTGGTTTCGCCAAGAGTGAGGCGGATCCGAACCTATACAAGATTGTGGTGGAGGGTAAGTTGTTTATCATTGTACTTTATGTAGATGATTTGATACTAACAGGTGATGAAATGTTGATACACTCATGCAAGGCAGATCTTGCAAAGGAGTTTGAGATGAAGGACTTGGGCCTCCTTCATTATTTCCTGGGATTGGAAATTTCGCAGCAGAAGGGTGGAATATTTGTGTCTCAAGGCAAGTATGCCCGGGAGATACTGGAGAAGTTCAACATGCAAGGCTATCGAGAGGTAGTGGATGCCATTGTTTATCGACAATTGGTTGGTTCGCTCATGTATCTAGTCAATACACAACCGGACATATGCTATGTTGTTAACCAGCTTTCACAAGATATGGTTAAGCCTACCAAGATCTTTTGGATGGCAGGCAAGCATGTCCTGAGGTATCTCAGGGGCACATCGGGATATGGATTGTGGTACAGACAGTCGAATGAGGTGAAGTTGCATGGCTTCACGGATGCAGATTGGGAAGGGAGCTCAATGGACATAAAGAGCACATCTGGAGGGATTTTCAGTATCGTGTCTACAGCAGTTTCTTGGTACAGTAGGAAACAGAGATCCGTGGCACTCAGTTCAGCGGAGGCCAAGTACATGGCAGCAAGTTTGGCTGCATGCGAGGCTATATGGATGAGGAAGATCCTGGTCGGGTTGTTCGATTCACACTTGGATCCTACTGTGATATATTGTGATAATCAAAGTTGCATTAAAATCTCGGTTAAACCAGTATTTCATGATAGATCTAAACACATTGACATCCGGTAACATCATATCAGAGATTGTGTGCAGCAGAAGATCATGTTGCTTTCTTACATTCCTACGGAGGATCAGGATGTAGATATTCTGACGAAGGCGCTCACCAGGAGAAAATTTGAATACCATAGAGATAGGATCGGGGTGGCAGATAATCCCTATCTTGTTGAGAGGGAGTTTTGAGATTCAACAAGATGATGAGCTTAGTGAGAAGAGTCGCCTTCACTAAGTGGGCCTACTGGCTATTTTTGGCGCAAAGTCTATTTTTAGACTATGTCTATTTTTAGACATGTCGATCATATTCTATGATTTGCAGGATGCTATTTGTGGATGGTTGGTCAAGTTGGAAAAATAGATGGACTTATATTTTTAGACATATTGGGTGGAATCTATTTTTAGATTGCCAGTCTAAAAATAGATATGTCGAATATTATTAGCTCTTAATAAGATTTGGACTATAAATATTATCTTATTCTCTTGGAGCACTTCAGTTAAGTGCACGGATGTGGCACAAGAGCTGACAAAAGGAATTATGCTATTCCTGAGGGTTAAGTGGAGCTAAGCATGGAGACTTCAGTTAGAACTCATGTGACAGAGTTTGGTGGAGTTATAGAAGTAGTTGGTGGAGTTGTGTTAGGTTAATTGATTGGAACACGGTTGAGCTAGTTGTATCTAGTCTAACTTATTAGTACACTAGTGAGAGTGGTGTGAATTAATTAGTTAATTGATTCACTAAATAATAAATCATTAATCAACTGAAGAATACATTAGTTAACTAAAGTGCATGGACAGTTTCAGTAGACCAATGGAGAGGTAGGTGAAAGGGAAAGTGTGACTATCAGTTGTGACTATAGTGATGCATGGTTTGCATCCAACACTCAGTGGACATGCCAATGAGGATTGTGCAGTGCAATCCAGGTGGATTCGAGTTCATTTAGAGCCATTCTTCAGCAGGGATTGTGCAGTAGAGGTAGGCCACTAGGTGGCAGAGATTGGTGCATGGATTTGCTAGATCGGACCTGATTAGTGTGTAGTGATTGTATTGGACTGAAAGCTTGACATGTTCAGCTTTGTATGAGGATTGTTACATGATCTCTATGACATATGTGAGATAGTTGGGGTTTGTTGGACCCTTAGTTAAGGCGAGAGGGGGGTGAATGGGTTGCTGCTATATGGACTTTTAAAAATTTTCATTAAACTTCATTAACACCTTCATTTCATGATCAACATAATGTGTGAGAAATATTTATTTGTGAGCAGCAATTAATAAGAAAATTAGATAATGTACCAGCAATATTAATATGTGATTAGCAAGTATTAGCAGAATAGATATACCATAATAACACATAGACATCATGCACATAGACACCGGATATAAGTGGAAACCCATAAAGGGAGAAAACCACATCTTATTATTGTTGTGATGCAAAGGAAAGCTCCAACTCCCTCTCACCACTGATTTTCTGTAGGCTCCAACCCACAGGAGGTTCCTACCTCAATTTTGCAAGCTACAACTTGCAAGGAAGCTCCAACTCCCATCAATTTTCTGCAGGCACCAACCTACAGGAGGCTCCAACCTCAGTCAGCTACAACTGACATCTATCAAGCTACAACTTGATAGGGAAGCTCCAACTTCCTCATTCTATCAAAAGAAAACATTTGTTGATTTACCTTGGATATCAGCTCTATTATGTACCATCTTTAATGCTTTCCATCAGTTCTCATATCTGCCCTGTATCATCTCTACGTCTTCTCAAATTCTCTATCAGCTCCTCTTTCTTCTCTGCTCAGCTGCTCCTTCTTCTCTGCCTCACTGCTTCATTTTTGCATTCTCTGATTTTCTATCATCTCCTCCTTCTTCTCTGCCTCACTGCATCATTTCTGCATTCTCTAACCTCTCTAACATCTTTATGCATATCAATGTGATATTATTTATAGAAATTCCCTTATGATAGTTAGCATTCCTCAGGGAATTTGAAATGGTAGCCATGCCTCTTTGCCTTCTGCCTTCTCATTTCTTTTACCCACTCACTCAGAAAAATATAACAATATGCATTAATTTCAATATTACAGTGGGATTTTTGTTTTCCTTCGGATACTTTCCAATGCATCACAAACAATATAAAATCAATTACAACATTTAAATTCCCATTTTCAGTTACATGTATAAATTTCACTCAGTCCTCTTTCCAGCATTTGGCTTGCTAGTTTTGTCTTTTCTGCTGCTGTCAGGTAACTACTCTGCATACCTCTGTTGTTTTCTGGAATTTTGTACCTGCTGCTGTCATGTAACTGTTCTTCATACTCTGTTCACTGTAATTGTGTGCACCTATGCATGTACACCTGTCAAACCTGCAATCTCTGTTTACCTCTGTCAGGCCCACTTTTTTTCTCTTTCTCTATGCATATAAAACGCATACAACTAATTTGTATTCAATACAACTGTCGATCTGGGCAATTTCAATACTCCATTTTCTGAGCTGGCAATTTAATTAAATAAATACGGAAGCTGCCTTTGGAATCAATGGTTAAAACCATGCAATCCCTATGATATATATATAATATAACTCTAATATGTTACTCACCATATACGTGGTCTTTATTCAAGTGTTTCGCACGTAATTCAATTCACATTAAACTTTCTCTATGCATATAAAATGCATTTCCTAATTTATGCCCAATTTATTTCAATCTGGGCAACTCACAGCTTTTATTTCTATGCATTTGAAAATAATGCGCTCCAAATAATCTCTATCTGGCAATTTAATTTAGTGCGGAATCTTCATTATTCCATGGTTATGGAATAGATCTGCATATACAAATTTAACAAAAGTTCACCTTGTAATTAAGGCTCACCTAGCCTTCGGTCTTCGATTTATGAAAATGCAACCATATGTATTAGACCTTGGACTAAAAACCTAGTTTATAAGTCTCCTTCCTTTGGCATTCCGCTATCGCATTCTATCATCGAACCTCACAATCCATTAATATTTTCAAAGCATACAAAACATTTGATTCTGTATTTAAAGCACCAAATACCCACAAGCGTAGGACTGTTGGTCCCACAGCCCATTCATAATTCACCTTTCAAACTTTAATAAAACCCATTATCAAAATGATTATATGGTCCATTTAACTTTTAAACACTATCTCATCTAAATTACGTTTGCTGTAAGACTTTAGATAAGCCTTGGGTTTTATATTACAACCCAATCCAAAGTAAATTGAATCACCACCCAGATTTCCAATAAGCCAAGGTTCTTCATGCGTTTCTTTGACTTTGGACAAACCCCGTAATATAGCACATCTCCCAGCTCAGATTAGTTGATTTAATACCAAGGTATCCGGATATAAATCAACTATATCGTATGGTCCTTCTTGCACTATACACTCATTATTACATAGCCCCGGCTTGATAACAAATCAATCGCGAACAAATATTGGACCACAACATATATACATTAACTATCGCCCTCATCCAAGGGCTACAAGTCTATCGTACTACCCTTCGACTATCCAACGGTAGTCGCGCGGTCACACAGTCCGGAGGTTATCACTCCAACCTCACACGATGAGCTGGCCCGGTCCTTAAATCACCCGCATCATCCGACGGCAGAGAATTCGTCGCACTGACTGCCTTGATCTGATGGACACAACCACATATCGCGCGAGTTAGATGCATGGGCTTTAATTCGTGATGAGAGCGGGTTCTCCAAACCGCTTAAGACCACATGTCAACTCCTAGCATACATCGCGTTCGAATTGTAAATACAGCTTACCGTCTTGAATTAACGCGAAAACCGTCGGGTGTTCCAAACCCACTGTCACTGTTCACAGCGCTCGTGGTTCCTCTCCTTTTCCCTCAGGGTTCCGTCGTGCTCTTTAACAACGTTTCATTTGTAGTCAAACCGCTTCGTCGCACAGTTCTAATGTTTCATTTCAGGACCATGCCATCGCTTCACAGTTCCTTCGCTCTAGAAAACAAAGAGCTTTTCTTTAATTTAGTTTCATCTTCCATTGTTTTGATTCACGATCTCATACAAGAATAGAACCTCCGACCGGTGTCTTTCTCCCGTCAAGTGCATAACTCCACTTCTATGTTGCTCAGACTCTGCATACCGTTTATTCATCAGCAGTGTCACTTTGAACGCTCTTCTGCAGCACTCCGCTATATCATCGTCCCCCGACAATCTCATTCATCCTTCATAATGCAGTGTAGCCCCTTCTTTTTCTTTTTCTTTTGTATAACGTTGGGGTTGACCCTTGTAGGGTCTTTACACACAGTGATTCGGCTTAATTAGAAATCGATTTCCAATCGAGTTCCTCGTTGATTTTCGTTCAGCAATTTTTTTTTATTTATTTTTTTTCACAGGTTATATTAATATCCATGGAATTCTGAGAGGGTTAAACCTCTTCACACCGAGGCCACCAATTCAACTTTTTCCACAATATAATAACTGAGACATCTAAAAATAATCGGAAATCATTCAAGCAGGGATTACTTAATTCAATTTATTCCATAATGCATTTAACTTGTCACATATAAATTTGAGACATGTGATTGAAATCCTGCGGGAATCGATCCTTCCAGTGATCGATTTATTCAATTTACAAGTCAATTAATCACACAGTCACATATACAGATCGGAGTAACCCTGAATTGCTCTATATAATTAAACTTCAATTAATTTCTCCACAGAATATACAAGCCTTAATCGCATCTAATTCGAAACATAAAATCCACCTTAATTGACATCTATTCTTCCTTCAATTGCATGGTTTCATCTCAGAGCCTATTTCAGAGGTTACCATATATCTATTGAATTTAGGCATATTCATTACTTTGGCTCTCCAGATCTGCTATTAAATGGCCCTCTTCTACTGTCCTCACTACTCTGCACCTTGAATAGCTCTCTGCTTCAATTCACTACCTTTGCTTCCTCTGCTCCTTGATTGATGCTGCTCCTTACTTCTCTTTTTGTTGCCTCTGCTAACTCTGCTACTTTGCTTCTCTCTTTTCCTTGTTTCTATTTCCGGTGCTCCTCCATTGCCATCTCCTTTGCCATCAATGACAACATTTCCAACAGGGTTTTTAGCTTCAAGCTTTCCCCTTAAAACAATTGTGTTAATGTGTGTGAATTTTATGGTTTCATGTGTGCATTGCAATTGATTTAATTTCCGCATGTGATGATCAATGGTGGAATAGATTCTGTATTGTGCATGAAGTTAAAATAGTGTGTGATCAAGAGAATCTTGGACATATAACATATTAGTTATATAATGTCTACATGGTATCAAAGCAATTGATCATTGGAGAAGATTGCAATTATTGAAGCGGTTGAGTTTTGTGCTGGTGGAATTTGAATTTGCTGCAGTGTTTTCTTGGTGTCGAAGTTGAGCATTCACTGAAAAGTCTTTTAACAGATTGCAATTGGAGTATGCCCTTGAGGGCAGCTCGAATTATATTGCATGGAAGGATAGGATGGAGGCGGTGCTGGATGATAATGGGTTGAAGGAGTTCATAGATGCATAAATTCCAAAACATGCTTCTAGCGATGCTGTCGTGCTTGATGCATGGCAAAAGAAGACAGAAAAGTGTCGAAGGATTCTGTTGGAAGGTGTGAAGGATCACATATTTTCCATCCTTCATGGTAAAGCTATTCCATTCTTGATTGGAAAGCTTTGACAGACTTGTTCCAAAGCAGAAGCGACCAGAGGAAGTTGGCGCTTCAAGACAAACTCAAGAAAATAAAAATGGAGAAAGAACAATGTTACCGATGAAATAGGTAACCGCAATCTTACCTACTTTTTTTTGGTAGCATAAAAAGCACCTGATTTTGAAAAGTGGTGATGCAGAATCACCATTTTTTTTTTGTGCACATTTTTGACACTGTAATATTTTTATTTATGAAGTATGAATATTTGTTTTAAAATGTTAGTGATTTTCGTGCTAATTTTGAAATGTATTGATGCAGCATCAACCTTTTTTTTTAGAGCAGTGATTTTCATGCTAATTTTGAAACATATTGATGCTGCATCAACCTTTTTTTTTAGAGTGGTGATTTTCATGTTCGTAATAAAACACAAAACTTAGATAAAATATATATATATATATATATAAACAATAAAAAAAACCAATAAAAATGTTAAAAAAAACAAAAATAGCTCGTAAAAATAAAAAATTTAAACAAAAATAAATAATAATAAAAAAAACAAAAATATTTGAAAATTATATCAAAGGAAATGACAAAATTTGAAAAAAAAAAACCACATAATTTAAAGAAAAAAAAAAAACAAAATTTGACCAAAAAAATTTAAAAAAACCATCAAAAACATTTTTTTCTAACTTATTAAAAAAAAACCATATATATATATATATATATATATATATATATATATATATATATATATATATAATAAAAATTAAAATTAAAATTAAAAATTAAAAAATTAAAAAAAAAATTAAAATTAAAATTAAAATTAAAAAATTAATTAATTAATTAATTAAAAATAATAATAATAATAATAAGAAAAAAAATACAAATTTAAAAATTAAATTTAAAAAAAAAAAAAAAAAAAACTATCATTAAAAAAAACAAAAACAAAAAATGAAAAAAACCACGTGCAAATAATTAAAAAACAAATATACATAAATTTAGTGTTTTTTTTTTTTAATGAAACAATTTATAGATTTTAATCTATAATATTAAATATAAAAAAGAATTAAACAAATTCAATTTAAAATAATAAAAAAAATTAATTTAAAACAAAAATTAAAAACAAAAAAATAAAAAATTATTTCAAAAAAATTGTTTTTTAAATATTATTTCAAAAAAAAAAAAAAATTAAAACAAAAAAATAATAAAATTTATATAAAAACAAAAAACAAAAAACAAAAAAAAAATACAAAACAAATTTTATTTTAAATAAAAAAATTAAATTTAAAAAATAATAATAATAAAAATAAATAAATAAACGGGGGTTGGTGGTGGTGGGGCGGCGGGTGGTGGGCGCGGGGGGCTCAGCAGGCCTCACGGCCCGAGCGGGGCCATGAGACCGATGGCACTTCGATACTTGATCGCCCGCCGCCTTGCACCACCAACCCCCGTTTTTTTTTTTTTAATTTTTTTTTTTTTTAATTGATTTTTTTTTAATTTTTTTTTTTATTTAAAATAAAATTTGTGTTTTTTTTTTTTTGAAATAATTTTTATTAAATTTGTTTTTTTTTTTTTATTTAATTGATTTTTTTTCTTAATTTCATAATTTTTCTTTATTATTAAGTTTTACGTTTAGTTTGTTAGTATAATTTTATAAAATTTAATAAATTTTGTATTTTTTTTAAATTTATTTGGATTTAATATTGTTTTTTAAATGTTTTACTTTTTTATTAATTTTTTTTTTTTGTTAATTACATAAAATTTTTATATTTTTATATTTCAATTAAAATTGTGTATTTAAAATTAGATTTTTTTAATTAAACCCAATTTTTTTTTAAATTAATTTGTTTTTTTTATTTTTTTTAATTTAATATTTTTTATTTTTATTTTTTTTTTCAATTTTCCATTTTTAATTGATTTTTAAAGTTTTTAAAGTTTTTCTTTTAACAATGTTTTTCTTTTTTTTCTTTTTTTTCTTTTATATTTAAAATTTATTTTTTCTTTCAAAATTTATTTGTTTATTCATTTATTTATTAAAATTTAATTTTTTTTGTTGTTAAATTTAAATTGTTATTTTAATAATAATTTTTTTTTAATTTAATAAAATCTGATATATATACATATTTTAATTTAAGTTCATATATATATTTTATTTTTTATAATTTAAATTTAATTTATTTTTTATAGTTTTTTGTTTTTTTAATATATATTGTTTTAAATTTAATATTTTCATTGTATTTTTATTTTATTTTTTTAATTAATTTATTAAAATTTAATATATTTCCTTAAATTTAATTTTTTGTTTTAAATTTTTTTTTTAAATTTAATAAGCATTTTCTTTTTCTTTTTTAAATTTAATTTCTATATTTTATTTTTTATAATTTCCTTCTTTTTTTTAACTTGTTTTTTTTTTTTAATTTAATATTTTGTTTTTGTTTTTATTTTTATTTTTTAATTTCTATATTTTTAAATTTTAATCTTTTTTTTTTAATTTTTTTTTTGCCTTAGGTTCTTTTTAATGTTTGAATTAAAATTTTTATTTTGTTTTTATTTTTATTTTTTTTATCTTCATATATTTTTAAATTTTAAGCTTTTAAATGTTTTTATTTTTTAAATTTATTTTTTTTCTTAAATTTTAGGTTTTTTTTTTAACGTTTGAATTTTAAAAATTAAAAAATGTTATTTCTATTTTTTAAAATGCCAAAAGTATGACACAATTTTTTTTTTTGTTATTCCAGCATCAACTTGTTTTGTTTTGAGGGTGTTTTTTCAATCCTTTTTTCAAGAAACAATTTTGTTTTTACCATAATTTTATAAAATGCTGAAATTTGACCTTCAAAAAAAACGAAGTGCGTTCTGGAATACACACTTTTTGTTTTTAGGGTGTTTTTTCATGTTTTTTTAGTCTTTTTGGGCTAGAGTTCCCGTTTTGAGGTCAAGTTACCTATTTGATCGGTAACAGTGTTAAAGGCGACAGCATACCTAAGTACCTCACGAAGTTTGTCTAGTGCAGGGATGAGCTGGGAAGTGTGGGGGTTACTGTTGATGAAGAAGACTTTGTGAGCTTGGCTCTCCTTGGGCTTTCGAAGAATTGGCATAGTTACAAAGACTCTGTCAATGGTCGGGAGAAACTGTCGGGATGGAAGCGACTTTGGTCAGATCTTTTGCAGGAAGAGATAAGGCAGGGTACCAGGAATGGATCTTCATCGAAGAATGAAGATGAAGAAAATTGCACTTTGGCTGCCAAAGCAAGGAAAGGGAAGGGAAAGAAAAATCCTTCTCAATCCAGTGCAAAAGGCAAGAAGCAGGACTTGTCCAAGGTGAAGTGCTTTCACTGTCACCAACACGAACATTACGCCACTAATTGTCCACAGAAGAAGAAAAATAATTAGGCTGCTGGATCTGCAGCAGGAGAGGCCTTACCCTCGCAGTTTGAGCTGGATTTTTCAGTGATCGCATGCTTGGTTTCAAGTGTGATGGGAACAGTGTGGTTTCTTGACAGTGGTGTGTCTTTCCATATGACCGAAGACAAAAATTTGTTTACTGATCTAGATGAGAAGGATCTTGGAGTGCACATCGACATGGGCGATGATGGTAGATACAGTGCAACTGGCATCGGGACCATTTCCTTTGAGAAGGAGTCTGGAAAACCTTTCATCTTGAAGAATGTCATGCATGTTCCAGGATTGAAGGAGAATTTGATCTCTGTGGCGATGTTGGAAGACAAGGGATATGATGTTGTTTTTAGCAAGGGAAAGGCTTTCCTGCGCAGTAAAATAACTGGTGAAACCCGGAGGATAGGGATTCGAGTTAATAACCTTTATCAATTGGAGGTAGATGGTTGCGCAGCAATGGCAAGCAAAGTAGAAGGAGTGGTGAGCCAAGATGAGGGTGAATTGTGGCACAGGAGATTGGGCCATCTTCACCATGGCGCTTTGAAAATTTTGCACCAGATTTCTACCAGGCTTCCCAAAGGTACACTTACGCAGTCAGATCAGTGCAACGGATGTACTTTGGGAAAATTTGTGAAGACCACTTTTCATGAGAAGGATAGTCGCGCCACGACGATCCTCGAGAGAATTCACACAGACGTGTGTGGACCTTTCTCAGTAGCTTCGACAGCAAAGCACAGGTATTATGTGATATTTGTTGATGACTTTTCTTGTAAGTGCTGGATCTTCTTCATGCAGAAGAAGAGCGAGACATTCTCAAAGTTCTGTGAGTTCAAGGCACTGGTTGAGAAAGAGTCGGGGAAGCAGGTGAAAGCTCTAAGGAGCGATAATGGTGGTGAATTCATCTCTGGCGAATTCAAAGACTTTTGCGGTGCAGAAGGAATTCGAAGAGAGCTCATAGCGCCTCATAACCCACAGCAGAATGGGGTCGCGAAGAGAAAGAACAGAACAATCATGGGTGTTGCACGAGCGATGTTGCATGATCAGGGCCTGCCCATACACTTGTGGGTTGAAGCATGTAACACTGTGGTTTATGTGCAAAATCGTTGTCCTCATAGAGTACTTGGCTTAAGTACACCCGAAGAGGCGTTTTCTGGTAAGAAGCCTGATATTTCTCATTTGAAGATTTTTGGCCCACCTATTTACATTCATGTGACGAAGGATGCCAAGAAGAAGCTAGAGCCGACCGTAGAGGTTGGGATATTTGTGGGGTACACAGAAACACCACACAATTATCGTGTGTATTTTCCAGACAGTTGGAAGACTGTTGTGCGACGGGATATCAAATTTCATGAGGAGAAAGCCATGAAGTTGTTGCTTGAGAGGGAGCTACACTTGCATGCAGATGAGGAGCTAATTGTTCGTAAAGATGAGACTTCGGATGTGGATTAGCCACAAGAGGAGGTTCATGGAGTGGAAGAAACCACTCATGCAGCGCCAAACATCAGAGGGCGGAAGCGCACTACAAAAGCTGAGCGACTAAATCTTGATGCAGCGTAGAATGTATGAGCACCTACATCACAGCGTAGATAGAGACAGTCACCTGACCAATTTACTGGATACATGGCTCTAATGAGTAAGTGTATCGTGATAGAACCATCTTCTTTCGAGGAAGCTGTGGAGGATCTTGCATGGGTAGATGCCATGGTGGAAGAGTATGATTCGATTGTCAGAAAAAGTGCATGGGAGATTGTCCCAAGGCCGGAAGGGAAATCAGTGGTAGGTTCGAGATGGATCTACAAAGTGAAGCAATTTGCTGACGGGAGCGTCGAGAAGTATAAGGCAAGATTTTTTGCCCGAGGCTTCTCACAGATTTAGGGGATCGACTATGAAGAAACCTTTGCACCTGTCACAAGGTATTCTTCCATATGAACCATCCTTGCTCTCTCAGTGCAGATGGGTTGGCACATTCATCAGATGGATATGAAGACTACGTTCCTCAATGGAGTCATTGAGGAAGAGGTGTACATAGAGCAGCATGAAGGATTCGAAATATTCAGCAGCGAGCCACATGTGTGCAGGCTCAAAAGAGCGTTGTATGGGCTGAAACAAGCACCTCGTGCTTGGTACACACAGATAGACAGTTATTTCACCAGACTTGGTTTCGCCAAGAGTGAGGCAGATCCGAACCTATACTAGATTGTGGTGGAGGGTAATTTGTTGATCATTGTACTTTATGTAGATGATTTGATACTAACGTGTGATGAACTGTTGATACACTCATGCAAGGCAGATCTTGCAAAGGAGTTTGAGATGAAGGACTTGGGTCTCCTTCATTATTTCCTAGGATTGGAAATTTGGCAGCGGAAGGGTGGACTATTTGTGTCTCAAGGCAAGTATGCCCGGGAGATACTGGAAAAGTTCAACATGCAAGGCTGCAAGCCTATCGACACTCCTCTTCCTGTTGGTTGGAGGAAAGAGGATGCTACATCGGCAGAGGTAGTGGATGCCACTGCTTATCGACAGTTGGTTGGTTCACTCATTTATCTAGTCAATACACGACCAGACATATGCTATGCTGTTAACCAGCTTTCACAAGCTATGGTTAAGCCTACCAAGCTCTTTTGGAAGGCAAGCAAGCATGTCCTGAGGTATCTTAGGGGCACATCGGGATATGGATTGTGGTACAGACAGTCGGATGAGGTGAAGCTGCATGGTTTCACGGATGCAGATTGGGCAGGGAGCCCAACAGACAGAAAGAGCACATCTGGAGGGATTTTCAGTATAAGGTCTACAGCAGTTTCTTAGTACAGTAGGAAACAGAGATCCGTGGCACTCAGTTCAGCGGAGGCCGAGTACATGGCAACAATTTTGGCTGCATGCGAGGCTATATGGATGAGGAAGATCCTAGTCGGGTTGTTCATTTCACACTTGGATCCTACTGCGATATATTGTGATAATCAGAGTTGCATTAAACTCTCCCTTAATCCAGTATTTCATGATAGATCTAAACACATTGACATCTGGTACCATCATATCAGAGATTGTGTGCAACGGAAGATCATGTTTCTTTCTTACATTCCTACAGAGGATCAGGATGCAAATATTCTAACGAAGGCGCTCACCAGGAGCAAATTCGAATACCATAGAGACAGGATCGGCATGGCAGATAATCCCTATCTTTTTTAGAGGGAGTGTTGAGATTCAACAAGATGATGAGCTTAGTGAAAATATTTGCCTTCACTAAGTGGGCCCGCAGGCTATTTTTGGCACAAAGTCTATTTTTAGACATGTAGATCATATTCTATGAGTTGCAGGATGCTATTTATGGATGGTTAGTCAAGTTGGAAAAATATATGGATTTTTATTTTTAGACATATTGGGCGGAATCTATTTTTAGATTTCCAGTCTAAAAATAGATATGTCGAATATTATTAGCTCTTAATAATATTTGGACTCTAAACATTATCTTATTCTCTTGGAGAACTTCAGTTAAGTGCACAAATGTGGCACGGCGGTGACGAAGGTGCACTTATTCCTGAGGGTTTACTGGAGCTAATGCATGGAGGACTTCAGTTAGAACTCATGTGACAGAGTTTGGTGGAGTTATAGAAGTAGTTGGTGGAGTTGTGTTCAGTTTAACTCAGTTAGACACAGTTGAGCTAGTTGTAGCTAGTCTAACTGATTGATACACTAGTGAGAGTGGTGTGAATTAATTAATAATTAATTCACTAAATAATAACTCATTAATCAACTGAAGAATACATTAGTTAACTACAGTGCGTGGAAAGTTTCAGTGGAGACCAGTGGAGAGACAGGTGAAAGGGCAAGATAGACTATCAGTTGTGACTATAGTGATGCATTGATTGGATCCAACACTCAGTGGAGATGCCAATGAGGATTGCGCAGTCAATCTTGGAGCAATTCAAGTTCATTCGGAGCCATTCTTCAACGGGGATTGCGCAGTAGAGGCAGGCTAGCAGGTGGCAAATATCGGTGCATGGATTTGCTAGATCGGGCCTGATTAGTGTGTAGCAATTGAATTTTAATGAGAGCTTGATATGATCAGCTTTGTATGAGGATTGTTACATGATCTCTATGACATATATTATATACAAATAGTTTGGGTTTTCAGCTTCAGGCTTTCCCATTAAAACAATTGTGTTAATGTGTGTGAATTTTATGGTTTCATGTGTGCATTGCAATTGATTTAATTTCCGCATGTGATGATTAATGGTGGAATAGATTTTGCATTATGCATGAAGTTAAAATAGTGTGTGATCAGGAGAACCTTGGAAATATAACATATTAGTTATATAATTTCTACAGATAAATCTTAGCATCTGGAGGACCCAGCTTCATATTCTCATAGATCTCTGTCACTCTTCTAGAAATTTTAGTAATTTCATCCTTCAAACTTTCCTTTTTACAACACTCTTATAACTTCACCTTGTGCTTCAGCAGACGAAGTTTGTTCGATAGAGCCCTCCATATATTGCCATCATGTTCAACTCCTCCTCCTCTCCAAAAATTTTCCACCAACATCTGGAATTCGGGGTCCTTCAACCAAATTCTTGTAAACTTGAACGGGATTATTTTTCTGTCCATTTTTATATGCCATGTTATAAAAATGGCAGAGTGATCTGATAGAGAATCCAATATAATTCGTGATCTCAAATTCCCAAGTTGTTCACACACAGATTCATGTACCAGAAACCTATCCAGTCGTTTTCCAATGAAGTCATCGCATGTATGCATGTTTGTCCAAGTAGGGGCCAGGGGATACAGGAATATATCCACTAGATGGTGGTCTACCAATATCCTAGAGATGCGATCAGCCAAAGGATCTTGTCTAGCTTTCATACTCCATATCTCTCCAATAGACAGAGTGGAATTGAAATCCCCCATGATGATGAGGTTACTAACGCTAAGGATGGATGAGGAGTTAAGGCGATCCCAAAAGGTGGCTCGATTATGACACAAAGCATACAAATTGATAAGATGAAACACCTCAAGGTAACCCTAAATCGACCTTGATATGATGATACCCAAAAAAAAACTAAATACCTGAAATTTAACCTTATTAAAAGTTAAAGGATAGAGAGAATTCTTGTTGAAATTGGATTATTTGGATTTTAATGATATATTTTATATTTTAGATGTTCATATGTCGAAAAGTGATAAAAAAAATTGAAAAAAAAAATTATTTATACAACATTTCAATAAAACAAAAAAATTAAAAACACAATTTATAAAATACTTTTAAAATAAATAAATATTTTATCATGTAAATTTATTTATTTTAATTTTCTTATTTATAATATGATTTCATTTTACCTCTCCCAGGTTTGTTTTGTATTTCATTTTATTATTTGTTTTGTATTTCATTTTATTATTAGTTATAAAATAATCCCTATTTAATATCATTTCACTCATTTTTTATATCTAAACTTTGTTTTTATATTGAAAATTTATAGCATATCTTCCTTGAAATGATCTATTGCAACATAGTGTATCAATATTAATAACTTTGAATTTATGATTAGGGAAAAGAGAAAATGTATTAAAATCCATCAATGACGTGAAATTTATGCGAGGATAGCATGAAAATTTTCAGATGGTCGAAAATGCATTATATTGCATTATATTTGATAGGGGAAAGTGAAAACTCATAAAAAACTTTCAATCTAAAATATCAAAAAACAATTAATAATCGGAAATAAAAATAGTAAAAGGAAAATATTATAACATATAAAACAAAAATATCACAAATTTAATGAACATTATAATTCGTTTTAAATATAAATTATTTCATGAACTCATTACACAACAGACAAAGTTTTATATTTGTGATTATAATACAATATTTATGATTTTTTTAATATTACAAATATATATTTTTATTTGCAAAGTATTAAAATCAAAATCCATTCCAATTATAAATATATTAAATCATATATATTACAATAAAATATACTAGTTCAAATTAAATAGTTAGTAAAAGTTAATGGTATTAATTTCAAAGTACTTCATGGCACATTTCTAGTAACTAAAATTAAAAATAATAATAATAATAATAATGTTCATGGACTTATTATATGAAGTCATTTGTTCAATTAGCCATTATAATCAGGGTGATATATTAGATATGAGTAAGATGTAGTCCCCTACCAAGGTTACAAAAATAATAATAAGAATTAATTAAATGTAAACTTTATTTAAAATCATTTTATTATAATTAATGATAAAAAAATTAATAAATAAGTTAAACATATATACATTTAAAAACAACATGTAACAAGATTTTTAATTATGGAGATTCACCCCATTTTATTATGGAAATTCTTAATCTTTAAATAAACTTTGTTACAATATTATTGGCCAATATCATGGCTTATCAATACCACATGCCCAAAAAACCATAACCCAATGTATATGATGCTTGTTAATATGATATTTTTTAATTAATAAATTTAATTAAAGGAAAGAAATGCACAACTACTTTGAAAATAAATCTCAATCTTTGATTTGTATATATAGTACTAAAAATATTCTAGAATATTCTATAGAGATTAAATTCCTATCATCCATTTAATAACTCTTGATAGTTAAATTAAAATTTTGGAAATGTTATTTTGAAATAAATATAGCTATTGACATAATTAAAATATTAATTTTAACAATTAATATTATATACTTTAAAAGTGAATCTAAAACCTTCTCAAGTAAACTCTAATTATATAATTTTTGTAAATAAATAATTATTAATTAAAAATACATTGAATAATGTATAAAGCACAGCAATCAAATTTTAAGATCAAACAAAAAAAAATATCCAAGTGAGAAGCATGAAGATATTCTTGAAAGAAAATGACCAAACCTCCATGGTCAATTTAAGGAAGACAATGCTAATTCGGAAGATGAGATAACAAATGGAACATGCGAGTGGAAAGCATGAAGTTATTGAAGAAAGAGAAGCATTGAGTGAGGAATTTAAATTTATGATTAAAGAAACTCATTTGATTCTGAATACTAGTTGGGCTTCCTCCAATTAAGTATTAAAGGATTCTAAATACTAGTTGGGCTTTCCTCCAACTATGTATTAAAGGAATTTCAGACATTCAGGAAGAGAATTGGCTCATTTCCATGGTTCTTAGGTTTCTAGTTTATTGTTTGGTCTTAAATTTCACTTAGAGAAACATAGTATTCTCTGTTTCTTCTGGGTAAGGGGCCGATTGGTGGTCATTAACCTCCCATAGAATAGCTCAGTTTTTTTACATGTCATACAAAGGTCGGAAGATGGGCGTGTGTCTGTTAGTTTGGCTGTTATAAAACAGTTTACTGTATGCATGGATTTCTAATCTTGGTGGGGGAGGCCTCCTGAGTACTACTGAATGTCATCAGCGACGACCTTCTAAGTCTATCATACCAACTGGAGTGGTTGGATATGTCCTCTGAACTGGGAGAAGTGGTAATGATCTCTTGTTCCAGGCCCCTTGGATTTCAATCTGACCTTGGGGCGCGATTACACCTATGCCATGGGAGCGCTTGTCTCCTCCCTTTTTCGTGTGGTCTGTTTTCCGCATGAAGGACGAATAGTGACCATTGATCAGCTTTCCTTCTTTGGTCCTGATGTGGCAGCTGGCCCGCCATCATCCCTTCCTGGTTTTTATCCACCCATTGTATTTGCCCCACTGCAAGTCAACTATGTGGCTACCTACCCCGTGCATGTACTCAGTGATGATGTCGTCGTGCATAATGTGCTGGGGGCATTGGGTCCAGACTTCCAAGATGTTTTCCTTCCATCAGATGAGCAACTCTTGGAAGCCATGACTTCTTATTCATCATGATGAGTTTTCGTCGGAGCAGAGTTCATTGTCTTGTGTCAAGCTCCCTAAAAAATGAAACAAGGGTGTCTGAAGCAGAGTTCGTTTTCTTGTGTCAAGCTCCTTAAACAATGAAACAAGGTGTTATGAGGATAGTTCTTTTAATGTGTCAACCTCGTTAAAACAATGAAACACATTCCCGTTCAATTCGAGTTTTTGATAAGATATCGTAAAATACCAGTCGAGTCTTTTCCTTAATCTCGTAATTTGAACCTTCACTCCATCTGCCTTTCATATGGATTGAAGCTTGGGGGGCATGTACCTCGAATTGAGTCACCATGCTGGGGGCATGCTCACTTTTCAAGCATAGTTTTTTTCCGTTTCAAGCTTGTGTAAAAATGAAACCGGTTTCAAGCATATTTTATCTTTGTTTCAAGCTTGTGTAAAAATGAAACCAACTTCAAGCAGAGTTTCCTGATTTCAAGCTTGTGTAAAAATGAAACCTTTCCCATTTTACCTCTTGTGATTGCCATTTTACCAGCCTGTTTTTGCCAGATAAGCCTTGGTTTTCTCATTCCATCGTTACTATCTGCTTGGCCGATCATATGCCTTCACTTGGTTGTTTTACCCATTCTTGAGGAACCGCTGCGATGAGTGGTCTTGTTAGCTAGCCTCTTAACCTTTACTTGTTCTGAGCAGTTCCACCATTACCGGAACTAATTGCTACCCTTTATACCACTTGTTCCTCCAGGAGGAGTCAACTTTCAGCTCTTTTCTGACTCTCTAAAAATGAAAAGATTGCCGAGTCGCTTGTCTTTTTGAGCTCGTTAAATTGGCTACAAAGCGATATCTACCTAGTATACGTTCACCCCATTTTCGGGCTGGGATAGATTATTTACGAAAAAGGAATACCCTAGTCTATCACGACTAGGAGGTTTTCTCAGACATCGTTTTCTACCTTTTCGGATATGAGGAACTATTTACGAAAAGGGACTGTTGGAGTTTACTTTTCCGTTGTCTTTTCAAACTCTCTAAACATGAAAAGACATCGATTTCTTCCTTTGTCAAACTCGTTAAACCTTGATGACATCGGATTCAGTCGTAATGACGATATTCGAGTTTCTCCTTCCTAGGGCTCGTTAAATGTACTAGGATGGATTCGTCCGAAGGACGAACTTATATGACAAGAATATGTTATCCTCTTCAAGCTTGTGTAAAAATAAAGAGGTACTCGCCAGAAATGGTGGGGAAAAATGGAATCGGTATCATCATCGTGTCGGCAGTATGTTGCTCTTGAACATGGCACTTGTCTGCATTCGTGTTGGGTTGGGGACATCTCATCTCACTCTCTGTTTACATCCGTGGGTTTGGGTATCCCTTTTTGACCTCTCATCTGCTCTTTGCCTCGTCATCATGACCTCTGATCTTTTGACGTCAAATACTGCCAAATCCACTGTCGTGCCGCCGATATGTTCAAGAGAAGTTGACCTCTGCAGTTTCAACCTTCCTCTGATTCTCATCTGGTCCTAATTCACAAACATTATTTTCCTCTATCTCGCGTCGATGATGTGGGAAACACTATGGCCCACCTTCGATCAAGGTCACTTCCTGTCGACTTCAACTCATTATCCAGGAAGTTGATCTAGAGACTCCCTTCTGGTACCTTGGAGCCTGCATGCCTCAATGGCAAGTTCTTCGCATTCGACGCAAGATTTTCATCATTGGCCTTCGATCGGATGATTCTACGGGTGTTCGACGCCAGCTCACTATTCACATTTCATGGATTGTACCTATAGTACCTTGAGGGCCATTGTCATTATTGGTGGTTTCTCTCGCGTCTGTTAATAGCTTTCATCATTGGCTGGTAATCAGACGATGTTCTTGCATGTTTGACTTCAGCTCACTTATTCACATGCTTGAACTTGTACTATGTTCGGGTCGAGATGGAGCACAAGACCCTGGATTTTGTCTGTTGGAATCCAAGCTGCAGATTTTGTGGATTATTATGATTGGTTACGTGACTCATTGATTGGATGGCTACGACCATACTTGAGTCCATTTATCGATCCTTTATGGATGGTTGCGTCCATACCTTTGTTGTGTAGATTAATCTGTCTTGCGGACAAGACCGATCTCTCTAGTACTAAAAGTAACTAGCAACAAATAGCCAATTATACTAATCTCTCTCTAATCATATAGGATTCATAAAAACACTATATAGGTGTAAGGCCTACCTTATGTCCAGCGCTTGCTTGATTTCGTTGAAGTCCTTCCCGTGCACTGAAAGAACGTTCCTCGTGAATCTACAGTCACAAACAAGCAAAAAGATTACACAGCACCTGTATAGACATTATTATAAACCATGCTTATCATAATGATCAAGGAATTTATGAAATAAACCATGAATCGACAGTTTAATGAGAGAAATGAGTATATTTGTATTAACTTCAAATAAAGAAAACCTTTACAACCTGTGCCTTGATGTTGTGCAGGTCCTCCCGGGGTCCGAAGTAGGAATCTCTTCTAATTTGACAAGCATTGCACTCTTTTGAACCAATACATATAGAGATGAGTGATTTAACCTCACAGAAATTCTTAGTTAACTGAGTCTGAATCTCAATAGCATTTAACTTCAAATATCTTAAGCTTGAACTCCCTTTGAGGCTACCCAAGGCCTCTTTTTATAGTGGAAAAGAGGAGGTTTCTTGTTCCAAATATGAAGGGATAGAATCCTCCTTCAAAGGGATTAGCTCCTTACATCAAAGGGTTAGCTCCATCAAGTGAGGGATGCATGAACCTTCTCAAAGCGTATCCATTCTCGAAAATTCCCATCTAGAATCTTCTAGAATTCATCTGAAATTCACTTTTTATCTTTACTTTCTCGCCTTTTTGGATTTTACAGAGGTCCGCACCCATAACACAAGGAACGTGCGGTATGGTTCCTTATGAAGGCTGAACTTTAGGTGCGAGACCGCAAGGAATGTATAGAGAAAGTGCGATAGCAATGTTTAGGGGATTTTAGGAACTTTTCTCTGATTTTGAAAGCTTGACATGAGGAGCTGGTATGTTAGACTTGCAAAAGGAGGAAGTATGAGTAATAATGAGCTCATACTCATGGTAAAATGTCAGGATGACAGATTTTAGTGTAACAAATTGCCCCCTAAAGTGCAAAGTCTGGAATAGATGAAGCTGTAGTCTGTCATATATGAAGAGTGCGGTACTTTATCATTTCAAAGATCATCCTGTGGACACCCCAGTCGGAACCTATAAAAACATTCAATGCAAAATATATACATGTATATGTCATCACTAAGGTAGGAATTCCCATACTCAGATAAAAACTAACTATAAACTAACTGAAATCGTTCTGATACAGGAATGATTTTGAATACATCATAGTACAGATATATGTAGACACAGTATGGACGCAGCCATCTGTTTATAAATAGTCTACTGTATAGATGACAACAAAATTCCTCGCAGCCTGGATGGTGGAAACTAGATCCGGGGTCTTGATTTCCGCATCTCGAACCAGTACGATTCTATCCATGTGAATGAATGTGTCGAAGTCGAACATGGTAGAAACCACTTGATTACCAGTCAATGATGTGAACTGTTAACAAGTGTGAGAGAAACCACCAGTAATGTCAATGGCTCTCAAAGTACTCAGTACAATCCGTGAAATGTGAATGAATGAGCTGAAGTCGAACATCTCACGAAATCATTCGATCGAAGGTCAATGATGCAACCTGTCGTCGAAGGCGAGAAACCTGCCATTAAGGCATGCAGATTTCAAGGTACTGATGATTTCTAGATCAACTTCCTAGATAATGTGCTGATGTCGATAGAAAGTGATCTGTCGTAGGCAAGCCCACAACATGAAATCATAGATCAAGTTTTGAAAATATATTGGCAAGGACTGACTCAGGGATGGTCAAAAGATGGATGACAGATATTTTGCAGATGAATGGTTTATTTGAACTGTCCTCTTGAACACATAACGACACTGCAGATGGCTTGGTAACAATTGACCCAAAGCTAATACCCAGAAACCGGCTAAAGACTTTCAATATGGTTTGATTAACTGTTAGGCAAAGGATTTCCCAACCCAGGTGAATAAAAGTGTCGTGTTCAAGAGTGGTTGACTGGGTTTTTGAAAAATTTAAAATACAACAAACATGCCCATTTTTCTCTTTTTCCCCCACCATTTCTGGCAAGTACCTCTTTATTTTTGACAAGCTTGAGGAGGATAACATTTGCTTGATTATAAGCTCATCCTTCGGATGAGTCCAACTTAGTTTAAGATTCGAACCCTAAGAAGGAGTGGTTCGTTCCTGTTGAAAATTAAACAGGTCCTTTACTGTTAAGTTTTAACGAGTCCGGTATAGGAGAAACTCGGTGTTTTTCAGTTTTAGGGAGTCAGAAGAAAAACTTAAGAAAACTCCATGGGTGTTCTTTTTCGTAAATTTAGTCTCTCGAGCCCGAAAAAGGATAAAATAATGCGGGAGAGAACTCTATTGACCATATTTAGTCAACGTATACCTTTTTCGTAAATAGTCCATTTCAGTCCGTAAAAGGGGTAAACTTATACTGAAGGGACGACTGTTCATTTACTTTAACGAGTTCGAATAGTCAAGTACTCGGAAATCTTTTCATATTTAGAGAGTCTGAAAAGAGCTTAAAAGAGGACTCCAAGGTTTCGCTTTTTCGTAAATTTTTGAAAGAGTCCGAAAAAGTGATAAAAGTATGCTCTTTGTTGAAAAACGATCAGTTCACCTGAAAAATCCTGTTTCTGCACAAAAACTTGAAACATTACACATACCTGTTTAAGATAAGTAAAAATGCTTTCAAAAATACCCTTTTTAAAGTAAAAAATAAATAAATTAAAAATTCATCCATTCGAAAAAACTTATAAAAAGGACTTTTCTTATTTCATTTTTACCGTTCAGTTCCAGAGTGAAAAGTAAAAAGCTTTTGGATAAAAAAGTTCCCGTGAAGATTCTGGAAAATTCAACCGTTGGAATCGAAAACCGTCAGCCCCAGGTAATCCACAACCTCCTTATCTTGTTTTTCATCCGTTTGAAATTTGTTTTTAGGCTTTAGTTTGATTTTTTAGGGCAAAAAATGGTTCAAAAATGCGCCCGCGGGGTCCGCAGGTGGGACACACGTTACCTGCGGACCCCGATTTTTTCCTAAGAGGAAAAAATCGTGGGTACCGCACCCGGCACACAGCCCGCGTGCGAACCTAAGCTCTGTTTACAAAGAGCGGGTGCGGTACCCGCGCAGTTAATTTTAAAGCATGGTTTTCTCATTTATCTGCCAAAATATTTCAAATAACACTCTTCTAACTTGCCTTCTTCTGTATTGCAGGATTAACAAGATGCTTATCTGGCGAGAACGTGAGCATGAGGAAGTGGATGAAGCCGCCATACTTTATTTGCCCACACAAAGGGCATTAAAAGCATGTGGTTTATACAAATTCTGGGCCATCTCTGGCATGAGGGCACAAGTAGAACTCTTAACATGGTTGGTAAATAGATGGAACGTGGAGGACCAGTGCTTCTTCATTGGTGGCCACCGGCTCGAAATTGAGCTGGAGGATATATACTTTTTGACTGGTTTTTCCAAGAGGGGCGAACAAGTATCCTTGTTTGGGACTAGGCCAGGTGGCCAGACTGTCGCTAGTCTTCAACTAGAATTTTGCAATGATCAGGAAAATCCTCGGGACAAACGGATTGACATAAAACACATCATCCGTCCTGAGTTGAAAGTTATAGCTTTTACTGTTACCAAACTGTGTGGGAGTGCCGCGCTTCATGTGGCTACTGGTTCCCAAATGCGTGTTGCAGTGGACTATTTTCGCGGCACCATCTTTAACTGGTGTGAAGCTGTGTTGGCCAATATAAAAGGCCAACTTACCAGAGCAAAAACTGGGAAACTGAAAAACTTTGGATACGGATCCATCGTCGTTTCTTTTTCTTTGGAGAGGATCCCTCAATTAGCTCCACAAAGTATTGCCGTTGATGTCGGTCGACCTCGAGAACCGAGAATGTTTCGTTGGTCCGCGCTGATGGCCCGTCATGCTATTGAGGGCACTGAGATTGTACGATTCCCTTCTTCATATTTTTGTTGGCTGGATCGCCAAGTTTTTATGATAGAGGATTTTCCGTATGCCGGAATAGATTTCCGCGGTGACGGAGAGATGTCTCTCCCTGCAGGGGAACAGTGGGATGATTCAGGTAAAATTATTTTTCAACGTTTGCTAAGTTCTAATTTTTTTTAGTTTTTTATCGTCTTAGAAAACTAATAACCAAATTTTTTTTGAATACAGACGTGGGTCCACATCGACCAGCTCATCTCCAACCTTTCGAGAGGAGACAACCAGTTGCGCCCGCACCAGCCCCAGCAGGCCAATCAGTAGAGATTTTGACTGATTTGGAGCATCATCTAGAGCGTTTGACTCTAGATATTCCAGAGACCAGTATAGATGACATTCCTCTCAGGCTACAGAGATATGTGATTGGAGTCCTAGGACCTTTCAGGAGGTTCCTATGCAGGGTGGCCCGGGCAGTTGTTTCTTATCGAGATCACCATCAGTGATGGGATGATCGTGTAGACTGATATTTTTTACTTTTGTATTATCATTTTTGCCGATCATAAGGTGTTTCCAACCTATGATCGAAGATGATGTATATTTTTTGAACACACTCCTATACTATGATATATCACTATTTTGACGGCTATCTGTGTACATATGTGAATGTTGTTTGTTTTACTGCTTTTAATTATTGCAAATGTCTATTTATCATACTAGAAGCAATCGAATCTACTAATGTATTCAAATGTCTTGGAATATGCTGATATTCAATATAATCAAACTCACGTTCCAAGAGACGAACTCTTAAAAACAACCTTAATAACACTGGATTTCTAATGGTATAAACCCTGTTAAGATGTAATACAACAAGTTCAGAATCCAACCTTACAATCAAACTCCGAATTCCAAATGATATGGACTCAGACAATAACTCAATCACTGCACTATACTCGACAATGTTATTTGTTGTTTGACCAAGGCTTACCCCATGCATGGATACTAACTCGTCAGAGGGTGAATAGATAACCCAAGCTGCGGAAGAAATGTTCCGTGTACTACGACAAGCACCATCGGCAAAACCAATGTAGGTTTGAAGAGACGTCGACATCTGCAATATCAAGAGTAAAACTCAGATAAGCAGTCATAGTGACAAAAACACACTTCTAAACTAGGCACACTTTTCTAATCTAAAACACACCAGCAGTAAAGAAATCTAAACTAAAAAAAATCTCCACACCTCGTTTAAGCATAATATCGCTTTAGATAAAGCCCATTTCTGGGTTTATCCAAAGGGACACCGTCAAAATCTATCAACTCATAGGCCCCTTTTGCTAACTTTCGTTTCACAATGTAAGGACCATGCCACATAGGCACGAATTTTCCAGCTCCTAGCTTGTCGTTAGCTTGATCATAAAGTAAAAATAGGTCTCCTTCTGAAAAATTTCGAGGGGTCACATTTCTATCATACTGAGCTTTTATCCTTTTAACATGAGCCTCGTTTGCTATTGCAGCATTTCGTCGATTCTCATCTAATTGAGCCAAGTATAAGAAACATTTCTCCTCTTCAGACGTAGCTGGAAGTAATTCTACGGCTAATTTTAGTGACGGTATTTCGCATTCAATCGGTAACACAGCTTCCAAACCGTAAACCAGTTGAAGAGGAGTGAAACTTGTTGATGTTTTGACTGAGGTTTGATATGCCCAAAGTGCTAAAAATAACATGGAATGCCAATTCGTCTTGTGAATACCAATGATTCGTTTAATCATGGTGACTAAAACTTTGTTAATGGCTTCAACCAGACCATTGGCTTGCGGATAATATGGAGTGGAACTATCGTGGCGCAAGCCAAGCTGGTCTGTCAGTTCAGTCATCATGATATTCCGAAAATGACTTCCATGATCCGTAATAATAGCTTGAGGAACACCGAACCTAGCAATTATGTGATTAAATATGAATGTTGCAGCAGTCTTGCCGTCAGCTGAATATGTAGGCATCGCCTCGGCCCATTTTGTAAAATAATCTACTGCGAGAATAATATAGGCATGCCCCCCGGCCGAATGAGGGTTACATGTGATAAAATCGATACCCCATTTCGTGAAAGGACCAACAGCAATTATAAGGTGAAGAGGAGCGGGTGGCGCGCGCATTTTTCGATCAAAAATTTGACAGTTATGGCATTTCCGAACCGCATAAATGCAATCTTTAAACAACGTTGGCCAGAAATAACCTGCACGCAATATCTTTTGGGCTGTGGCATACCCAGACATATGACCACCACATGCTCCAGAATGACAGTCATTTAACACCTTTTCAGCTTCTTCATGAGTTAGACAACGTCGGAAAACCGAATCCGCTCCCTGTGTATCACCAATGATATTATACTGTTGGGATTGGAAGCGTATTTTCCGTCGCTGAGTTCGGGAAATTTCAGGCCGAAAAGATTGGGTTTGGAGATAAACAATAATATCTCCATACCATGGATCAAGTGTACTGATAAGAAACAAAGATTCGTCCGCAATGGACTCTTCTGCCACTGTTTCAGTATCAGTAGAGGGGAAATCACACATCAGTTCCGCAAATACCAAATATTTCTTTGCCTTGGATTTCTCAAATTCCAAGTCAAATTCTTGCAGGATAACTATCCATTTGGAATATTTTCCCCCTAGCAATTGTTTGGTCAAAATATAAATCATAGGGTTGCAATTGGAAATTACCGTGGTTTTACGTAACAAGATGTAATGTCTAAAACGTTGGACAGCTTGAACAGTTGCCAAGGCCAATTTCTCCACATGTGTGTATTTGATTTCAGTCGGATGCAGATTTCGACTAAGATAATAAATCACATGTTCATTGTGAGATTCATCTTCCTGAACTAGTACCATCCCAATGGTGGAATGAGAAGCGGCGAGGTACAAAATGTAATCTTGGTTGTAGTTGGGAGGATGCAATAACGGTGCATGGGTCAACGCGTGTTTAAGTGCATCAAAAGATCAGTATTGACTGATCGTCCCAAGCAGAATATCTGTTTCAACAACGGTAAAACCCCTTTAATGAGCTGGCATGGTCAAAGATAAATCTCGTGGATTTGCTTTCGCAAACTTTGGGTTAGCGTAAAGTGAAGAAGGAGGAAAATTAGGTAATACGACCTTGGGGTATTAGACGAATACGCTTTCGAGACAACAAATCCCAGTAATCGACCTGATTCTACGCAGAAAACACATTTATGTGGATTCAGCCTTATCCGATAATGCCTACATCTCATAAAAATTGCTCGTAAATGAGTGGGATGATCGGCCCGACGTAATGAATAAGCGAGTAAATCATCGAGATATGGTTGAACAATGTGCTTAATGTCATGAAATGCATAAGACATAGCCCATTGAAAAGTTACTCCAGCGTTCTTTAGTCCAAAAGGTAGTTTACAATATGCAAACGTTCCCCACGGACAAATGAAAGCCGTTTTGGGTTGATCTGCAGGGAGTATGTTTATTTGATTGTAACCAGAAAAGCCATCCATAAAGGAAAACAATTCACTGCCAGCACAATCATCGATTATCTGATCGATATAGGGAGTTGGATAATTATCTTTTGGACACGCTCGATTAATATCCCTATAATCGATACATACTCTTATCGTTCCTTGTTTTTTAGTCACGGGAACAATATTCGATACCCAATCCGTTAAAGGAATTGGATAAATGAATCCTGCTCGAAGTAATTTTTCAACTTCAGTTTTTATAGCAGCAGCTTTTCTAGGATGAATTTGACGTAATCGTTGACGAACAGGTTTAGCATCCGGGTAAGTCTTAATTTCATGAACGACGATCGATGGATCAATTCCTGGCATTTCTTCATAAGACCAAGAAAACATGTCACAAAATTCTTGAAATAGGGCTTTATAAGTCTGAATTTCTTCATCTGTACAACAAGCACCTATATGAATGTTTTCAATTATTCCTGGTTTTACTGAAATGTCAATTGGAACCGTTCTAGATATATTTTCCAAATTTAACTCAGAATCAGGATTTTGCAATGGATTTGGAGGTTCCTTGGCATATTCAACAGTAAAAATTGAAGCGAAATCATTTTCAAAATGATCTAATTCAGGTAAAAATGAAGACCGATGATGTAGATCTTCCCATGGTAAATCATCAACAGAAAAAAACTCACGAATTTGCTCATCTGTATGAACAACTTCAGGAAATGTCGTTGTAATTGAACTAGATATAGAAAGTGATTCCTCTTGGATCCCATTCATTGGATCAAATTTGGTTGAAAAGGGGTCGGAAAATGACTGTACAGCCTGGTACGCAATTTCAAATGGACTCAAGGGCATCACGCCATTAAATGAATCTATCTCGGATTCTGAAGGTATAATCCAAGGATCATCAAACATAAGAGTGTCTGACGAAATCATATGAATAGTTGCAGTAGAAGGCGATACGTTAGGAGGAGGAAAGGAAAAAGTTCCTAGTAAACCAGAATCTTTAATCAAACCTACTCCAACATCCTTATAAGGGATAGCCGTTTTACCAACATGCTGGATTGTTTCTGTAGAGGCTGGGTAGGACGAAAAATAAGTTAACTGATCTATTGTCATGATCTTTCCTTGATATGGGAATTTTATAAGTCGAAAGACCGAAGAGACAACAGCAGTCATAACATAGGACCAACTACGACCCAGAAGAAGGTTGTAATCTAGAGGGGCATCAACCACTTCCACATCTAGATTAACGATTTTACCTTCGACCCCTATGGGTAAATCTTGCAAAATACCATAAGGTTGAAAACCTCGACCATCAAAAGCCTTGAGAATTGTTGGGGACTGGTTAAGTGTAGGATATCCAAGTGATTTCCAACACTGAATCGACATAATACACGTTGAAGCTCCCTCATCAATCACAGTCCGAAAAATAGGTCTGTTTTTTACTAACACTGGAATCTGGAAAGCCATTTGGTGAGGAAGACGTGGTGTACTAGTTTCCAAATCGAAGATTATAAGGTTAGAATCCTGAACATCAACAGCTCCTATGGCAGACAATAATAATTTACGTTGTGCTGGACAAGATTGCAGCACTTCCAAAGCCGACATTGCTGAAGGATAAACAGCTAAGTCTTCAACAATGTTGTAATTCTGAGCAGCTCTCGCATGTGGATTGAAAGCTGATTTACGAAGAACACCTTTAGCAGGCGGTTTGATTATCAAGTCTGGATTTTGTTTCTCGATCTGTAGCGGACCGGAAACAGGAGGAGTTGTATTTGATGTATTCGCATTAGAAGACTCTGCTTCTTTGCTATCAACAGGATTCTTAGAACCGTAATATTGCGATCGTGTCGCAATCCTTACATGAGACATCATCATAATAGGCTCTTCTAAAGTAGTCGAGGAAGAAGCAATCATATTACTATCTTGAACTGGAAAAGGATCCTTCAAGACAGCAGGTTGTTGTGATCCTTTAACGAGTTTCGTAACTTTGTCTCGATATGGACATTCTTTTGTGAAATGATCTTGTTCACAAATGAAACAAGGATAGCGAGGTTTACGTTTTTCGTCATTGGATTCATCTTTATCTGTTTTCTCTTTCGAATTCTTTTTGTTTTTGTTCCTCCCCTTCTTTTTACCACCGGATTTTGATTTTGTCGTAGATGTTTCAACAACATGAATGTCGGCAGAAATTTCGGGAGAGGATTCTCCTTAAGGGGAATCAGGTAAAGTTATAATTGGAGAAGAATTATTTGAGGATTTCTTCTTACTTTTAGAACTAACTGTACCAATCATACCGTCAGCGGCATGAGACCCTGAAGGAGCGGCAGCTATTTGACCTTGTTTTGGAAGATCGGGAATTTTCTCATGTAGAGTACCTGACTGCGTATAGACGAGGTCCAGGTACTGAGCCTGAGAAATTACTTGCTCTTCAGTAACAACACCAGCCTTAGCTACATATTCAGTGATCTTGGGTAACAATGATTTAACAAACCATTCTGCCAAAATTTGATCCGGAATATAAGCTTTCACCAAACTTCGTCTACGTCTCCATTCATGTATATGATCAGAAATATACGTGGACGTAGATTGTTTTAGTGAAGTTAATAATTCTGTGCCGTTGTCGTATCTGACAGGAAACTGAAAATGAGTCAAGAAAGATGTTGCTAACTGACTGAAATTATGAAACGAGCTGTGTGGTAACTCAATGTACCATTTAGCTGCAAGACCTATAAGGGTTCTTTGGAAAAGACGTAAGCGAATCGAATCATCAATGATTGAATTAGATGCACACCAAAGGTGATAATTCATAACATGATTCGATGGATCCTCTCCTGACTTACCTTCAAATTTTGGTATATCACTGGGCAACTTATGAGGCATTGGCGGCTAGTTCTGATAATAAAAAATAGGATCATTTGTAAGGCGCGTCAAATCAGGTAAGTCCAAAGTTGCGATAAACAGTAATTGACGGTTAGGGTCACGAAAACCTTGAGAAGCCAAAGCAGATCCAGGAGGCGGATACCCAGGATAACTAGGAATCGGAATAGCATTAGGTATTGTGTAACCTCCCGGAAAACCAGCATGAACCGGACCATACTGAGGTTGCTGATAAGTATGACCCGGATACGGTTGATACTGATAGTTTGGATTCTATACATAGGGACCGAATTGCGGCTGTCCCTGGTACGGTTGATAAGTAAATTGAGGTTGACTTATGCTGTTGTGTATATGGTTTGTCTACGAAACGTAAAAAATGATACTGACGAAGGTCTGGTGATGCGAACCTGGTGCGGTCTGATGGCGAACACAAAGAACTACAGATATGACAAGTGTGGCGGGTTGAGCGAAACGTACGGCCATTCCTGACGATTTGGTGGTCAGGTGTGTAAACCCGGCTTCTTCGGCCCGAACTGGGTGCGAGTTTGAATAGTGATTTAACCAGTTCTTTGAAGTTGAACAGCTCGCCATTGGTACGGCCCAGGTTGATAAAATGTGCACATTAAGTGCGCAAAAGTGACGGTAATGAAACGGATCCCACACCATCATTCGGTATTGTCATAGAGAAGGTTGAGCATCAGGACAAAAACTTCTGGTTGGTGACAAGGTTGATAATTAAAGTAAATTTCGCTCGCCAAACAGATGGTTGACAGGCGTGGTAACACCTTGCATTGAATACTGTATGGTTGATAACCTTGAGGCACGTACTGAAGTTGGGGTTGTTGAGGACCCTGAGGAGCATATTGAGTTTGGGGTTGACCTTGAGGAATGTACTGTCCTTGAGGTTGATAACCCTGGGGTATGTACTGTCCCTGGGGTTGCCCCCCAAAATAATATGGATCCATAGTTTGTCCTGGGAAAAAGCTACCTTGAGGTTGTGCCCCGGGTGGTAACTGACTACCTTGAGGTTGCCCCCCAGGCGGTAATTGACTACCCTGAGGTTGCCCCCCAGGCGGTAACTGAGTTCCCTGAGGTTGGCCCCCAGAAGGAAATTGACTGCCTTGAGCTTGAGGATTGGGAATATTACCAGACATCATAAAAATTTGTTCTGCGTTCGACGTTTCAATTTTAAGTCCATCAAGACCAGATGATAACACGTTTTCAATGGGTTGAGGAGTTGCTCCCGAGAAAGTACCAGACAAAGACTGATATCCCGAAGGAACAGAAGGACCACCATGTAAAAATGATTCCGGCGTTTGAGAAAACATGGATGACTCTCCGGCCATAAAAGATGACGGATAATAACCTCTGGGTGTAGGATGAAATGGAATTCGAGGTGGATAAAAAGCAAGACCCGGATTCTCTAAAAAATCTGTTAAAGAGAGATACCAAGGATTAGTTCGAATGGGGCTGTAGAAAATAGATTCACGCTCCCTAAGATTTAACGATTGAGGGGAGTTGGGAAGAGATATGTCTTCGTCTGGATTAGTAAGTTCTTCAATAGAAATAAGTCCAGAGGGAAGATTTTCTGTAATGATATTTCTTACCCTAGGTGAACTTGGATCGCTAGAAGTTGGTGTAACAAATCCTGAAGATGTTTCTAACACAGAAGATTCAGTTTCAGGCTCAGAGATTTCAGGTTCGTCAGATAATTCACCAGAAGGAGAAATATTTTCAGTAACTTCAGAAACTGAAATCGGTTCTTGAATGTATTCTGTTGTAGGTATTTTATGATCAGGATGTATAACTATAGAGGAGCTTTCAACTTCTGTTGACCTAAGTCTACGGCTACTGTGTGGTACCAGAGCTCGAAGCCCTTCAAGTTGACTTGGTGAATATTCAGGGGGTTTCCCTTGTATTCTCCGAGATTGTCTCGGCAATTCCGCCATGATTAAAAATTATCTAATCACACACAAACAAAGAAAAATTTCAATGAAAACACCTAAAGTCTCTAAGAAACAAACAATTGAATCATTCGCTTAAAAATCTAAGAGTTCAAACCACACACAAACAGGTAACTTTCCGTACTAAAATCACTAGTTGGTGATGAAATCCAACTTAGTAGAATTTTAACACGAAAAGGGTGGTTGGAACAGTTACCCCGACAACTTGCTTAATGAAACAGACTGGCACAAGTTTCTTCACAAAACCATCTCGAGTGAAGAGAACCCCCCAGAGAGTCCAAGTGAGTCTAGTCGACGTATATTCCAGGTACAGTGGGATCTTCCCTCCACCGTCACCTTAAGGAAGAATCCTAAAGATTATGGTCACTAAGGTTACCAACTGAAACAAATATACCTGGGGGAACAGTCTACGATCCGACACACACGCAAGGGCAGAGTAACAAAGCTCAATCCCCTTGAAGGCTCCTTGAAAGAATCCAAGGTTTACCGACAAGTGACCCTAGGCTCCTCGACAATGGTCTATCCGAGGTTTACCATTTTTAATACGTGTATATCTTCTATCGTTCCCAATGAGGAAGGATTGATTACCCCACTGGTTCAGATATGATCTCGTGCTTAACTCCTTTAAGAGGAGCTTCCCAGAGCATACATGCAACAACTGGAATTCTTCCTACCTCAAGATTTGTCTACTTGTTTGTTTTAGCTATCTTGGAGAGTTAATTACTCCCTACTCCAAGATACTAGCCTAAGATATGTTGGTGATAAGAGCCCTAGAAATAAAAGATTACTAGATGAATTTTAGTTAAGCGTTAATTTTATGAGCTGTTTCTTAAGTCAATGGGTGCGGAAATGAAACTTTGGATGATGTGAAGACTCGACTTCCAAAAACACTAAAATGCACCTATGATGATATTCAATTCTTTTTCTTTCAATGAACTTTCTATCTAAAGAAAGAGTTAGAGAATGCAATCCTTTTAATTCCTTCTTTAAACATGAAAAATAATTGAAAGAAACTATTGTCTTTTCAATAAACTATCAAAGCTCACAAGAAAAATCATTTTCTTTTTCAAAACTAGAAGCTACAAAACAATTTTCCTTCGAAAGAAAGCTACCAAAAATTAAAATTACTCAAAACTACAAAATCTAATCTTTGAGAACTAAAATCTAAATTGAGTAAAAGCTTTTAATATTTTTTTTTATGAATGTTTCCCTTAGTTTTTCAGCAAACTAAGAATCTATTCGTTCAGATAACAAACAGATCAAAAACACTCAAAATATGTTTTTACAAAAAATGAAATTCAAAACTTTGAACCAAGTTTTCGAAGATTTGCAAAGAAACAAAAGGCTTAATTTCTCAATATAGGATGTTTTCACAATCAGGTCGGATTCAAAAGACAAAAAGAGATCAATGTAATCTGAGATACTGCAAATTGTCAAAAGTTCGAATCGCTACAAGGACCAAGCGGAAAAACAATCCAATCGGCAAAAACTTCTAGAAAATCATCAAAACATTAACACTGTTGGAGTTCATTCACAAAGAATTCTTCATAGACACAATAATCAGTCTGGGCAGAAACCAAAGATCTAAAAATAAACTAGAAAAAGAAACCTAGAGATTTTCTAAAATTTTTACAGTGTCCGCAGGTAACCAGTATTGACAGGTGCGGTCCCGCACTGTATTCTCTAGAGAAAGTGCGAACCTGCCCGCACTGTCAAAGTTAGGCAGAGTACGGTCCTAGGAAAAGTTATAGAAAAACTTAAAATACTTCTAAATTTTCAAAAACAGGGAAAATCTAAATTACCCAGACAGATGTGTATCAATCAAAAACCAGAAAAAAATGTTTCCTCAAATCAAAAATAAAAGAGAACCAAAAACAACAAGTTCTTTCCCCAGTATGGTCGCCATTTTGTTGTGTAGATTAATCCGTCTTGCGGACAAGACCGATCTCTCTAGTACTAAAGGTAACTAGCAACAAACAGCCAATTATACTAATCTCTCTCTAAGCATATAGGATTCATAAAAACACTATATAGGTGTAAGGCCTACCTTATGTCCAGCGCTTGCTTGATTTCGTTGAAGTCCTTCCCGTGCACTGAAAGAACGTTCCTCGTGAATCTGCAGTCACAAACAAGCAAAACGATTACACAGCACCTGTATAGACATTATTATAAACCATGCTTATCATAATGATCAAGGAATTTATGAAATAAACCATGAATCGACAGTTTAATGAGAGAAATGAGTATATTTGTATTAACTTCAAATAAAGAAAACCTTTACAACCTGTGCCTTGATGTTGTGCAGGTCCTCCCGAGGTCCGAAGCAGGAATCTCTTCTAATTTGACAAGCATTGCACTCTTTGAACCAAGACATATAGAGATGAGTGATTTAACCTCACAGAAAGTCTTAGTTAACTGAGTCTGAATCTCAACAGCATTTAACTTCAAATATCTTAAGCTTGAACTCCCCTTTGAGGCTACCCAAGGCCTCTTTTTATAGTGGAAAAGAGGAGGTTTCTTGTTCCAAATATGAAGGGATAGAATCCTCCTTCAAAGGGATTAGCTCCTTACATCAAAGGGTTAGCTCCATCAAGTGAGGGATGCATGAACCTTCTCAAAGCGTATCCATTCCCGAAAATTCCCATCTAGAATCTTCTAGAATTCATCTAAAATTCACTTTTTATCTTTACTTTCTCGCCTTTTTATGTTTTACAGAGGTCCGCACCCATAACACAAAGAATGTGCGGTATGGTTCCGCAGGCAGGCTGAAATTTGGGTGCGGGACCGCAGGGAATGAACAGAGAAAGTGCGATACCAAGGTTTAGGGGATTTTAGGGATTTTTCTCTGATTTTGAAAGCTTGACATGAGGAGCTGATATGTTAGACTTGCAAAAGGAGGAAGTATGAGTAATAATGAGCTCATACTCATAGTAAAATGTCAAGATGACAGATTTTAGTGTAACAACCTTGGACCCTGATTATTGTATACTCTGTTATGGATGGCTGCGCCCATACCACATATATCATGTATTTGAGATATCAGTTGTACTTGTCTATGCAAGTTTTCTGAAGGCAATGTTTTTAGTTGGACACGTTCTCGTAAAGCATTTCACCCCTCTCTCTCTCTCGGGCCTCATGCTTTAGGGGGCATCTGTTACAAAGTAATTTGTCACCGTCCCTGCAATCCCCATCTCGCCCATTGGAGGGTCAAATCTGTGATGAATAAGTAGTGTCATTCCTTGCAAATACCATCATTGCATCTCTTTCCATGAGGACAACATTCCTTATGTTGATCATTTCCTAAGAAAACCCCTAAAAACACTTATTTTTGCCTTGGCGCTGGTAGCTCATTATGTCCTCGCGCCAATGAGGAAAATTAACAGTGAGCCCGCGCCAGTTGGCGCTCTGTCCCAGTTAAGCACCTGCTCCAATCTGCTAATGGAAATTTTTTTTAAAAAAGAGGCGAAGTTTCGATTACAACAGCTTTGTGGATGAGTCATGAGGAGAGGTTTCGACTGAATAACCACGACCTTCCTCCTTTGGCCTCTTGTTTCCACCTTATGGGGAACCTCCCAAAGGATAAGGCCTCCCTTCCACTATTGTAGGGATCCCAACCTCCTCCTCTCCTCTATAAATATAGCCATCTTCCATTGATGAAGGGGTTGAATGGTTGAGCAAAGTAGTCTTGGTAGCCTGAATAGAGTTGAATCATTGTAAGGAGATTATCGTCAGACAGCCGAAGAGAGAGAGACTTGTCCTTTTCCCGACGAGCTTTACCGAGACGTACTCCTCTGTCGACCCACCGAAGGAAGATCCAGCGTCAGAGCTCAGGTTTTATCCTTCTTTGTTTTGATTAATAATAAATGACTTCGATTATGGTTCCACTCATATGTTCATGTTTCATGTTATGAGTTTTATCTTCTCTGACTAATACATAATTTCATGTATTAGGTTTTACGCTTGTGTGTTTGTTGTTCCTTCTTATACGTGTAGGTGTTTGATCGCATCAAGTGGGAGAATTGTGATCTACTGGAGCGAGGGACGGAAGCACCATCTTCTCCGCAAACGACAGCAGCGTAGGACTTAAGGTAGGCCTCTTGTCGCATCTTGGTATTTTTCAATTAGGAACTTGCGTCTTAGCGTGACTCGGTTGTTGCTAGACCCGATCTGGGCTAGTAGGGATTGCCTCTGTCCGCAGAGGGGATTTACCTCTCCAACACATGGTCTCAATGGCCCCCTCAATATTTTAAATTTATATGCTCCATGCCAGAAAGGATCTTATTTCTGGACACGTTTGTACAAGTCTGGTATATTAAATATGGAAAATCTCATTGTCATTGGGGACTACAACTCTACTCTACACATTGATGAATCATGGGGTGTCAAAGCCAGACTTGACCCATTGGCAAACCAGATTGGGGATTTTTGATAAATACCACCTAAAATATGTCCGGCCTTTTCCTCTTATACCTACGTGGACCAATTGAAGAGCTGATGGAGATTATATAGGGAAAATATTAGATAGAGACATGGTGGCTGAATCTCTGTTTAATATTTTGGGGCATATGAGATACAAGGTGTTGATGTGGGACTTGTCGAATCATATGGCCATTATTCTATCATGGCATACTAAGCATAGATGAATTGGGGTGCCTTTCAAATTCAATCGAGCTTGGCTGTAGGATCATGAATACAACCATCTCGTCAAAAAGTGCTAGAACGATAACTCATCTCTGGATGGTATACATGGATGGGAAATATTTCAGGAAAAACTACAAAGGGTCAAAGGCATTACAAAGGAATGGGAAATTAAAAATAAATAAATTTCTCAAAGCAGAATTAAAGGAAATTTCAAAAAAAACTCAGTGACATACAAGAGGAGTTTTTCAATAAAGAACCTGAAAAAGAGACATACATCATTATGGATACACTGCAGAAGAGGAGAATGGAGATCTTGAAGATTGAAGAACTCACATGGAAATTAAAAATCAGAATCAAATGGCTTAACGAGGGTGATCTAAATACAAAAAAATTTCACAAAAGTGCTAATGAAAGGAAAAATAAGAACACCATATGGTACATTCAGAGATCTTATGGAAGTTGCACAAATTCCATAACCGAAATTCAGGAAGAGGCTTACAGGCACTTCTCGACCTTCTACCAAGCGGATAGTAACATTGATCAGGAATTCCAAGCATGGGTACTCCAACACATCCCAATAATGTTTGACGCAGCAGCCATAAATTTATTAAACTCTCAAGTTACAAAAGAGGAGGTGGAGCAAACATTAAAGTCTTTTGCCAATGATAAATGTCCCAGCCCGGATGGATCGCCTTCAGAATTTTAATTACATTTATTTGACATAATGGATGAGGATATCACTACGGTCGTGGAATAGGGACGGAAATGGGGGCATATCCCTGCTAATATGAACGCCACTTTCTTGGCTCTGAATCCAAAAACATATGACCCTAAATGTTTTTAGGACTTCAGACTGATTGTTTTATGCAACCTAATTTATAAAGTCACTTCAAAAATTATTGCTAACAGGATCAGAGGAATTTTATCAAGGTGAATTTCTATGGAGAAATAGGTTTTCCTAAGAGGACGATCTATACATGATGTCATTGCCATTGCTCAGGAGGCAATGCACACCATGCACTCAAGAAAACTGATGCAGGGGCATTAGGCTCTAGAAATACTTTGTACTTTTATAAGACCTAGGGGGGTCTTATGTTTTTAAATTCTCATGTAAATATTAGTATTTTGAATAAATTGATGAGGAATTGTAAATTTTCTCTAACCACTAGAGAACATGAGGAATGTGAAGAGTCAGTTTAGTTACTTTAGGAATTTTTGTCTAAAGTTAGGAATTCTGGAATCTTAAGAGTTGTTGAGTTGTTAGAAGAGATGAAGTGATTCATTATCTTATGAGCCAAAAAGGCATTAAGCATAGAAGTCTGTAGAGGAGCAGGGGAGTTGAGGTTGATTGAGAATAGAGGCCGAGTAGGAGGACAGAAGGGCCATCAAACTAAAGATCAGGCCAGGACCAGGGAAGGTTATGTATTTTGATTTTATTATATAAGAAGAATTGATTCAGAATTTTGTATGCTTTGATTGGCCGAAATTTTTGTGAATAGACCTTGTGATAGGGGATTTAATTGGCGTCCTGTATATCATGGAAACTCAATAGTACTGTTGTATTCGAATTTCTGAGTTATTATATTGTAGGGGAATTTGAATTATTGATCTTTGTGCGAGAGCTTTTATCTTCTCAAAATTCCAATTGATATTAATATAACTCTGTGTAAGAATTGCTGAATGGATGAATTTGTGTGTAATTGAGAGAATTTGGAATATTGGTGAGGGTTTAATTACGCATTTTATCGTGTAATTACATTACCATGATATGAGCAGTGTTTTACATATCCGTGACTTGCAGTTTCCATTTATGGGTTTATCGTATAACAACCACAGAAGCTTAACGTAGAAGTCCATTCCTGCATTGATGAATGAACAAAGTGGGGTTGATGTCCGTTCGAAACATTAAAATGTGTCACGGTGGAAGACCAAGCAGAGCGTTTTCCCATTGAATTATCGTAGTGAAGAACTGAAGGAGACGGAACCACGAGTCAACGGAACCTTGAGCGTTGAACAGTGAAGGCGGAAATCAGAAACTGTTTGTGGTTTTCGCAAAAGTTTTAAGCGGCAAGCGGTATCCCAAAAAAAAAAGTGCGATACACCTCTGGGGCCGACACGTAGCGGAGGCGGTATTTGAAAACCGTTTCTTTCGCAATTTTTTGTGTGTGTTAAATTACTGTTCAAAAGAAAATGTGATTGTCGTCTGATCGAATATGGATGAAGATCGACGGTCGTCGCATAATCTAAATGGTTCAAGTTTAAACCATTTGTGGACCCGATGTGTTATAAAATGTGGTTGAGTCTCTTGAGTTCTGGAGATTTGGATTAGAGTGTGGGACCCGAACGGTTGTCGGGTTTTGTTTTAAATCAAAGTCTGGTTTATATATGGGCGGATATTAATATGTGTTGGCATCGGGAGTTGTATGTTAATTTCTCATACATATGTTAATAAGAAGTGAGCGCATATAGGAATTTGTATATGAGACTTTGGTGGGCCCGAGTGTTGTATCACGTTGGGGTTTGATATAATTTGTAATGTTGATATGTATATTATGTTTTCTGAACCTTGTATGAGATGAATTTATATGCGGGGGACATATTATAAGTCATGTGCGAAAGGTAATCCATAGGCTTATTACATATTGAGTCTATAAAGCTCAGATGTTGGGTTGAAGGGAAGCTTAGATTGAGTTTATGCGAAATTCAAATACCTAATTTAAAATTCATAAGAGGGTGTATTGTATGGTTTCATAACCAGAGGCTTAGTAAGAGGTGAGCTTCCACATAGTGTTAATTTCTACCCAAATTTAGAATTATTTGGGTAAACTTGGAGTGCATTATTTTTATATGCACAACTTTGAGAATGAGAATGTGGGTTAACTTAGGTAGCCCGGGCATCAAGTGGTATCAGAGCTAGAATTGAAATAGCTCTTTGAAAATTTATTTCTGAAATGCATATGTACTGAAGCAATGAGGAAAATTTGAAGTTTTAAATATGTTTAAGAGTGACTGTAGATTTGAGGAGGTGTGTAGTGAAGGTACACAGAATTTCAGTGAACAGGATTTGCAAAATGAAGGAAGAACAAGATCATGCAGGGATCTTGCAGGTAAAATAATTTTAAATCTGATTTTAGATTTATGATTGCAGGATGATGGTTGCAGAAAGTGAAGACTAAGTTTTGATGGTCATGAAGGTAATGAACCTGATATTCAGCTAAAGGCTGAATAGGGAGGACCATTGCAGTGTTCTCAAGAGAAGGTGAGTAGATGAGAAATTTTTAACTCTGGTTCGAAGAATTGGTTGCAGAATTCATATTGCAGGCAATTGGAGAAATCTCAGCAAAGGAAAATGACAGCTTTGAGAGCAGTGATAAAAGAATCTAGTAGAGGATTCTGAGGTGAAGAAGAAAGTGTGGCAGAACCTGGAGGATTCCCAACTGAGATTGGATGAAAGAAGAACAGATGTGTTCTTGAGAAAATTTGCAGAGTGAAGCCTAGAGAGAGCAGAAGAGAGTGCTCAAAAGGTTCTAGCAGAAGGGGACCAGTACTTGCCAAAAGCCGGATCCGGAGGACAAGATTGGTGAGGTAAGTTGCAGCAAGAGAGCTTTCTTTTACAGAGGCTTAGTGCAGCTCGAGAGTGAAGAACACATGATGAATGAGAAGAGGAATACTGATATTCATAGCAAATATTGCAGAGGTTCTGAGAGAGGCCACAGCAGAAGAGAGAAATAAGATGCTAAGGAAAATGGCATAAGACAGCCATTAGCTGATGCAGAATGGTGGAAAGAGATAGCTGAGATCATAGACCAGTTTAAACAAGTGGAAAGGAGGATAGAGGAAAGGCAGAGATTTGGTTGGCTCATGAAGAAGAATGTGAAATGGCAACCATTACAGTTGAGGTTGAGGAAAAATGGGTTTGCCTTATTAAGAGAAGAACTCAGAGCAGCCGAATTGAGAAAAGAAGCTTCTGTTTGTAAAGCAGAACATAGTACAAATGAAGAACGGAGATCTATGAGAGATCTTGTGATGCATGGTGAAGACTTAAGGCATCAAGAAGCGTGTCTTGCTGAATAAGATATCATTGAGGATTTCCTGAGTTATTGGACAAGGCCAGATCAACTGGATGATGTAAAGACTTGTATTTTTTAGTCTGACCATTGTGAGGTGATGGCAGGTTCTACAGAGGGAGAAGAACTCAGAGTTCTTGAGTCAAAGATGGAATTTGAAGATTCCACATGCAGACCTGTTCGAAGGGAAGTGCTTGAGCAAGCAACCAAGACTAAAAAGTTTTGTGGTTTTAAAACTAAATAGTTGTGTATGTTTGCAGGTACATCATAGGGAGATGAATGAGCTTTAAAGCTTGTTGAGAAGGAGGATGAGAAATCTTGTGAGGTTGTCACAAGTCTGAAGAAGTATCCCTCAGAAGATGAATACTCTGAAGAGAAATGCAATGTTGGAGAATGTCTCTTGACTGAAGGATCCAGTGATACATTTATGATTGAAGTTTTTGCAGCACGGGGAGAAATTCTTGTGGATGAAGAAGGAGAGGATCAGTTTGAAGAGCTGATATGTGAAACACCAGTTTAGGCTGTTGGAGCTCCTGGTCTACAAACTGAAGGTTTGTGTATAAATGCAAGGATAGTAAATGATGATGAAGTGCTTCAGCAATGCCAGAAAGAAATTACATTGTTGGAATACTTGTTGGAGAAATCAGAATATGAAAAAGAGATTGCAGAAGGGAGAATTCATCACAGTGAACAGGAAACTATCATGGAGGCAAATGGTGTGAATGGAAGACTTGTTGAAAGTCTTGAGAATTCCTCGGAGAATTCTTTGGGAAAAGTGAATTAGCATACTGATGTGCTGATAGAGAAGGAAAGAATTTTAGGACAGCATACTGAAATTCTGGCAGAAGAAAGAAAGGCACTGAGGCCTTATGATTTCTGTTTTAACAATTGTTTTGTGAATACATATTTTGTTGATGATGGAGAAAATTTGACACCATTGGAGAGTAAAATAGAAGAGGAGGAAAAATCTGTGGAAAATATTAATCCATGGGATGAAGAAATTAGATTGTTGGAGCTTATGCTGAAAAACTAGAATTCAATGCAGAGTGGAGACTTCCTCAGTCTTGGAGGAGACTTAGGATTGCTGAGGAAGGAATTGGTGATTGAATCATCAAATGAGGCCATTGGGTCTTGTGATTCTGAAACTGAAAAATTGGTTGTGTTTACAGGTGATGCAGAAGACAATTCATCCTTTGGAATTGTCTTGAGAGAAGAAATATTGTTGCAAAAGAAAGAAGATGAGACAATCATGTCTCATATGCAGAAAATTGTCACTGTTGGTGAAAAAGAAGAATTGGCTTGTTTGATGGGCCAAGAGCAAACTGTGAGGCAGATTGTAAAGACTGACATAGTGATGAAGAATCAGAATTCTATTCTGATAGAGGATGAGGATATAGAGCTTGAAGAACTTGGTTTGATTGCCATAATCAACCAAGGAGATGAAAGGCAATTGCTGAATATTGCCCAAGAAGAAGAAGAAGATGCTGAAATTGAATTGCATCATATTGATGGGGTGAAACAAGTACAGAAGAGATGGCTGCAAGGTTTGTTGGAAACATTTGAAGAAGAGAAAGAGGTTGCAGACACTAAAGTGAAATTGCCTAAAGTTGTGGAAGAACTAGGAGCAGATACTAGTTTGTTAAGATTAATTTTGCTTACTAGTATACTGGATGAGTGTGTTACTGCAGGTGGAAATTTGATTGATGATTTGTTTTCTAGAAGTAGAATTGCAGATGATGAGAAAAATAAAAATGTTGCAGAGGGAGATATCTTAGGATATATCCAGGATGTTTGGGAGGAGGCAACATGTGTGATGACATCTACAGAAATAAAACCAATTACAGCAACAATCAGGGAGACAGCAAGAGCAACAGCTGAAGCCACATCTATGGTAGCTACAGCAACAACACTCTTGAAGGCAGTAACATTAGCAAGAGCAAAGGCAGCTACAGCAGTAGAAAGTGAAAGCAGCAGTAGTGGGCAAGGAAAATTCCAGATAAAAGATAAATTGGACATAGAAATTGAAAACATCAGAAGACTGATGATGAAAGTGTCCCAGAAGCAGCAGACAGAAGCAAGAAAGCAGAAGAGTTTCAGCAAGGGAAAGACAAGAAAATATTGTGAAAGTATGGCTGGAGGTAAGATGCAGAACAAAGTATGGAAACCTGGAGAAGTGAAGTGGAAGAATAATGCAGCTGATGGACAGCTACAAAATAGTGCATGGGATCCAGGAGGCAGAGATTAAAAACACATGATCAGGAGATCATGAACAATTTGAACCTTGGGAGTCTGATGCAGGGGCATTAGGCTCTAGAAATACTTTGTACTTTTATAAGACCTAAGGGGGTCTTGTGTTTTTAAATTCTCATGTAAATATTATTATTTTGAATAAATTGGTGAGGAATTGTAAATTTTCTCTAACCACTAGAGAACATGAGGAATGTGAAGAGTCAGTTTAGTTACTTTAGGGATTTGTTCTAAAGTTAGGAATTCTGGAATCTTAAGAGTTGTTGAGCTGTTAGAGGAGATGAAGTGATTAATTATCTTCTGAGCCAAAAAGGCATTAAGCATAGAGGTCTGTAGAGGAACAGGGGAGTAGAGGTTGATTGAGAATAGAGACCGAGTAGGAGGACAAAAGGGCCATCAAACTGAAGATCAGGCCAGGATCAGGGAAGGTTATGTAATTTGATTTTATTATATAAGAAGAATTGATTAAGAATTTTGTATGCTTTGATTGGCTGAAATTTGTGTGAATAGACCTTGTGATAGGGGATTTAATTGGCGTCCTGTATATCATGGAAAATCAATAGTACTGTTGAATTCGAATTTCTGAGTTATTATATTGTAGGGGAATTTGAATTATTGGTCTCTGTGCGAGAGCTTTTATCTTCTCAGAACTCCAATTGATATTAATATAACTCTGTGTAAGAATTGCTGAATGGATGAATTTGTGTGTAATTGAGAGGATTTGGAATATTGGCGAGGGTTTAATTACGAATTTTATCGTGTAATTACATTACAATGATATGAGCAGGGTTTTACATATCTATGACTTGCAATTGCCATTTATGGGTTTATCGTATAACAACCACAGAAGCTTAATGTTAGTATGAATCCTTTGTCGAAGTGTACGAAAAAAGACCACTTTAGCTACGCATAACTAATAGCCCTAACATCAAAAGTGGCTGCCAATATCTTCATATCTGCAGTTAGTTGATCAAGAAAAGAGCTGCAAAAAACCAGATCTATGCATAGAAATACATTAAGCAATAAAAAGAAGGGTTTGCTCCATATATCCAATAGACAAGACAAGAACAATTTTTGAAATAATTTTTGTATTAAGGGCACCTGGGAGGAAAACAAGAAGGCATATCCAATTCTCCTCAATGGGATGGGTTCTTGGAAGTCCTCAGCACTTCAGATCTAGAATATCTCTCTCTTGTTGGTGTAGAAAACCTAGACAAAGATAGAACTCAAAGGGAGCTCACACAACAAATAATGTAGAAAAATGTGACCAAGTGTATGGATCCAGACTGATCTAATAGGCAACAAAAGGTGAAGAATGGTAGGAAAAACCCTCCTATTTATAACAAAATATTGGGTCATTCTAGATCTTGGTGCATGATTAAAATAATGTTAACCAAATCTAGATCCACCTTTTATGGAATATTTTATTATATTTGTTGGAGGGAAAAAGTATTTGACTTGGTCAAATCCCTTTATTTGTTAATAATAAATAAATAAATGATTTATTTATCTTTTTAAGGAAGTGGTTGAAGGATAATTAAATAAATAATGATTTATTTAATTATTTGTGGGTGATTTGGTCATATTTAATAAGGAATATTATCTAAATAAGATTTAAATAATTATTCCTAGAAAATAATAAGATAAATAAAGGTTTATCTAATTAATTTCTTTGTTTTTGGTTAAACATGACTAGGAATAATAATTAAATTATGGTTTAATTAATTATTCCATGAGGAAAATCAAACAAAATAGGTTTGTTTAATATTTCCTTTTGGGGTTTCCTGTTTAGACCATAAACAACCCAATAAATGTGGTTTATTAAGTTATTTTACATAGTGAAAGCAATTTTACTTAGGGTAAAATTGGTCTTACATGGTGTACTTGGGTCCATCTAATGATAGTAGGTTAGATGACCAAAAAATGGTGTAAAAGATTGCCCCCCAGCGTGCGAGTGTTAGGAGAAAATCGTATGACCGAAGTACGTTGTAAGAACTCAATCACCAGACATCAAGAGGGAAGTCAGAGAGAGAAATGTAAGGTAGACTAGTGTGCTGAAGAACTAGACCCTGAGGAGACGAGACTCGCAGGTGCAACAAGTCTCTTTTTATGAGAGGGTACTTGTGCTAAAGGCAGCGGGGGAGGCATACCTATGCCCGCCGAGACAAAGTACAAAAGAATAGGGTGTCCAGTGAACAAGGGACCGAACCATAAAGTACAACCGGCATAAACATGAGCCAGATAAGAATACAATGAGGAATCCCACATACATGTTGTGCCTGGGGTAACAGCCAGGACTTATACAATAATATCTGAGTACATGAGATACAAATACAACTCCAAATTCCCCCTATAAGCGGGGAAGGGCTCACAAAATCTGACTGATACATGCAAATCAAAGAGGCGCTGCAAGCGGCTGAGGCCGACATCATCAAATATATGGAGCTGCATCGAAGGCTGAAATGAAGAGGTCATCCGGGCATGTGGGGGGCTACCTGCAGGGCCACCCCCTCATGAGGACTGAGACATCTCACACACACCTGGTAATCACCAAGAGCTGCTGCTGCATCACTGAACCATCAAGTATACGGATCTCGATCATGCTGAAAGGAGTTGGAGTAGAGAAATAATCAAGTCAAAGGGAAATGAGAGATCCCTTTGCCTGATTCGAGGCGCCGAACAAGAGTGGAAGCTGGAACCAAGGTACACCATCCTCTAGACCTGTCTTCTGGAATGAAGGAGCTGATGTCGACAGAAGGAGGTCCGCCATAGGTGAGGCAAGGAGAGATCCTCAACTAAGGCATGAGAGAAAATAGTAGAGCGACGGACAGACTGACACCAATGATGATGGGGAAATGGAAGGGACTGAGTAGCGAATGGACGACTTCCCTTGTTAGAGCATAAAGGGCATGAATGACATGGCAGCGACTGACGCAATATCATAAGGGATAGGGGATAGTGGGACTAAAGGCCATAATGTGCGACACAAGATAGAGACCAAGCAATGAAGGATGGAGGGCTATAGCGGGGTACAAAGGGACTCGGGATAGACTCCATGAATGCTATGATGACTCAACTTGGATGCTCTAAACAAGGGCGACTCGATGGTGCTGCCACACAGTAAAAGCCCAATGGGGGACCATGAAAACATGAGTACAAGATGGTAACTCATGACGAAAATCGACACGAACAAAGACAAGTAAGAAGGCAAAATGGTGCCCCAAGTACAAGTGTCGTAAGTGAAGAAATGTGATTTTAAGGAGAGGTGAAGTGACCCTTCTTGGACAAAATTTGTCGTGGTGAAGTATCAAATCACAAAAAACTAACAGATACCCATTTGAGGGCTCGGTGAGAGCTTTCCAACGGTGCAGACGATTTGTCAAACGGAACTACGGTATGGTCGCAGCAGGCGAAAGAAGAAACAAGGGTTCTCTTTTAATAAGGCAGTTTTCCCTCCAAGTTCACTCATTTTCTAGTGTTGTTGTGGTGAATGTAGAGAGGAGAGAAGGCCCTAAATCTTGCGGCGAGCGTAGCAGACAAACCGACCGTTGGAATCGAGATCCGTCAGTGGCAGGTAAGAGGCCTAACCTTACTCTTTCAATTTGATGGATTGAAAGTTCAGTTTAGGGCCCAAAATCTCAGCAACAGACCCTCCTTCATCTCTACGGCCGGGTCGCACTTTTTGGGCCAAAAAGTGTGACCTAGGAAGCAGGTTTCAGGGCAAAAACTACAACCTATCCTAGAATTGGGCAGAAAAGTGCGACCTGGAGGATGAGGCGGTTTTAGTGCTGTTTTATGGCTAAGAGTTGGGTTTTTGTGTTTGTTTATGGTATTCCCTATCTGTATGCTGACAAAGATGATGTTTTTGTGCAGATATGGCAGATATACGAGTTAAATGGAGAGAGAGAGACCTGGGTACATTACGGGCAGAGATCCAGGCAGATCAGGGTGTCCGTCGTGTGTTAGCCAGGTTTGGGGTTATAAAGTTTTTGGAGAACCCTTTGATGAGAGCGGGAGAGCCTTTGTTGGCCTGGATTATCAGTTACTGGGATCTAGAGCATGAGGTCTTTGTAGTGCAGGGGCATAGGATCGAACTGACAGTCCAGGATGTGTATTTCTTGACGGGTCTCCCGCCACTGGGGATGGTGGGAAACACGCAGCCAGTATTACCGCGGGGGCGGCATATCATGGAGTTTGTGGAGCATTGTCGACCGGGTCTCCAAGTCGGGGGGACTCGGATACCGATCGGGGATCTAGAGAGATTAGAGACCCGTGCAGTGGCCGCAGCGGTGCTGCGTATCCTAGGCAACCAGGCGCTCCATCACATCACTGGGGGGCAGATGATGATTGTGGAGAGTGTGTTGAGTGGGACCTACTATGGGTGGGCCCAAATGATGCTGGTGTCGCTAAAACGATAGTTGTCGCTCTGCAAGCGGCAAGTGAACCACGATTGCTCGTATGGGACTTTATTGTGCGCCTTCTTCTTTAAGAAGATCCCGACCTTACGACCTCGTATACAGCTCCCATATGGGGGCCCGAGAGAGCCCAGGATGCACCGATGGGGGCGGCTACTATGCAGAGGAGGAGGAGGGGTGGTCGGACGAGTGTTTCGACCTGAGTTCTTTGCCCATTGGGATCAAATGCCGTTATACATTGACAACTATCCCTATAGTGGGATGAGTTATTGTGGAGATCCGGACCTGCCACTTCCGCCTGGTCGAGTATGGGGGCCCAATGGTAAGTGACAGATTACTATTCTTGTATGGGCATGTTAAAGTTATTGAATAGTAGATATGGTACTGATTCATGTACTTTTGGTGTGCAGATATAGCTCCGGTAAAACCGACCGGATATATGGGACGCCCTGCAGCCTCAGGAGCTACAGGTTCGAGTGGGTCGAGAGCAGCGCGCAATGAGGATGTGGCCGCCCTTCTGGAGGACATCTGCCGTAGATGCGAGAGGTTGCTGACCGGAGTTTCAGAGCGTGGGTGGAAAGACTTGGACGACTAGTACGTGGAGGCA